>WKFP01014557.1:1481736-1569644 GCA_011057875.1 Pterocles orientalis | reverse complement strand
TTTTTTTAAACCTAAAACTCAAACACATTCAACAAATTGAAATTAATCAGAGATAACCAAGATCCTGAGCCTTGTTTGGCTCTTGGAGTCGCTCACTCTCTCTTTCTTTCTTTTTCTTTTCCGTTTTCCTCTAGGTGAAGATTTCTACCAGGTGTAGTGGAATGTAGTCATTAACAGTCACGGTTTAAAAAAAACCCAATTTAACATCAATACTGGTCCTTTCTATTGTGAAATTACTTTTTCCACCTCATTTAATGATAGAAACTCAGCAACCATAATATACTCCTTTTTTATTTTTAACTTTGCTTCTGATAGATACATACATGAGAGACTTCTTGAAAATTATAAAGACTTTTTGCTGCTTACTATCCAGTAGGCTGCTGCTATTTAGTGTGCAGTAGGATGCTACTATAACAGAATTTGAAGCTTTTGATAATTCATAGGTAAATTCTCAGAAGATGGGCTCACAACTGTTTCTGTGCTGGAGGTATGTCTACACTGCAGTACATTTGTGTCTGTAGCCAGCAGTCATCTTTTAAGAATCAGGATTCCAAATCAGGACCCTAAACCCTTCCTAGGATTTATGAGGTTTTTTTTTCCCAGCCTATGCAGAGCTTTTTGCACACACCTGGGCCTTTTAAACAGCCAGTCAAGCAGGGCGGGTAGCCCAGGCTGACAGTAACGAGCTTATTTAAGGGGTCTTATAATGGGGGCATGAGGAAATGATAAGGTGGGGGCGTTGCGTTGCGTTGCGGGGTTTTTGTAGGAAGCTGTTTCACATCCCTCTCAGCCCAGACACTGTTGGGTGGCTTTGTTTTGGAACAGTATATGTGCGAATGTTTTCACTGCCACAGAAGCCGTACCATGTGAGAGCAGGTAAATTTTTTGCTTGTAAAGCTTTTGGGAAATATATCCATTTCTGCAGTGTCTGCTAGTGGGCATGCAGATGATCTGTTGTGAACACTTATTTTACTGAAAGTCGGTAAATCTGAACTATGGCTTGTTTTCATCACTAGAATAGTAAGACAGAAAAGATACAAATGATTAGTGAATCAACTCACTTTGTATGTTAACCAGGGTGAGTTTGTGTAATGTGGAGTCAGATAAAACAGAAGCTTGAAGTTACAAAATGAGATGACTCTATCTGTCATGGAAGTGGCTCAGGTGATGGCTACTGCAAGCCCAGATTCACAGCTTGGAGAGTGCTGTGCACTGTACTGAAATAGTGGGTCTTGAAAATGACAAAGAAAATTTGTCTGACAGAATATAATGGAAGGTGAAAAGGTCGTTCCTTTGTTTAACAAAGTGAAGGCATATATCCTGTCAATCAGTTGGCCTTTCTCCTAGTCATTTTGTCTATGGCAAGTATTCTGTAACATCCTCACAGTTGCATAGCAACTGGACCCTGAATATATTAGTGTTTAGCAGTAATTATAGTTTTGTTGAAATTGTTTCTACGGAAATAAGTCTCTGCTTTGCTTTTTTTTTTTTTTTGCCTCCTCCAGTGTATTTGTCCAGATGATGGCTTTCTCTTTGAGGGAAAAATAGCTCTCAGAAAATGAATCAAAACAAGCTGATCACTGATAAAGCAGGCTGGTTATACTTTGTCTATAAGCAATCCATGCATAGTACTTCACAAAGGATGAGGATACGGACTCCAGGCACTTGCTCAGCATGCTTGCACATACAGACAAATGTTGACTGTACAGGACAGTTGAAACTTACCTGGACATCTTTGAAGACTGCTGCTCCAAGTATCAAAGCCTTTACATCTTTAACTTCTAGAATGGAGGGCATGAGTAACTGATATTGTTGAATGGTCAGCTGTCCCTGGAAACAAAAGGCTTTCCGATCTCTGTGCATAATGATGAATTTTAAAGAGAAGTGCACTGCTAAATGTATTACACTATCCTCTAGTTAGATTCTATAACTTAAAACTTTGCATTGTGGAGGTATAATCTTTCTCCCAGGTGGATACAACTTTCATCACATTTTGAATCGTAAACAACTGAACTCTTAATAAAGCTGTCATGATATGGGTAAGACATTCTCTGCCATAAGCTCTCATCTCTTTAGCCTTCTAATACTCAAAAACAGTGTATTACAAGGCTTATTTAAGCTTTTACCTTGAAGACTTAATTGGCCTGCATTTTTCTCTGTTTTCTGCATTGCCTTACTTAAGGTGACAAGCATGTCAATGAGCGAGGTGGAACAGTATCTCTACAGTTCCTACTTGAATCTATTTAGAAGGTGGTTGTTTTTTTTTTTTTTACTTGCAGAAAAAAACAGTATTAAAATGTGTTAGGATAGTTTTATGGAAAGGAAAAGTACATATTTACTGTAAGTCTTTGCATACCACAAGGAAAACCAGAATAAAATATTTTAGCAGCACTTATTTAACTGGTTATCAGAAATGGATCATTTCTCTGGATCAGCTGCCAAATCAGCTACACATTTTTATTTGGAGCATTTCACTAATCTTTTCTAAAGGGTACAGTAATACTTGCAGGCTGTAAGATACAAAAGGAAATTTTCTACTACGGTCAGAATAAGACAGCAGTAGGAGGTGTTTTTGCCTGCTTCCAGTTAGCAAACTGTGTTTAATCTCTTTATCGCCTGAAAAATGCTTTTCAATGAAATAGCAACATAATTCGAACTGAAAGAGAATACTGGTATAACTTCCTAATTACTGGAGTGCTTTGTCATACCACCTTTACCAGGACTTTAGCAAGAAAATAGATTTCCCTTGCTTTCCCCTCCTGTCATTAGGAATGAGCTGGATTAGCAGTTAGAAACAGAATAAATAATGTTTAAATCATCTTGTTCATCTCTTTCAGTGATGAGAATTTGAGTACCAAATGTTAAGGTAAAAAAAAATTGGCAACACATGTCTAGAACCTTTCTTATTTTGTAGTTGATTGATACCACTGCTGCACGGAATCATAGAATATCTGTGTTGGAAGGGACCTTTAGATGGCAGGGTTGAAAGGATGGAGATGAATGCTGCAATACACTTCAATAAAATGGTGGTGTAACTAATGAATAAGTAACAAAGGAGCTGCAAGTGTGCTCAATTAAAAGCAGACCATCTCTTTTTTTGATTCATTAGTGTGTATATGTAAGATGGAAGAAAAATTCAAATCTTTGGCAACAGTAACACACCATTTTTGTTTTGGGTTCCAGTGTTCTACAACTATACAGAAGGGACTCCTTCTACCTGACATTACTTAGAACAATACAGAAAATACACAGTAAATATGAATTGTAAATATAATTATTCTCCAATCAAAAAGACAATTTTATGTCTTATTTTATAATCCACTAGCATCTTCAAATCCTGATAAAGTGAAGTGTGAACGTCAAATCCAGGACTGAACTTGGTTAAAGAACACCCATAAAAATACTTTTCAAGAGATTCTCACTCCTTTTAAATAAAAGCCAATGTATCATAGTGATGAGCAGAGATTAAGATAGCCTAATCAGGGAAATTATAGGTGAATGAGACATGATTTATCTTCTCCTTGTGAGATGTTCTTAGTATAATTATTTCAAAATTGACATGTGTTATAAAAACTAAAGTCCAGTTCAATAGGAAAAATGGAAGTGTACTTTTACAGATGAGTTAATGTTTACCTAGTGTCTTTCTTTAAATGTCCAACATAATGGATTTTTTTGTTTACTTTTTATGATCTTTTTAGGAAAAGACACGTATATGAGAAAGGTGTCAAAGTAGAAATAGGAAAAAAAACAGTTTTGGCTACTCCATCCTTGTCTTTCGATACTTGATGCAGTAGCCAATCTGTTTCAGCGAATATAGGCATTATACAATAATGCAAACAGACAAGAGTCGTAATTACTTTGGATTTGAAAAGCCTCACATTCTCAGATGACAGGGATATAAAGGAAATGTTATTTGATGCTACATATCCTGATCTTATATTCAGGATAGATGCATAATTAATGCTGATGGAACAGCTCATGCTGGAGTCTTTTACCGCAACAGAAATAAAATTCCTAACGCACATCTCGGAACCAAATTAAATGAAAGAATGCACCATGTAGTGACTCCCACATCACAAAGTTCAGGGTATTACATTTTAATAGGAAATGTCCAAGTAAGCTACTATGCAGGTTGTAGCTTCCCCTGGTGAATGAACATTAAGAGAAATCTGATGTGCAACAGGTGCAAAGAATTTATTAGCTGTAATTTTTAATTGATATCTACAGTACCTTTCTCTTCTGTGAAGTCCCATAAAGTCCTAGGTAGAAGGAATGGGAAGATTATTTATCTAGTTCTCCACACCACTGATGCTGGCATGTGGTTATTGTTTTTTGCAATAGTTCTTAAATACTAATAATGTACATTATTCATATATCTCCAGTTGACACATTATTGACTATTTTTTCCACTAAAAAACTTTCTCCTTCTGTGTAGCCTAAATCTCCTTCAAGATTAATTTCATTTTTTGTTCTACTGTTGTTCTGTTAATGTAGTACAGATGATTGTTGCCATAACAACCACCTTTCTACAAATGTGGAATCTTCCTATGTGTACTTTTTGTTGCTTTTCCAACTCTGTTTTATCCATTTATAGCTTAATGTGACAGAAAAAAACGAAGACTGCATACCTACTGAGACTTCTTTAGGGTTGAGGAGGCAAAATAAGTCCATCAAGCATCTTAAACTTGACCCATCCGTGAACTGAATCTACCTTATCCATGGTCAAACCACTCATTACTTATATTGGCTTTGCAACCCACTGAAATCTGGAGACGTTTCTTCAACAGTGTGTATGATCAGATAGCTATTTTATGTTTCTTTTTCAGAGTAGTCTTCTGATAGATACAGAATTCTACGCTTAATTACATTGTATTTCCCTTATAGGTGGTTTTATTGAGTCCATTTTGAATTCTTATTATTTTTCTTGGAAGTGCTGAGGTTTTTTCAGCTGGATGGCATTCACAGCTTTCTGTTATGTTGTGCAAAACCATTGAATATAAAAGAATTTGACTAGGGACAAAACTGTAATGGATCCCACTTGAAATGTTTTTCTGTGTTACCAACTACAGCTTGAATCTGGACTTCCAGCCAGTTGCAAATACCTTATTTCACCGAGCTGTATTGCTTCCCTTCACTTAGAAAAATGTCTTATGAGACAATGTCAAATACCAGATTGATTTAATGGGATTTGTCCTTGAGAAATCTTTTTTCAGTTACTTTTTAGCTTAATTTCCTAAGGTAATTAGGCTCCTGCAATCACACTCTGTGTGTCTGTTCTTCCTGATTAATAACTTCTTTTCAACTAAATTTGACATTGACCAGAGGGATAGAAGGCTCGAATCTAATTAAATCCCTGTGCACTGCAGGAAAGTAGGCAGCTAGGTAAATGTAAAGTGCCTTGTATAAGATAAAGACTGAAGATTTGACTCATCCAGAGACGCTTGTGAATCCATCCAGGAAAGACATTACTAATTCCCTGACCTTGGAGAAGTTTCAGTGAGTGCTCATCGTATTGCTAGACACCAGAAAATCTTCAGGTCCCTCTTCCAGATGAGAAACGCCTGCTTTTGATACTGACTGTGTTTGAGTGAAGTATCTGATGTTTTGTTTTAGTATTTTTTTCAGATGTGAAGGCTAGCTGATAGGTTTATAGTTTAACGTCTATCTTTTACAAATTTTATATATGACCATGCTAACTTTATTTTTTCTCTTGAAACTTTCCATGAGTTTTTGCAAAGAGCTGATAATGGCTCAGAGACTACTTCAGAAAGTTTGTTGACAATTCTAAATATGTATTTTGGCAAGCTGTACCAATATAAATATATATAAAACTTACCTAAATATTCCTGAGTTGTTCTTTCCCCATCTTAGCTTTTATTATCTTATTCTTTAAAATTGATTTTTCTAACTATAAGGCTACTTTAATTATTTCCGTGAAGACTAAAGCAAGGAAATTGTTCAGCATGCTTTATATTGGTTTTTATATGCCCATAGCCTATCATGGATACGAAAAATACTCTTCTGCTTTACTTTTTGATCCTTTTTTTTTCTCTCTTATGTTCTTCACCCACATTGCAGCCCTTAGCCTTTTTCCTTTTGATAGACAACTGTATTTCCATTGTTATTGAATTCTTGACTTTCATCCTAGTAATGAACCTCCACAGACACACCTGTTCATCATGATGCTATGGCGTGTCTTTTATCAACTGCGAGCTCTTCAATATTCCTCCTACTGTTGATATTACATTCCTCTACTAAAACAGAGCTTGAGATGGAAGATGAAGAAGCAAGTTTTGATATTGTACAGAATGAACCATACCTATCCAAATCTTTTCCAGAGATTTCTTTTGTTTCTCTAAAAGTTAAAACATCTGTAAAGTTTTGTGGTTGTTTGAATTCAGTTTTCTCCAGTTTATCTAGGTTCACAACTGCAGCTATCTAGGGGATCAGCAGAGAGACTTTAATAATGCTTTGTTGATACCTTAGCATCTGACTGATTCATTTCAGAGCACCTATATACAACAACAGACAGAAAAAAGCTTTTGGCTCAAACAGTTGTGTTTTGTACGAGACGTACAACTCCTCAGATACTGTTTCTGTCGTTACTCACTATCTATAACAGAAAACAAAATGCATATAAGAAAAAGGTATGCTCTCTTGTGTGTTAATATTTTACCAAGAACAAAATTGCAGAAAACCCAAATTTACTTGGTTTTTTTTTTTGTTTTTCTGCTCAGCTTACGTACATCTGAGTAAAGTGGTCTGCACAGCAAAAGGGCAGACAGAGCTGGCAGATTAGTGTGCAGGGCATGGCTGGTAGTGAAAGCTGCAGATCAGAATCACATGCTGTTTAAATTGTCCCCAAGACCCTTTCTGACTTTATTTCAGTCTTCTCAAAGATACACTGGTCAGGAACAAAGAATTCTAGCACATTGAATTAGCATGAGCAGAAAAAAAACCAACAAAAAACCTTTAATTTTGCCTAGCTACTTAGTTGCTTTTGGTAAATATTTGTCTTTCATCCCACCAAAATACCTTCAGTTTTCTTCAGGAAATTCTTTACTGTATCGCACTACTGCTAATTACAGTGTAAGCATGAGAGGGGAAAAAAGCTGCTTAACATTTCCATAGAAGTTTGCAATATTAACTACATGTAGAAATGTGTTTTAATAAACTGTCTCCAACAGACAAGCAAAATATATTCCCCAACCCACATAATTATACTAGTCACTTCCTCTAATAAAGGAAAGCAACACGAATCAAAAAATTTTTCAGGTGTTTGTTTTGGAGAATGAATAACTTGCTTTTCCTTTCCATTTCCGTTTGTATTTTTAGTGTGTGTGTGTACAAACTAATTTATGGGGTTATTACTGAGGTTCCCCTTTAGATTGTCACATAGCGAATAGATGGTCCTGTACTTCAAGGAGGCTTGGGCAAGGTAAGCCCTAGAATAATCGAAAAGAACTGTGTAGACCTGGCCAAGTATATTCTGGGGATGGGTTGCTTTCTTCTTTTTCCCCAAAACACTGATGGGTGTCAATGGGTTGCTAGATGTAATGAATCAAGGAGGACATAGGGATTTCTTCCTTTGTTATCTAACTTGTGCAAAGACAAACTGATCTCCAGATCCGAAGTAGAAAAGGCAATTCCGATTGAAGGGGGAAAAAAAAAAAAAAAAAAGGCAGTGCACTTGCCTTGTGTATTTCTGCACGAAAGTGCTTTACCTATTAGGAATTTCTGCATGTGTCTCATCTAACCCATTCATAGGCTTCTCATTGCTAGGCATTTTTAAGTGTCATAATCTTCTCCACTCTCTGCCTGAAACAATAGTTATTCAAGGACTGATTTTCATTTCACTTAAAAATCTAATGGGAGGTGAACAGATGAAACTATATCCTCTGCAAATAATAACTGCTAATTGAGTCAGTTTATTTTTGTCTTAAGCTCTATGAAGTTTATAAATTCAGCAAAATTTTTCACCTGCTTCTTATTTGTCCTTCTTATACTAACCAAGTTAATTACTGGGACATGCTACACTTGATTCCTCATGCCAACTTGCTGTTAAACAGTAATGATTGGTGTTTTCAAACCAAAACCTCATGTGCATCAATTGAAGAAACAAAATGTTTCTGTTGAAAATAACACCTTTCATATAACTTTCAAGTATGCTATACGTGTCTTTAACATCCACAGTAAAGAGACACTACCTGGGTGATTTGTCACAACTCTTAGTTGTTGGGGTTGGCTTACAATAACTTTTTTTTTTTAATTTCCATGTTGCAAATGGCAGAATTTGCAATACAGTAATCATGTTGCAAAGCCTGAGAATCTAAACAGATCTTGAAACAGGATGGGAAAGGGGGCACAGTTGTGAGCCAGATGCCTCTGCTCTATTTCTTCTTCCTGAAATTCCCTTACTGGCAGTTAAGAGCATCAGATGTTCTGAAATCTGTTTGATGCCAGATGATTATTTTGCCCTGCACCCTGGGTGAGATTCAGGTCAGTCTGTTTATTCCACCTGACTGCTCAGCTGGAAAAACTGCTGAACAGTGCTGAAGATGTCCAAGAAATCTAAGACTGAGACCCAAGTGACACTTGTAGCTTAACAAAATAAAGATTTGTTCTTTTCAATTCAGGAGGGGTTGATTGTGAAATGCTACTGCATTAGGGAGTAAATAATACAGTTCAGAAACTTTCAGTTGAATGTCAATGGGCTTTTTCACTTAGTACAATAAAGTGGTTAGATTTATTTCGATTTTGTAATAAATAGAAAGACATTGCAAAATTATTTTGTATTAAAGTCTCACGTCATCCAACCCCTCTTGCAGCATTTCTAGAAATACCTGAGGCAGATCCATACAATGAAGTCTAAAACCTCTCAAGTCTACACATCTGATGTTTATAGTAACTGATGTTTACTTGTGCTCTGTAAGCACACCTATCAGAGGCAGAGCAGTGCTGATTGCCCTAAAGTCTAATAATAAAGACGGACAGCAAGTAAAGAAATAGTAAGAAACAACCCTAACTTTTCAATTTCTGAAGATGCTGCTGAGAATATCTCCTTATCAAGTGACATGCTTCATATCTTCAGGTTGTCTTTAGGTCAGAAACCTAAGCTTCCTATCAACAAACAGAAATAAAAGAGTTGGTGTAAATATAGATACAGTGAATGTGCTAATAATGGCAAACAGAAGATGCTGTAGCTGAATTTCTCAGATTCTGTCACAGTTCTTCCGTCTGGGTGCTGTCTGGTCTTTTAAGACAAGCAGATGCTGTTTTCTTCAGTTTTTAATCACACAAGCACCTTTGATCAGAAGCTTTTCTTCAAGCACTGTCCAGGAGAATCATATGGTTGTTGATCTTCCTCAGGGCAGTGAGATTTATTTGTCCCTGACTGAAACATGGCAAAGAGGCAGCAGGTCCCGTTCACCATTAGTAGAGATTCCCATGAATTCCCCTAGAGAGGACAGAAACTTAGTGTTTGCGTGTAACTGTCATACCTATTGCATACATACGTATACATATATTTGTGCATAACATACACAGGCATAATACATACGTGTATAAATTTTCAAAACAACTGTAACTGAAGTAATGTAAACCCTACGAACTGTGAGAAACATGGTACAATTATAAGACTACATATACACTAGTAAATTCGACATCTAGGAGGTGTCATGATATAGAAATGATCTGCCACAAAACGGATCTGCACCTGTGCTGGTAACCACGTTAGCCTCCAAAACAAGGCAATTTTGTCCCAAGCGTCAACTAGCTGGAATGATGCCTGGCAAAGAACATATCCATGGGCTTTTATTTGTGTTCAAACACCATACCAACATCGTTTGCTCCTTTCTTTTCTGCCCTGTTTGATGCATCAGCATTTTTTTGTAGTCACTACAATGGATGCTCCCTGTAGAGTGGCAGTGTTTGAGTGTTCAGTGCTGGTAGCTGTTATTTAACCTCAAGATCTCAAATATTTGAAAGACCTGCTATTTACACTATTTTTTTCCCCCTAGATTTCATGGAAAAAAACCCCACCTTCCTTGTCTTTTCCATTTAATGTTGTTATCTTCTTCAGAAAGGATGAGCCATGCACGGTGCAATGCAGGGCTGTCAATACCCATCTTCTACAAAGCCCTGCATAGCCAACTGGAATCTGCAACAATAATAGTAGGAAACATTGCATTCCTCTGCAGACTACTTCTTGGAGGAAATCCTGGCAGAATGGGCTTCCAGAGTTTATTGTGAGAGTCTGGCATGACTTTCAGTGTTGTACCTGGTGGAAGGAGCTGTTGTGCAGCACCAGGGTCGGACTGGGGAGCAGGAGGAGGAGGAGCTGAACTGACCATGCAAATGATTCCTGTGGTTTAATGCTCCCCTGATGTGCTTTTCAGACTTCTCTGGAGGTGCACCTAGCCTAGTGCCTTTGCATGCTCCTCTTGGGAGTTTTTTACTTCTCATCACATGCTAAATATGCCGCCATCGCTGTGGGCTGCCCTGTTTCCTCGCTTTTCCCGCTCTCATTGCCTCTCCTTGTAGAACTGAACATACACGTTAGAGGTTTACGGGAAAGGGTGAGGATAAGGGGGTTCTAAAACCAGTAGTGAAGATGGAGTGAAGATGCTAAAAACACTTTGAATGACATTATTAACTTTTGGTATTGCAAGTGTTTCTTTCTTCTTTCATATAGCTTAAGGGATTATCCTTTATTTTTCTGTCAGTAGGTTGTTGCTGCTTTATAACTTGCTCTTCTGTCTCGTCTGCCACTGTAAAACTGTTTTGCATTATCCTTGAAGCCATTCTGTCCCCAAAGGGTGCATCAATTGAGTTTAAATTCACCCCCAAGTAGACAGCATAAGTTATTCTATGTAGTTTTCACTCTTTCAAGGGCTGTTTTTACCATCTTTGAAGAAGTCCCCAAGCCTAAGGATGAAGGACCTTATCTTCTACTGGATGTTTTGACTTTGTCAGTATGATTATTTGTATACATTGGTAGGAAAGTTAGTGAAATTGGATTACAATGTATGTGTTGGGACAAGGAGGTAGAATACATCCACCACAGCGACTTAATATCTTGTGACTTTCAGAGAAATAGGATCTTATTTTCTCTCTGATACAGCAATGTACCGTTTGCTGCACACAGATAATTTATCTACGATGCTTCTTGGGGTTACAAAGGAAAACGTAAACAGCAGGGTACAGAGCAAGAAAGCAGTACATGCTGTCCTTCAGGAAAGTTCCTTTGATAAATTGAGACAAATGCCAGGATGCAGCGCTTTGACACCTCTGCCTTCTAATTTAAAAACCTTGGTTTGAAGCATATTATCATATCTTATTGAGTCACTTACTAGAAAACATCTGACTGAGTGTTTCACTGGTTTTTCGAGTTAGAAGATTGTCTTTCTTAGGTTACATGGGACAGCACTTCAAATGTCTTCTGAAATGTATATTATATGTGTAACAAGAAGCCAGAAGCTTGTAGGGAAAAATCCAGCAACAACTCATATGAATAAAGTTTATAGCCTAAGGAACTGAGCCTGTGCTTGCGTTTTGGAAATAAATTCTTTGACACTTTTCATTCTCAATATGCTGCTGAATATATTAACACAAAGATTTTTCCAACCTGCAGCTTTTGATTCTTGAACAACATCTTGTTCTCATGCAAAATTATAGTGACTGTTTTTAGAAGTTGAACAGCAAATAACCTAAAGGTTTGTCATATGTCTTACATACTATAAATTTAACATACCGTAGACTTCCACCATGCAAATGACACAAGGGTCTGTGCATATTACTCTTGGAAACTGGCCACAATGTTATTCAGAATAGAGATGTATTGTTAAAACGTTGATTAAAGTTGTCTTCATTTCATCCTGCAGAGTGTGTGTTTCATTAAAAATTCTAGCATGCTCACTCTTTTTGCAACTTGTATTACCTTGAAAATCAAAGTGATTTGACAAGAGTGAGGAAGAAAAGGCACTGACTTTATTCTCACTTTCTCTTCAGGCTTGTTTAAAAAAAAATAAAATGCAAAGGTGCCCCAGAGTTAGATTTGGATTCCGAGGAGGTAATTTGCTGTAGTACATTAATCTCTTCACTGTGACTGTAGGCTGCAGTCCTGAGACAACCTGAGTCAGTCAAGCTTTATCTCTTCTTTTCTGTGCTCACTTGTCAAGCCAGGGATTGGTATTGGGACAAGTGTTGTTTAACATCTTTGTTGGAGACATGGACAGTGGGATCAAGTGCACCCTCAGCAAGTTTGCTGATGACACCAAGCTGTGTGGTGTGGTGGACACGCTGGAGGGAAGGGATGCTATCCAAAGGGACATGGACAGGCTGGAGAGGTGGGACCATACCAACCTCAGGGAGTTCAACAAGGCCAAGTGCAAGGTCCTGCACGTGGGTCAGGGCAATCCCAAGCACAGATACAGGCTGAGAGGAAAATGGATTGAGAGCAGCCCTGAGGAGAAGGACTTGGTGGTGCTGGTAGATAAGAAGCTCAACATGAGCTGGCAGCGTGCACTTACAGAAAGTCAACTGTATCCTGGGCTGCATCAAAAGAAACATAACCGGGAGATCGAGGAGGGGATTCTCCCCCTTTGCTCTTGTGAGACCCTACCTGGAGTACTGCATCCATCTCTGGGACCTTCAAAATAAGAAGGACATGGACCTGTTGGAGCAAGTTCAGAGCAGGGCCGCAAAGATGATCAGAGGGCTGGAGCACCTCCCATGCGAGGACAGGCTGAGAGAGTTGGGGATGTTCAGCTGGGAGAAGAGAAGGCTCCAGGGAGAACTACTAGCAGACTTCTGGTACTTAAAGGGGGCCTACAGGAGAGATGGGGAAACACTCTTTATCATGCGGTGTAGTGAGACAACGAGGGGTAACATAGTGAATATTTGAGAAGTGGACAGGATTAAGTGCAATACAGGACCCCCAGAAGAGTCAGAGCTTAATTTAAAGCTTCAGGAAGCGGAATTTCAAGTGTAATTGGTGAAACATAGGTTACAACTCGTATCTGAGACAACCTTCCTTGCACTGGCCACTAACATCTTCCTTTGAGAACAAGGTAAAGAGAATGAAATACTTGATTTCAAGAATAAAACAGTTTAGTTAAGGCAAGAAATTATATCAGGAAGAGAGTTTTTCTGGATCTATTTCTTCCACTTTTTTGAACAATATATGCATTGTATGACAATGGCCTTACAATAATGTTACAGCTAATCAAAACACAACATAATCAGAAACATAGCAAAATAAGTTGGGAAGCTTCACTTTGCAATATTTTGAATAATTTAATTTTTTTTTAGAAATAGTAATTCAGAAAAGAAATCAATAAATTTCCAAACCACACTAAATGCCATTGAAAGAAAATGAAAAAAAATAAAATGAGATTCTAAAAGAAACTGCATGATTTGCAGAATTTCACTGGTATGTTGTTTTATGGTACATCTCATTCTGTCTCCATAGCTAGTAGTACAAAATTTGTTCACTGTAGAAATTGAACAAGAATCAGACCTAGATTTTGAGTGAGATGAATTTTTGCTAAGAAACAGTAAAGCTGTGAAGTTCTGGGAAAATATAGTTTCCTCAGATACAAAATTCTCCTTCCAAAAACTGAGAAGGAAACTTATTGAAATGGATGGAAGCAAATACCCAGCAATGCGTTGTTATAACAAATGCTTCACAGAAAAAAGCTTCCAACAATGAATGGTCTAAGGAATGCCTCCTTTTGCATTTTTCAAGTATTTTTCATACTAATGAAGTCGAACCATATTATAAAAGTTACTTTTTTGTTTTCTCATATCCCTTTAACACAATTCGCAATGAAGTCCTGCAACTTTATTGCTAGCTAGGCTTTCATGGCAGCATTTTATCCTCTGTCTTCTCCAAGGATACGTTATATGCGTTATATGACCTCCAGTTGCCCGGTAATTTGGGAACGAATAATCAAGCAAGCTGTAAGCATCTGGAAGATAGCAAGGTCATGGGTGACAGATAGCGAGGATATGCCCTGAGCAAATCTTGTCAAGGAAGTCATCTTTTCTTCTATGCTGGCTAATAACTTTGAATCTACTGAGGCTTTGAAACTGTCTCAGAACAGTCTCAAAACTATGCCAAAGAGGGTAAATAAATGCTTGATGAAATTAATACTGTTTAGATGCCAACTAGCTGAAAAGAAATGGTATTTTTATTAAAGGTGTGAGGGTCTAAGGACAGAGAGGCCAAGTGATATACTCAGAGTAATTAGACAACCCTTTAGACAAACACACATCCTTTAGGTTTGAAACAGAAGAAAACGATCTCAAAACTCAACACAAACTGAAAAAAAAATGGTCATTTTTTACTCAGATTTCAGTCTCTGGAATAAAGATGGTTCTGTGTAGGGAGCAGAACAAGAGTAGAGAGAGAAGAAAGAAATTATTAACAAATGATGTAAGGGAAAGTAGACAACAGTTTATAGAATACAAAATGGACAGGGTAGGAGAGGATAGGAAGATGATAATGTACCAAACTCATAAATTTTCATTTTTCTAGATATGAAAACACCCACAGAAATTAATAATTAATTTTAATTTGCAGGATCTTCTTTTTTCAGAAGTTTTGCAGGCTCCCCTTTGGATTCTCGACTAAAGACTTTATGGAATGTGAATTTTGTAGGCCATGTTCCTCCATTTGAAGTGTGTGGTACTATGCAGATTTTCTGTGCGAATCATTATTCTGGCATGGAAAAGTTGCTTAATTTCACCTCCACTGTTACCATGAGCATATGGTGTATTGGATGAAGCGTGCAGCTGTAAGATTTTTTGGGCACTAATTGTTCTGCGGTTGAGAATATTTATTGTAGTACAGTAGAGATATGTTGATACGTTTTCTGTTCTTTACTCAAGCAAAACCTATATTCATTTAGTCTGTTTGAGAACACAAGGAGTTTCCTTTCAAAATTAATTTAGTGAAGCTGGAGGGTTGTTTGAAGAACAAGATGTTTCTTTTATTACAAGCTGTAATTATTTAAAGACACTTTGTGTAGGTTCTGGGATAGGATGGGATGTGACAATAGCAGATGTACAGTCAGTGATGGGTGTTCTAAGATCTTGTACATTTCTTTACAGAGTGTTTCACATATCTTTCAAAAACTCTTTTCTACACAAGTATTCCTGAAGGATAAATATCTTTATTGTTAAGGTGAGCACCATAAGTACTCTCACAGTAGTTAGAGGCACAGACCTCAATTGTACATAAAGGCTTTTTGGGAACTATTTTTGATGCCTGCAGATGTGCTGGCCTTTAGTTTTCTATTCATCACACCTGCAAGTTACCACTGCTGCTGTTGCTGTAGGAACTGGTAATAGCGTACAAGTGTTGCAGTGACAGTTTGATGGAGGGTGGTGATTACTGAATTTGTGGTAAAAATCAATAAGGGAGTCTAAATTTCCAAACCAGATAGTAAAGATGTTATCTATAAATCTTAGGCAGAGCGTCAACTCGGTGTTACTATTGTTTAAGAACTGTTCTTCATTATAGTTCTTGAAAAGGTTGTCATAATGGAGGACTGGAGAGAAGCTATCAAAAGAGCGAACAAACGAGCAAAACAGCAGAGAATATATGTTGCAAACTTATACATATTCAGTAAATTCCCTGTAATTATTTTCATAAACGTAAGATTTCCTGGAACGCAAATATCCTTTTGCACATGCACAGAGGTTCCCCCTGGTGGTCTTTAGGTGGTCTTCAGGATGAAGTAAGAACTCTTCCTTCCTTGTCTGCTAGTAGACCTTTCTTCTGATTCTGTACAGTGGAGTCCCTTTTTCTCAATTAATTTTCTTGTCTTTATACTCTCACAGGTTTGGCTAATTTCTTGATTAATGCTTGCAGATGTCCTTCCTCGATTGACTGTTCTATTCCTAAATCATTATAGTTAGGTTAAACATTTACTGCTCTAAGACACCTTATGACCTTCCATCTATTGGCTAGCTACACAACATTCCAGAGTTAGCTTAAAATTTTACAATACTGCAGCTTTGCTTCAAAACTGACCAGGTGAGGATATTCTACCTCTTAAAATCCAGAAATTTTGCATGTGGTCTTGGGATATCTGTAGGACCCGCTGATGAAGATGTATACTTTTCATCCAGACAAATGTTACTTCTTGTTCTGCTATGCTCTTTACATTCTGCTCTAGCCTTAATTTTGAGATTCTTGTTCTAGTTATGATCCATCTTGACAGAGCACAGCGTTGCACATAATACTTTTGATGTTCTTGTAAATACTTCTGAAATTTTGTACCATATCTCTGGCAACCTAAACTATCATATGGTAGTTTTATTGAACTCCAAATCTCAGTGATCCAGTGATTTTCATTTTCACTTATTTAGACTTTACTTTTGCTAATTTTATGTGTCATCTATTCTAGTTTGGATGCAAGAAAATTATATGCCTATTTTATTCTAAACTGGAAAAAATGGACTTTTTTCCATTGCCCAAGGAATGCTTTTCAAAAAATATGTCAGACAAGAAAGACTTTCTTCTCCTCTCACTCCTGTTCTCTGTTTAGTTCAGTTGTTCTAGCTCAGATTGGTCTCATACGGTACTAGTCTATGCGATCTGTGAATAGGCAGATTTTCATTGGCCTAAGATAATGATCACATCCAGTCTCTTAAGGATAGTAGGTGTTTCTATTCTCATGTTGGATATATTTTATTCAGAAATATTTTATTTCCTTTGGAATTTCTGTTACAGATTTGAATAAAGACTAATCTTAATATTTTAGGTTATCCACCCACAACTTTTATATCTCGAGTTATTAATACAAAGACTGTAGTTGGACATATTTCTAGAAAGTGTATTAATGTATACAACATAGCTATATAGAGGGTGAAAAAGATCGCCTAAAAAAGTCCAGTTTGGTTTTATTTGAATAAAAGTTGACTCATCCTTCAGAAGCTGGTAATGGTATAAATCTATCTCAGAAATTAGATCAAATTTCAAGCTGCATATTAAAGAGCTATCAACTTTGGAACTTCCTTCCATATTGATAATACATATAGTGTTCTTTTTCTCTCAGCAAGGACATGCAACTATCTAAATATGAAAAAGGGAAAACGTGTTTGTTTAGTTTAAAACAAAGAACAAAAATACTCCAATTTTATTTTAAATTCCACTGAAAATCTGCTTGTATTCAGAAGCTCCTACATTTGGAAACTAGAGTAATTGGCTGATTAAGCCATACTATTTGTAATTAAAGCATAAATTAAGCATATGTGTTTCTCATTATCTTGCAATACAAACAAATGGTGCATATGTGCATATGCACAAGTGCACAGCAAACGGTGCATATGTCAGAAAGCTCAATATACATCATGATTTTAAACTAACATCTTTAAACGATATATTGAATATTCAGTTCTGATTCCAGATCTTTAACATTGACTTTTTGATAGCTAAGATCTTTCACAGAATCACAGAATCACAGAATGTTAGGGATTGGGAGGGACCTCGAAAGATCATCTAGTCCAATCCCGCATCAAACAATAAATTTCATCAATCAATAAATTTCCTCTTAAGATTATTGAACTTTTGAGTATTGCATGTGCAATTATGTAATTCTCTATAATAAATCATTTCTAAACTTCACACAATGGTGTAACTACTGTGATTTTGCAAAGAAGAAATTTTGAAAATGCCTGTCTCAGAAGCAAACTGGCTGGTTTTTGCCCTTTAGTTCTGTGTATTCCTCTAAGTCCCCCAAGTTTATGCATACCTTTGAAAGACAAATGAAAAATAAAATGATGGTAGTGTAGTGGGACAAAAACTAGTGATGCAAATAGGAAAACCACGGGGCTTTCTTTTTTATTCATAATACTCATTAGTAAATAATTTTTCAGAGCCTATTTACTCATTAATTCTAATGTTCCTCTAAGGTAAGTTTTATATATGACTGAAGGGTAGGATATGGCCAATATTTTAAAAGTTCAATATACAACATCAGATGGGAAATTAGATTATTTCAAATTAATGTTAAATTCTATTTCAGATTCCATACCTGCCTCTCGGTATCCCTTGTGTGTGTGTATGGGTTTTCCCCCATTTTCAAAAACATTTTATTCTTTTGCTTTTATGTGAAACACCTACACAAGCAGAAGAAATAAAAAGGAAAATTGCAGAAAAACACATGAAAGGAAATAAAATGCCTTTTGCTGTACTCTTTTTGTTACCATCATGTCAGCAACATTTGACTGTTTTGAATAGTAGAAAATAAAAGCAAGCTTCAGTAATTTTTCATGTATAAATTGACAGTATTCCTTTAAATTGGAACTCATATTAATTACTTTCTGCTGTCATATAGCCAAAGACAGTTATTTTTCATTCCCTTGACACATGAAGGTTTAATGAGAGATTGTCTGCTTGAATGACGATTGCCAAAAGTCATTAAATGTTCCTTAAGTGTCTCTTCCCAAAATAAACCATCCAAGACACATTCCATAATCTATATAATATGTTGGTTGCGGATCATCCCATATATTCCAGAATACTGGTTTGTGTTAGGTATCCTGTTGTCCTTTCAGTGGGAGAAGAAGCAAGTCCTACCAGCCACTTAACATAACTATGATGGAATATAGCATAAGTTTGTCTCAGTTTTTTTCTTCTCTGTTTGCCAGCTGCCCTCTCCCTTGCCTTTTCGGAGGATTGATTCACGTATCAGCATAAGGCTATCCCAAGTTCATTTTAAGTTATCTTCTCCTTAGTTTGGAAGCAGCAGATATTTGTCCACTGTTCTTTCACGTTTTATCACTACTTCTGTCACAATGTCGGTAATTCTGAGAATGTTTTGCAGACTCTTCATTAAGCTTCTTCATATCGTTGACTTTCAGCTGTCAAGTTTGCCACAGTACAATAATGCTGAAATTAGAATTACATTAGATAATTTATCTCGTGCTGAAGGATGTATGCTTCATTCTCCAGAAGACCAAAACATGTAGGCATTTCATATTCATGCATTTTGTTCCTCGCTTTCTAGTCCATCACAATTTGTAGTGATATTCAAATATAAAAAGAGGCAAATGGGTTTCGCTGCCGCTCTTTGAACAGAGTTCTCTTGGCCTTTTCAGGTTGGAAATAGACACTTCTTATGTGTGCAGCCTTGTCCTGGACTGTCTGTAGCAAAGACCCAACCTCCTAACTCCAACATAAAAGAAATTTGACTTTCCTTGAGTGTATCTGAGGACAGCAAAATTAGAAGAAACTTTTTCTATAATGCTATGAGAGGATGCTCACCACAGTTTTGCTACCCTGAAATTCTCCTACCTTTCTCCTTGTTTTATAAACTATTGTGGATTTCACTGTGCACAGAGCCAAAATGGATCATGCTGACATTCCAGCCAGTCCCCACATAATATTGGTTGTTGCGGTTCATTCAGTTATCCCTGTGTATAAAAAAAGATAACATATATGTCCATAGACTCTTAATTCAAAGATCTCAAATATGAATATAGTTGCAGTTTACTATATATATTTTCTTTGGATTTTTTTCTAGTAACTTTTACTATCTGAACTAACTTTTTATTTTTAACTTTTACTATCTGTATTAGTGGTACAGAAGGGATAGAATGGTCCTATATTGAGAAAGTAAGACTCTTGAACTCTCTATCTGACACTGATTTTGGCTGAATACCTTATGGATTTTCTGTTGCCTCTTCTCGTCCATCTGTCATACCTAAATGAATAGATGAAACTACTTGAGTATGAAAAGAAAGTGCTAGTAAAGCAGGTTGCAGTCACCATGCTTTACAGAGACTTTTGGAATGATCTAAAAGTCCAACAGATACTCTTCAGATCCAGAGATGCTGTTTACGTGATTCCCACCTGAAATAGCAGGAGTATAATTAAATCTTTCTGATATTCTTAAAATCAGAACGAAATATTGCAAGTATATGCACTATAAAGATCTTGCCAATTTTTTATGAGCTTCAAAAAAATATATATCAGACCTGAGCTTGACTTGCACCATACTTGTGCGACATCCTTCTGTCTAAATTGAAGAAGTACGAATTTGAAGTACTGTTCAATGGATAAAGAATTGGTTGTTTGGTCACAGCAAAAGGGTTGCGGTCAACGGCTCTACGTCTGGGTGGAGGCCAGTCACAAGTGGTGTCCCTCAAGGGTCTGTCTTGGGACCGCTGCTCTTCAACATCTTTATCAGCAACACAGATGATGCAATCGAGTGCATCCTCAGCAAATTTGCAGACAACACCAAGCTGAGTGGTGCAGTTGATACAGTAGAGGGAAGGGACGCCATCCAGAGGGACCTGGACAGGCTGGAGCAGTGGGCCCATGAGAACCTCAAGAGGTTCCACAAGGCCAAGTGCAAGGTGTTGCACTTGGGCCGGGGTAATCCCAGGTACTTGTATAGACTGGGAGAAGAACTCCTTGAGAGCAGCCCTGCGGAGAAGGACTTGGGGGTCCTGGTGGACGAGAAGCTGGACATGAGCCAGCAGCGTGCCCTTGCAGCCTGGAAGGCCAACTATGTCCTGGGCTGCATTAACAAAGGGGTGGCCAGCAGGGAGAGGGAGGTGATTGTGTCCCTCTACTCTGCTCTTGTGAGACCCCATCTGCAGTCCTGTGTCCAGGCCTGGAGTCCCCAGCACAGAAAGGACGTGGAGCTCCTGGAGCGGGTCCAGAGGAGGCCACAGAGATTATCAGAGGGCTGGAGCACGTCTCCTATGGAGAAAGGTTGAGGGAACTGGGCTTGTTTAGCTTGGAGAAGAGAAGGCTCTGGGGGGACCTCATTGCGGCCTTCCAGTGCTTGAAGGGAGCCTGTAAACAGGAGGGGGAGCGACTGTTACAGGGATTGATAGTGACAGGATGGGGGGGGAATGGTTTTAAACTAAGAGAGGGGAGATTTAGGTTGTATATTAGGCTGAAAGTTTTCACTGTGAGGGTGGTGAGGCAGTGGCCCAGGTTGCCCAGAGAAGCTGTGGATGCCCCATCCCTGGAGGGGTTCAAGGCCAGGCTGGATGGGGCCCTGGGCAGGCTGCTCTAGGGGCTGGCAACCCTGCCCACAGCAGGGGGGTTGGAACTTGGTGATCTTTAAGGTCCTTTTCAACCCAGGCCATTCTAGGATTCTGTGCTTCTGATTCTATGTTTCTATGATTCTGAGCTCCTTGTTGCGCTCAGTAATCAAAACGATAGCTCACAGACACGATGCTGAACAGGAATAATTTACCTAAAACTTCCTGGGGAGGTTTCAGAATCAGAGCTAGTCTATCTCTTCAGTGCTCGATGGGCTGTTCTGTAATGTAGTACAGTGTTAGCTAAGGTTCTCCAGAAAGATCCATTGATTTTAGAGATTTTCAAACCAGTTTCTATCTGAATTAATTAGAAGAACCTGATTTTTATAAACTGGTGAATATTCACCATTTGATAACAAGACTGCCATTATTATATTTATAGGAAACACATCTCAGTTAAGTCCAGATTTATCTACCACCCACTCAGTGAAACTGCAAGCTTGTTCTTGAGCTAGAAGGCAATCAGGTTGGCAGACACTTCAGAGGCAGAATGAAGATAGCCCGACAGCTTTGCGTAGGTCCAAGTTCTTCTGCTTCTGTGCTGAAACCAAGAAGATGGAAAGACTAAACTTGTAATTATTCCAAGCTCATCTCACCTGTGAAATCTATGAGCTGTGCTAAAAGTCAGAAATCCAGATGAAAAAATGGGTGATTAAAGCAGCTTTCTTCCGAGGCTGCATTTTGCATAACATCATAAATACAAAGAGGAGAACCTTATCTCAAACTGAGGTTTGAGCTGCTTCAGAAATCAGTTAATATCTCCTAGTATCTTCATAAGTATAGATTAATTTCATTCAGATAGAGTGTTTCAGATATTTGTGTAGTGTAAGGAAACTGATTTATTCATTTAAATTTTCTTGTGCAGAATAATAGTATTAAACTCTATCACTCAAAGAGAAAAATACCTCCAAGTTCAGCAAATGCATTAGACTTGCCTTGAGATTTTTGTTACTGCATTGGCAACTTCAACATTTCTGAACAAGTGAAAGAAAACACAATGCAACACAAGAAAAAGCAGAAAACACACCCACTGTGTTTTATTTTGCCATAGTCTTCTCTTTGTGATTAGAATACACATTGATGGTATTTAGGGATTGCACTAGAATGGTGCTTTTAAAGGCTATGGTAAACTATGTGACAGCAGTGCTGGTTTAAATTCTTGCCTGCTTATGAACACAATTCACAACTGAATCTTTGTCATTTAGCCAACACAACAGTAATAATTTACCCTAAAATAATATGTATAGAGCAGATTTTTTTCTCTACTACAGATTCATGGTTCTCACTTCTTCAGGAAGACGCTAACACACTTTCCTTACAGGACATTACAGAAAAGGCATATGGGAAGGAATGCATTTTTTTAAAAGATAGAGACAAAATGGCAAGCACAAACAGCAATACTGTAGTCCTGACAATTACCTATCTTCTCATTGTCTTGGCATTTATATTTGAAAAGTGCATTGCTGCTCAGGCTTATGTTCTAATTTCAGTTGGGAAATTATGTTTTCATTCTCTGTTGCAATTTAAAATTATTTGGTACACTCTTTTCTATTCCTAAGTTAGCTGTGTTTTAATAGGAAATTAAGACACTCCCCTAAGAACACAGATTTTTTTTTTTCCTGAATACAATTGTTTGGAGAACTCTCCATACGAAAAAAAAAAAAATGTATGGGAGAGAAAAAATGATCTCTTGAGTTTTCCTTACTTTCCTGTCTCCTAAAAAAGTCCCCAGCTACATCAGGACTTGTCTCACTTGGTTGTAGAACTTTTTGTCACTGGTGGACCACCTCAGCCTTATTCAGATTGCTTATATTTTATTTTTCATGTCAGGACTACTCAGTGTTACAGGTAGAAAAACATCAATGATAATTATGTAATAGTTGGGATCAATTACTGTGAAAATCTGGTAGAAGAGACAGAACCTGCCAATTGGAAAGCTTTATCTGGGTTGTACAGAGCTACCAGCAGAAGCTATATTCAAAGCGTTAGGTCCCCAAAACTCTTTATGGTTGAAAGAAAATAAGTACTGTCATATTCACCTGGATATCCAAAGTGTCTTTTACAAAATTTGTCACTGAAGGCTCACTAAAAAATTAAGTAAATATGGGTTAAGAATCATAGAATCGTAGAATCACAGAATGGCCTGGGTTGAAAAGGACCATATCGATCATCTAGTTTCAACCCCCCCCGCCATATGCAGGGCCGCCAACCACTAGACCAGGCTGCTCAGAGCCACATCCAGCCTGGCCTTGAATGCCTCCAGGGATGGGGCATCCACGACCTCCCTGGGCAACCTGTTCCAGTGTGCCACCACCCTTTGGGTGAAAAACTTTCTTCCTAAGAAGGAAGGCTCTCTCTTGCATGAAATATTGGTTGAAAGATAGTAAGTAAAGAGCAGAAGTAAACAGTTAAAGGACCTCCATGAGCAAAAATTCCTGAGGCAATCTGGAAAAGGAGTGGCAAATGAGATATTAAAAGTAAGTATTACTGAGACGTTCAGACTAGAGAAGATGAAATCTGGGTATAAACAACTTCAGGAGGTCCAAACAAGACGGAGTGGCTAAGCTCTAAAATTGTAGGTGGAATTCAAAAGGTTAATGCTAACACAGCTGGGGGAAAAAAAAAGAAAAAAGTAATTATTTTCAATGCAGAACAAAATCTAGGGGCTGTAACACATAATGGTAGGAAAATGTTAGCTTGGTGGTCAGTAAGCAAATCAAATGTGGACAATATTAGGAAGGATTAAAAATACAGACATATCATTGGGACACTATAAAACCTTAGTGTGAGCACTATTTGGATACAATGTACAGTACTGGTTACCCCATCTTGAAAATGACAAAGAAGCAAAAAGATTTGGAAAATATCAGTAAAGATGGTCAAAGATGAGGAACAGCCTGGATACAAGGAACAATAGCATAGATGGAGACTCTTCAGGCTGGGAAAGAGAAAACTAAAAGGAAATATGGTGCTGGAAGTCTATGACATCCAGAGTAAAAACAAGCAAGAAGGGAGTTCTGGTTAATTCTATCTCCTAATACAAGAATTAGGCTGTGTTAAATGAAACATTTACATAAACAGAACAAACACAAGGAGGAAGTCAATAATATAAAATCTCCACTTTTTTTTGTTATTATCAAACCATATGGCCACTAGCGTTCCTATTTTTTCAGTTACTCAGTGTCTATTATTTCCAAAACGTTTTCATCTTTTTCTTATTTTCAACTGCAGATCTTGTCTCCATGCTCTTCTTTTAAATTCTCCCAATTATTTTCTTCTAAATTCTGTTATTTTTATAAATAACATTTTGTTATTGCATGAAGAACAGACATTTATTATCTTGGTGACTTTTATATTTAAGATAAGGGTGAGAACAAAGAGGACTTTTTATGCAGAAATCTCTGTCTCTCAAAAGGTCATCTGCCTCATATGCAGACAAACCTGAAGGCAATTCAGAGGTTCAATATGCAGAAAACAAGATCACAAGAGCTACAAATATGTATATTTGCAACAGACAATATGTAAGAGAGTAGACTACCAAAAGCCTCAGTTTCTTTTTCGCTAAGCAAGCTGACTATATTTACTTACTCTTTTAATGCTGACAAGTGTTTACTGTCAAAAAAAGAAAAAAAAAGTTAATGTGTAGCTATATGTCACGTCCTTCTGTGACTAATGTTGTTCTTTGAATCTATTCTGAGATTTCTAGCACAGAAACCTTGAATATCTTTGTAACTGTAAGGTCAGACACTTATAAAATCCTATATTAAAAAAAAAGGATAAAAAGTTCTTCACTGTTCATAGTTCGTATATGCCGTAGGTTTTAAAACTAGTCTCTTCTACTCACAAGTACTAATCCATAGCTGCAGTTTTAGATGTATTTTTGGCTAACGTGTGAAAGAAGCTCGTTCAGATGTCTCTCTCAGTTCTGTTTTTGGATCTCTGCAAGGTCGTGATATGATAAATAAATCTTGACCTATTCCTACAAAGACCTAAATCTACATCTGTAGATGCAGCTACTGAGACAGGGAGTCTCTCCACTCGTGAGGTTCCACCAAGAGTGGCCCCATTACCAGTCTCTGTGATACACAGGAGCATACCTGGAAGGTCCAAAGGGAAATGCTGTTCTGCTGTGAGACATTTACTCCCATCTTCTCCCTCGAGGGATATCACAGGTGAACCACTCTTTTCTTTTTTGGTGAGTGAGGTGAAGTCCTCATCTTGAGTCCACTGTTGCATTCTGGGATGGAGGCAAGGTCCTTGAGTCCATACTGATGGAAATAAATTACCTGATTAATAAAAAGAGATGGAGCCTGAAGTTGTAAAAGTGAATACAGACAGAGGTAAAGTTTGTTGCAGCAACCCTGCAATAGCATCTGCCAATGGGAAATTTATTTTCTTTCTCCCCTGCAGGCCACCTCAGTGAAATTCAGTTCATTTGCTGCTCTAAATCTGGTACTAAGTGTATGCACATGCAAATAGTTGAAAATTAAGAAAGTACTTATTATTGATGGGATAGGTCCTGATCTTTCTGGACATTTGTAACTGGAAGCAAAAGAAAATTCTAAAATTATTCTATACATTTTTCTGGATTATAATGAAATGTGTACAGCAAATCTTCCATTGTGGCAGGGTCAGTGAAGTAGTGTCTCTGAAGAAGGAATCAAGTAAACCATGTCGCATTAAATTCTATTTAATTCTGATCTAAAATGGTATTTTTTCTGGGCTTTCAAAGAGTAATCTGCTGATAGAACATCTCAATCAATGTTAAATGTTTTAAAAACACAAGATACACCTGTTATTTTTATATGCAGCTTTTGAAATGCATCCTAAATGAGAACCCCAGGTGGTCCACTGCAAGTTTAACAAACTCAAAAAAAACTTTGAAGTATTGAGCACAGACAAGGGTAAACCTGTTGAGATGAAAATCAGGTCATCTTATTTCCCTAAGAATGTTTTTCTTGAAACTGGCATCTCAGCATGTCCTTTTTTCCAAACATTTAGGGGGTAGCTTAAATGATCTCAGTGTATTCAAAGTAAAGGCTCTTTAAAGATCAGGATAACTTCCTTTTTTTGAAATATTTGTTTCCTTTGGTGTTTTGTTTTTCTTATAGTGCTGACAACCTTTCCTCTTTAGGTGGATTAGTTCTTCCCCTACCTTTCTGTCTTTCACACTAGGAGAACTTAGATCTCCTCAGTTGAACTCTCTTGTTAAAGATTTTCAGAAAGTTCAAAAGCAATGAGTTAATGAAAACTTACAGTCAAAGATATGTCAGGTAGACTGATGTCTACTTTTTAATTTCAGCATGTTCTTTCCTCATAAGCTTTAGCTGATGTTGAGAATTTTTGTAATTACTTTTTTTAACACAATAATTTTTACTTCAGAATGGTTACTGATCCTTCTCCCCTTGTAACCATGGATGGGAAGATTTCAATAATAATCACTATTATCTTTGTAGGAGTTTTTAAATGCCTAATTAAAATCATGATCCTGTTGCTCTTAATCTACCATATCTAGAAAAATCATAGTCTTAAGAATCAAATTCCTAAAAGACAAGATCTGCCAACAAACCTAAACAGATAATAAGTAAATAAAATGTGAAAACCATGGGAAGAATGTTTCATTGACCTCACTCCATGATTTGCAAGGTGGAACGTGTCAATATATGTGTGAAAAGTAGTGTTGCATGATATCAAGTCATTGTGGGTTTTGCACACAGTGCACTGTGGATTTTTGTCTCCAACGAGCTGTGCAGCACATGTCCCGTGACCAATAAGGAAAGTCTCTTCTGTGTGAACTGGCGAGGGGCGAGGGGAATATGTAATTTGACTAAGGGCAGGGATATATGATTTGCCTAAGGTTTATTGCAGAATTGCACTACATTTGTTGCTTGTATAAAGCTAAAAATTCACTGTATCTTCTAATCCTAATTAAACCGCTGCTGTCACTATTTGTGCTTCTGCCCTAAAATCCCCATGATTTTTTGGGATTATACAGACCAGGAAGAAGAAAACAACATCTAGAAAACAGAGGTGCAAAATACTCATCAGTAGAATATTACTGGTACATAGAGTGCTTTTCTAAATTACCTTCACACCACAGATTTTTTGAAATTTAGTTTCAGTACCTGCTCCATTGCAGTACCTCAAAAAATAACAACGTACAGAACTGTAAGCCAATTGCTAACAAATCAGTCCAGAAACAACCTCAAAAGAGAAAATAAAGTTAGTTTTGCCACTTTAATAAAATTGTAGTATGACGATAACTTGCAATTATGAACTATGAGAAATAACAGGTCTACATTTCTCAGGGTTTTTGGACTGTTTTTGTGATAAATTTAAGTGTGTGTGTAAGAAGCTAGTTTCTGCTCAGCTTTTAGCTACTATATTCTCTCACAGGATGGCAGTGAACAAGCTTTTTCCAGTTCTTGAATATGAACATCTGCAAATGTAGAAAGGTCTTTTAGGGATACAAAGTTACTAGCTATTTCTTTGTCTGATCAAGGCATGTTTGTATAATAATTCATACAGAATATTGTTTGAAAACAGAAGACAAAAAGCTTACATCAAGTATAAAAATATAAATGTTGTATTGATAGCTTGTAGGGTTTTTTTGGTGTCTTCTCTCTATACGTCTTTAAGTGTCTGCACCCAGTTTGCAAACCCTATATACTTCCTATCTTACTAATTATCAATACATTACCACTGAGACATCCAAAGCCCATCTTTCAGAAGGACCATGTTAGTAAGCTGATAAGAGAACATAGTTCAAGACATGAGACATTTATTTCTGAAAAACATCTGAACAGATAGTGTCCTTTGCCCTCTAGTCTACATGTGTCTTTAGGTGACAGTGGTTCCATTGTCTTTCACAGTAAGCACAAGTTGAAAAACTGAGGTTTATTGGGGCAGAAATATTTCTTTTTTCTATCCTTTAAAAGATTGTCATCTCAAATTTATTTATGCAGCAGAATTTAATCCCAAATATTTGGTCCAAATTCAGTGATGCTTTTGGGAGTCTTTCTCTCACTTCCTAGAACTTTCTTTGAACTTATGAAGACTACGGACAGCTCTTATGGTTCTCTTGTATAAGTATCAGATAGATACTCTCTCTAGTTAGTATACCTGGAGCAGTGTTTCTTGGACTATGGTCGATGATAGTTTGATAGGTGATCTGCAAAAAAGAACATTTTCCATATGCAAAAAGAAAAAATGCAAAAAAGGAAAAGAAGAAGCAATAGTAATAAAAGGAAGTAAAAGTTCAGCTAAATTTCTAGATTGTTGTTGTAAATGAAAGCAAATTTAACATAACTCAAGGATTTTCTTTCAAAAGGTGAAGTTTATCCTGAGTTTAAAATGCTGAAAATTCCTGGAGTAGAGCATTCATCACAAAGTCTCTTAATTCTAATTACTTTTCTAATCAGTATGCATCTCACATCTAGGTTTAGTACTGATCGGATGAAATGGGTAGTATAAGATTAAAAAAACCCCAAACAAACCCAAGAACAACAACAAAGAAAAAAGTAAACAACTAGCTCTCAATCAGCTTCTGCATTCAGCCTCAGATTGGTTTCTCAGCTGCTCTACCAAAAATACAACTGAAAGTTGCTTAAGTTTGTATTTTGTACATGACTTGTTCTATATATATTTTTCTGTTTAGAGCATTTTCATTCTATACCTCACATTCAAAAAGTTGGGATGGGTTACCTCAACATTCCTTTGTTCATTCGACTAGAACTGGAAAGTGCAGAAGTTCAGCATTTTTGATTTACACACTTGAGCGTATGATTCCACATTTTCCTTCACACAAGAAAGCTTACAGAAGAGCAGTTCTTTTACACAGTAAATAGCTTTATGTAGTAAATGTGCCAAATGAACAATGTGTGAAAGATCTGTTTCTTGCAAAAACTTCTTCAAAGTCATCAGATTACTATGAATAGATCTCTTTTCATTCTTTCTCTCATACCTCCCACTGTTAAGTAGAACATGGACTTGAAAGTGTCTAGAAAGAGTATTTTAGCAAAGAATGAATTGAAATAAAAATGGAAGCTAACACAATGAATTCTTTGAAGAGTAAACTTCTGTATACCCTTCTTGCTCTTTTTTTTCCACCACCATATTCTTGGGTTTCAGAATAGAGGTAGGTTTCAAAAAAGCAGAATTAAAACATATCCCTAGATCAGATTACCACCTGATCATTCTGGAATCCTAATTTTCCTTCAGTTGTTCCATATCCATATTTAAAAGTGCCTAAGAAGTAATTATTCTTTAAAAAAATAATGTCACAGGCTGCTCCTCATGTAATTTTGCAATTTTAAATTTAAGACCAAAAGAAAAATAGTTCCCAGGTTTTCTTTGGTGTCAAATCTTTGTATCCACTTCAGTAACACCTGCTTGCTCTGGATTGAATAACAACAGATCATTCAGAAAATTATTTATGTGCTCTTAAAACCCATTTGTAGTTTGATAATTCTTATCTTTTCATTTGTCCATTTTCTCTAACGTGGTAGCCAAACATGCATCCTGTTGAGTTTGATGCTGTGACAGATGATGTACTACAACACATTCACTTTGTTGCTATTCTGACCTTGACACTGCCCTTCCTGTTGTGGCAGCACATCTGATGAAGTGAATTTGTAATTCCAAAAAGCTCCTTACAGCCATCAAACCTAGCATTTTCTTATCAATTTGTTTAAAGAAAATGATAGTTAAAATTGTGAATTCTTGTATCCTAATGGGATTTTAATACCTAAATCTCTGGTTGACCCTGGTCAGAGCACACAAAGGACATGAAGAACAATTTAATGTTTGCATTATTCTATATCATTCTTATGCATTACACAAAACAGGACCCAGCGTGCCCCTTGTCCATGCCTCATTTTATTATATGTAAATGAAACTTATCTCTTTTCACTATGACTTTGAAAATAGTTTTCTAAAAAGAAACAAGCACACAGAGTCATTTTGTAATCAATTCTTCAGATTATGTGATGTGGCTTGGTACACCCATTAAAAGTGAGATTCAAACCCATTAAAAGTGAGATTCAAACCAGTTACAATATGATTAGGCCACCACTTTTTGACAGTATATTTCTGTGACATTATTTTTGTGCAACTCAGTTGGATATTTTTATTTTGTTTTTTTTCTGAACAATGTGTTAAAGACCAGGCTGAAAAGTAGACTAATTATATGCCTTGGGACAAGCTATGTCTCAAATATGACATTCGTGGTAATTAGAGTGAACATTTAATGTTTGATCAAAGTACATTCTATTAGCTTAAAATTTCCCATGAAGTTTTGATGGCATAAAAGTATGTTGCATTTTTTGCTTATTGTATTGAGCAACTTTATTATATATCGTGTTCTCCCCTCCCATGCAGTGCTATCAGCCCTCGTACTCATGACCTTTAATATGGTGCACTACCTATTTCTTGAATAATTCCAGAATGTTTTTTATCATAGTCCAAATCCAGTGCGTAACAGCAAATACTTTAAACCTGTATTTCTTCTGATCCTATAAAACAATATAACACAGACAGTATCTGATTTTGAAGAAGGCTCAATGAACTGAGTTGTAAAAAACAATGCGCAAAATTCTTTACTTTTTTGAAATGTAGATTTTTGACAATTCCCTTTAGATTATTGTTCTCTTCTTTATCTATATCCATTTTAACCATTACCCTCAATCCCCTTTTGTGGTAAAGTTCTACAGACCAGACATGCAAAGCATATTTTTCTCTATTTTAATATCCTCAACTATGTAAAAAGTATTACTGACAAGTTCTATTTCCTTATATTATAGGAACAGAGTTGAATATCTGTTTTCTTTCATTAAATGTAAATATTGCTAGATTACCCTGCTCAACAGTTTTATTTTCCAAGTTAACCTGAGACACACTACAGCATCTATTTCTGTAGGTAGGATGACCATGGTTGAACATGATACTGCGTTAGTATTGATCTTCCATTTCTAAGAAATATGTGCTTGGCTCATAACCTTACCATTCAAATAAGATTTGAGATTTTCTATCAACTTCTTGTTTAAAATTAGCATTTTTCTCTTTTTAAGTAACCTCTCTGCTGAGACTAAGGATTTTGATATCAACGCTTTTGACTCTTAAAACTCTTCAGTTTGCTTCATCTTGTTTTTTTAAAACCCACTTCCCAAATTCTTTTCTACAGTTCCAGGGTATGGACTGATAAACAAACAAGCCTTTCCTATTTCTTTGATGGTCTCATTATCCAAATTCTGCTTATACATATTTCAAATCTTTTAACAGCTAGTGAAGCTGAAGTACTTGTCAGAAGTGCTTGTGATTTGCTTAAAGTCATGGTCCACAGTAGTGTAAAGCTTTCTGAAAATTTAATCTAAACAGCAGTGAAATCAAGCACAATGACCTTTCCTAAAATTTTTCTTATTCCCACCTACTTGCTGGCCAAGTCTCTTGATGAGAAATTGCTATGAGTACAGAAAATTACACCATGTGAATCTATTGCTATGAGTACAGAAAATTACACCATGTGAATCTATTGCTATGAGTACAGAAAATTACACCATGTGAATCTATTTTTGAAATACAGTTGTAACAAGAATAGCAAGTAGAACAAACCAAAACTCTAGATCATGTAATCTCTAGACTTGTACTTTGGTGGTCCATTCTCTGATGACCCTACTACCCTGCTATTTTACAGTTGTATCTGAAATGGCAAATAAATGATATCTCATTTCCCATTTGTCCTGGTTTTGGCTGCAACAGAGCTACCTTTTTTCGTAGTAGCTAGTAAGAGGCTACATTTTGGATTTGTGCTGAGAAGGTGGCTGATCACATACTGATGGTTGTAGCTGCTGCCAGGACAGTCCAGGACTTTTCAGCTTCTCTGCTGTGTCCGTGTCTGCAGGGGCAGGAGAAGCTGGGAGGAGCACAGCCCCCATTACTAGCCTAGGATTCCATCTTAAGTTTAGGATTGAGACCCAAACTGGTCAATGGTCTATTCCATATCATGTATGTCACGCCCAGGATAGAGATGAGGTTCTGTCTGGAAGTACTCTCTCTCTCCATGTCATCTCTCTCTCTGGGTTGTCCCGCTCTCAGGGTCATCTTGCTATCTCAGCTGTCTCTAGGAAGTTCAGGCTCTTATCTGTTTTAGGGGATTATGGTTTTGGGACTCTCCCTGCTCTAGGATTGTTAGCCAGAACCAGGCTGAGCCTTGGTCATTGGGTGGTGAGCAGTATCACTCTGTATCACTCATTTCTATATTTGTATATACTACTATTATCGTTGCTATTAATATTATTATTTTCAGTTGTGTTGTAGTTTAGTTATTAAATTGTTCTTATCTCAGCCATATATTTTCTATTATATGACATACATGATCATATAACAGCTTTGTGAAACTATGCACAAGCAATTGTTGACCTTCCAAACCTGCTGACTGTATACTAAAACTCAGGTTGTTTTTTGTCTCGCAAATCGGTCCATCAGATCTGGCAAGGATCCGCTTGAAACAGAAGGGTAGACAGTACTCTCACCGCAATGTTAGCTCCAGGGTTATGATTAGGACATGCTTCTGAAGTGATGAAGATATAGAGCGTGTTCAGGCTGAAAGAGACACTCAGTGCAAAAGTTTCCCATTTCCTGACCTTGTGTTATAGTTGGTTAACTCCATGATCTTCATGTAAATCTGACATGCTTTCTGCATGTCAGAAATGTGGACAGTGCATATTGGCTATGTTCAAACCATACATCTTTCACATAGGCTCTTCAGGCTTAGGTACTAGGCGGGACCTGGTTTGTTGGTCTGGGTTGAATTTAAGCATGACTTAGGTGCTGAGTTATCCAGGTCTGTTGAACTGGAAGTGTTTCTGGACATGCAGAGGAGAGGAAGTCTACATTCCCCTGCAATGTTGCTGAAAAAAATTGAAAGTTACCATCATGTCTCAAATTACCATCATGTCTCAGTCACTAAAAAAGACAGGAATGCAATTTATTCAACTCTGAGTTTTAAGAACATGAATTTCACTGATATTTTCTTAGATTATTTAAACTTATTTTTTATTTCACCTTTTCTCTCTTCCACAATGAACTATGTGTCACAAATTGGTGTTGGCTTTTTCACTCTGCTAAAGTCTGTTTTTATGGTGTTGCACAAAGTCAATGTCAGAGCTCTTTTGAGTAGAAAGATCTGCATCGTTAATATAACCAAGATTTTGGTAGAAGTCTCTGTAGAACACCAAACAAGTTGCAAAGAACAAATTTACCTATTTAGCCTTCAGTAACAAATTGACACACAAAAATCTTACTTGATACCTTTGATATGAGGCATAAGAAAAAAAAAACGGTTTTCTACCTATTTGTATTTGATCTGTAAAAGTCTTCAGCCCAAATAATGCCATATTCCCAATTCCAATTACCCTTCCTGTATATTAAAAAAGAAACTTTCAAAAATAAAAGAACTTGTTAGCTATACACTGAAAAGACAAGGGGCATCACCTCTGAGTGGTTTTATATCCCCCAGATATAAGTACATTATGTCAGTGAACAGCTGGTACTTTGTGAACATCTGAGATCAAAATAATTATGTATATTTAAATTAATATTGTAAACAAAGAATTCTCTCTTTGTATATGTGCAATTCATACATAATAATTGGAATACACGTTTATATTTACACATTTAAAGTGCAAAACCAGAAAAAAATCACTTATTCCATACCATTCATGTCATGCCCAGATCCCACTATTTTCCCTTAATCTATTCACCACGGCTCCATAACTTTGAGTTCACTTAGTCCATGATTTTCAGCTCCATCTGTCATGGCAGTCTTTCAAGGCAGGATGAAAATGATGCAGAGTCCACTCAGTTGGTAGAGCATGTTGTTGGATGCAGGAGATGGATGTTGTATAGTCTCTGTTGAATGCTGCATCTGGAACTCACACTTCTGGTGTACCCGGCAGAGTCCATGGCCACGGTCTGCAAGCTGAGGATGTCAATCTCAGGGAACATAATGAATGCTTAGCCCTTGGCTGGGGACCAAACCACACACACCCACTCACACAATCCCCCCACCCGAGGATAGGGGAGAGAATTAAAGGGGTAAATGGAAAAGAGGACTCATAGGTTGAGATAAGAACAACTTAATAACTAAACTACAATAATATTGAAAATAATACTATATACAAATATACAAATGAGTGATACACAGCAACACTGCCCCCCACCCGATGACCAAGGCTCAGCCTGTTCCCGGCTAACGATCCCGGAGCAGGGAGAGTCCTGAAACTGCACTCATGGAACTGAGATAAAAGTCCAAGCGTCCCAGACCAAGAACTGACCAGGGTGGGGGGGGTTGAAGACCTTGGGAGAGCGACCATGTGTAGCGAGATGACCTGGAGCAAAAGAGATCCAGAACCAAAAAAGGGCCGATCTTCTGGAGGGTCCTCATCTCTATCCTGGGCATGACAGGTATGGTATGAAATAGATTATTGGCCACTCTGGGTCTCAATCCTGAACCTAAGATCAAATCCTGGGCTGGTCACTGGGGCTGTGCTTCCTCCCAGCTTCTCCTGTTTGCAGGCAGCCAGAGAAGCTGAAAGACCTTGGCAGCTACGTAAACATCACTTTTTATCAGGTTTCTTCTAAGCACAAATCCAAAACACAGCCTCTTGCTAGCTACTGTGAAGAAAGTGAACTCTGTCTCAGCTTAACCCAGGACACTAATAAACCTTATTTGTTTAGTCATTCACTTTTCAGCCTTTCAGTAGCTACATTCCTGCCTCATCCTTTCCAACACAAAAAAAAAGAAAGGACTAATTTGCATTTAAATAGTTATTAGGGGAAAAATATTGCCTCTGTATGTAATCTTTAATGGTCACAGCAATGATATATTAATGGAATGTATAGCAGGCCACTGCCTTTCTTCATATGTATGTTCTTAAATGAAATTAATTTACAAGAGTGAAAAATGTATGACCAGTTCTTGGTTTTGTGTTAAGTTGCTTTTAATTTACTACAGGAAGCCTAATACCCATTAATAACTGTCTTTTTTAAGTCCCCAAATATCATGACTTCTCTGTACAAAACAGTAGCCTCGAAAGACAAAAATGGTACAGATTCACCTGCTGATTTTTTTCCCCATTAACATTAGCAAATCTGAGAGCTGTTTTTTGAAACTGTCTAAAACCAGTAGCAGGAGAAGTTCAAATACTGTGTCACTTGCCTCTACTTCACTAGAACATTTTGACAACTCAATTTAATAGGGTCTTCAGAATTCTCCAACAGAACTGGAGTCAGGGGCTGTAGAGACACGGCATTCTGTATATCTGTACTAGTGTGGTCTTTCAGAAAAAAAAAAATAAAACCTAGAGATAAAAAACCCAATATATCGATTAAAAAAAAACCCCACAACTCATTCCACGTCACTCTCAACTTGTGCAAACATTTTTGTCGCAATTTCCATCACCTAGTAGATTTTTTTAATATTTTAATTAAAACCTATCTGGCCAGAAACAATACTTATTTCTGACTGGCTCTATTGTTTCATTTTTAAAAATCTCTTTCTTATGTAAAACAGTCCGTCCACATGAGAAACAGAAGGCACCTATCTTCAGTAAAACCATGGCTATTATAAGAACATCTTCATTTGTGTGAAAACTCAGGCAAAACGAAGTGACAGTGTTCAGAGAGAACTCAAATAATAATGATTCAGTGTTGTTAAGGTTTTAAAGTGTTTCTATAGTGATTTTATGTATGATAACAGTTTTTTTAAAAAAAAGGTAGAAGCAGTAATATCCCAATAGGATAAAACCGTACTGGTTTGTTTTTCTGTATTTACTCTTCTCTGCAGCTACTTTCCTAGCATAACATACTCTGCAGCTGTTTCATAAACACCAAAATAAGCTTAATTTCTTATAGGTGGAATATAACAAAAACTATACATTAACAACAACAACAATTATAACTTTAAACTGTGACTTCTTTACAATCCTCTTATCCAGAAGTACTCTTTGTGGACCGTCAAGGTTATGCTAGGCATAAATATATCATATGCCATCGTGTCAACACTACAGTAAGTTAGCTCTGCACACAGGTGCCAGCATGATTATGCAAATAGGTGTTCTATTAGCTTATCAGTCAAAACCACTGCCAGAATGCCTGGGAGACAGATCTCAATAACGGAGAGACATTCTATCTCAGTGAGGCTGACATTAATAATTTATGATTAATCACTTTGTAGAAACATGTTAACAGCAGAAGGCTGAGGAGAGCAAGATGGATGTTTTGCCTCAACTTTCCGCATTTCTTTTCCTCTCTGGTGGGTTAACCTTGGCTGGATGCCAGGTGCCCACTAGGCCCCTCTATCCCCCCCCCCCTCCTTCAGCAAAATAAAGGGGGAGAATAAGATGAAAAACTCATGGGTCAAGATAGAAGCAGTTTAATTAAGGCAAAGGCCAAGGCCACGCACAGAAACTAAAGGTAAACAAAGATGTTATTCTCTACTTCCCCTCAGTAAGCAATGTCCAGCCCCTTCCTGGGAAAGTAGAGCTCCAGTGTGTGTAGCAGCTGCTCCAGGAGACAAACACAACAACAAATACCCCCCTCCTCCTCCTTGCCCTTGGCTTTTATGGCTGAGCTGAGGTCACATGGTATGGAACAGCCAATCCGGGTCAGCTGTCCCGGCTCCATCCCCTCACCTGCTGGCTGCCAGTGTAAACCTCCTGCTGGCTGCCAGTGTAACACTCAGCACTGGGAGGGCTGTTATGGGGATACTGACTCCATCTCAGCCAGATCCAATACATACTTTTACTGAACTCCAGTTTTTTGATGATTAAAAGCCATATAGGGGAATCAGTTCTTCACAAGAGAATGGGTTAGCTTATAAAAGTACCCTACAGAAATACTGGGCTGAGGATGAATCGATGAGATGGCATCTGGCTTCCTGTAAGTGGGATTGGATATGAGCTGGTGCTAGATTTGCCTCTTAGGTCACAGAAATCCAGGCATATGGTAGGGCATGTTACTAAGAGCTGAATTAGTATCAAGTCTAGGCTTTAGCTTAAAGTATAAAGTACCAAAAGTCTAAATATTTGCGTGTTTCAGCATAAACATCATCTGCTCAAACAAAAAAAATATCACACAATGTTCCCTCATGAACTATTGCCACAAATGTGCCTTTTTTTTTTTTTTGAGACCATGTGTAAAATAGTTAATAAAAGGTTAAATAGAAAGCTATGAGTATAATCTGTAATCCAGAGAAAGGAAGATCAACCCTTAAAAAAGTTCCAAACACCCCCTGCTGAGCTGAACCTCTGAAATTGTTGTTATCTCAATCCATTAGTCTCTTCTCCCTTTACCCATTTAATTGTTTCCCCCATCCCCAGGAGCAGGGAGGGTAAGTGAGCAGTTGCCTTGGTGTTTTGCTGATAGCCAGGGTCAAACTACAACACTATCCCATAAAAGGCTTTGTTTATTTAGTGTTTAGGGTAGTTAAGAGTCACGATAGTGTGATCTTTTTTTTTTTTCCAAAATCTGACCTGTATCAAAACAGTGAAAGACACATCAACCTGCAATAAGTGAGAGCTGAAACATAAACTTATTGGCATCAGAATGTGTATTTCATTATATGCTTCTGCTTTGTTCTTTTAAAATTTGGAAGCCCTAACTTATGCTTTCCAATTTTAACCTACATATAGTCTATTATTATTAACCACCAGAGACTCTGAGTGCCTTAAAGCCTGTGCTTATAGACTCTGAGGTAGTTACATTGATCCACATTGCAGTGCAGAATGCTTCTGGAACCATTGTGACAAAAGTAATTGATAAATCAACCGCTAATTGACTTGGGATAACAAAGGCACTTTTAAGATGCGGTGAGATTCTCACCTAATTAGTTTTGTGGGGAAAGTAATACTACAAGAGTTATGGGTAAGCTATTGGTTTGAAGAAAATCAGATAAATATGCAATGTGATAGAACGGTATATCATACAGACAGTGATGATTCTGCCTTTATAGAATCACAGAATGGTTTGGGTTGGAAGGGACCTTAAAGATCATCAAGTTCCAACCCCCCTGCCATGGGCAGGGACACCCTTCACTAGACCAGGTTGCTCAAAGCCTCATCCAGCCTGGCCTTGAACACCTCCAGGGATGGGGCATCCACAGCTTCTCTGGGCAACCTGTGAAACAGAAACAACCTTAGAAGCCTTCAAGTTCTACAGATTTTATTTTATTTTCTGATTCAGTCATGTGTATCAACAAGTGCAGTTGTATGACACTGTGATTTTTAGACAAACCTGTAGATTCCGCTGTAGACAAAATCTACAAAATGTGACATTTTCAGGATTTTCTAAATAGTTATTTATCTTTTCACATGTAATATCATCTCTTCCTGAAACCCCTTCTGCAGATAAGACATTCCAAATGTTTCAGGGTGATTTAACTTCTACATGAATGTCTGATCATTGTGGACAGATCTTGCTTATTGTTAATTCTGGAAATGTTAAAACTGACTTCAGTACGACTTTTCCTTTTAATAGATTTGGGAAGAATAATGTTTAAACTGATCCCTTGAAAACTGTTGGGAACTGAAGGGATGTGTCAGATGCAACTTTTATGTGATTGCCACTTCAGTGACTGAAAGTGATAAATACGCTTGTTACTGTTTCTCTTGAAGGATCAACTGAAAACATCTCCATTATAAATGAAAACAGACTATTCCTGACAGTAAATAAGGATATTTATTCTTGCTTCGCTCACAGAATGGGTTTATTTTAGAGTAGGCTTGACTTCCAGAGAGCACCTGCCTCCAGCCTGTGAGAGTGAGAAAGACACCTGGGGGAGACAGGGTCTTCCTCCAACCTCCAGAAAACATTCCTCAGTGTCAGAGCACCATCTCAAAATCATTCATGAGTCTGAGGACTCCTTTCATTTGATGATTATTCATTTCTAATAACTCCTTCAATGGGAGCTGTTCCATGCTTCAAATCCTGCTGTCCTTGTCTAGTCCTCAAATACATGTTAAAAGCTGTGTTACAAAGAGAACAACAACCAACTGTTTTCAAATTCAAGTTTAACAAGTGGAAGTTGACTTAATTTATAAAAAGTGGCATTTAGATTATATTCGAGAAAAGCATTTCTGATATATGCTGTTCCGTTTGTGTTAAAACCTAACAAAAGCTGTAACCCACACCTTGTAGAGATTTTGAAAGACAAGTTTGACAAACATCTTTCAGACACGGTTTAGTTGCATCAAGCCTGTCTCAAAGCCTGTAAAACTAAAAGGATGACCTAGAAATTCATTCAGGAGATCCTATCAGTTCTACAGCAAGGAATACACAGTTTGTAATATATCATGTCCCAGCAGAAATTATTTTCTCATCTATGTAAATCTCTCTGCAAAGTCTGAAAGACTTCTTTGCCCAAAACATCAAAAAATAATAAACATTAAACCTTAACCTATCTATCTATAGATTTTTTAGTATTTCTTCTCCACAGGCTTTGAAATGCTTCACAGAGATGCCTCAGTAGTATAGGTGACACCATTTTGCAGGTGCAAAAATAAAAGTAATTTTCTGTATGCCATCTGAGCATTAATGACAGAACAGATTTCTCCATATTGCCTTTTTCACTGTTTTTCTAACTTTTGTTCAGTAATTGTGTTGTTTAGAGTCAGTAACCACAGACTCAGAGAGTAATTTTGCATTTCTGTGTGGAGAATCCTAGTATTTAATATCTACCTACCACAGAGATGTTTTTTTAACTAGTACTTGCATTCTGATAACACTTTCCAAACACTTTTAAAGATCACTTAAGTCAATGGAAGAATTTGGACTGATTTCAGAAAATTGATTCAGGCCTTAAATAAACTACTGAAATAATTTTATCATTTTGGGGTTAGGTGGCTCGTCCTGTCTCTGACACCATTCCTTAGTGCCTCTAATTTGGTAAGGCTACCATGTCACAGCTGAAATTGAGAAGTGAAAGGCAGCTGTCCTAGATGGATTAAGCAATATTCTCAACTGCTCTGAGAATTGATATAATTGCATCACTTTCACAGAGGAGTACCAATTTACCCTTGAAAGGATATAAAAATCCTACTTACAGGACAGCATTTAAATCAACCGATCAATTCTACATTTTAATTACTAAATTTTTCATCTTTAGTATCTTTCTCTATGTGCACATCAGAATAGTCCAGTGTTTCATTTCCTGAACCAGCGATTGGATTAAGAGTAACGACTGAAAGAAAGAAAAATCTGGACACATATATTATGTCAATAGGCTAGGAGTTATACTTTAAGAGACCCCAATTTTGGTGCAGTTTTCTTTTACCAAAAAACTTCACTCATTGCTGGTCATGCCATACTCACGCTTAGGAACATTGTTGATTTTCACACTGGCATGAATACTCTGGCATAATGTCAGTTGTGAGCAGTAATTATTATTTTCTTTCCAAACGTGACTTTAGCGATAAATGCTTACGCCACTTCTCATCTTGAGTACAGGAAAACCTGACTGCAAAAGGTGCAATCTTTGGTGAGGATTTCAGTAAGTACAGAACATCATGAGGCATTGCCTTGCAGGCAGGAGGGCTGGGGAAAGACACGTAAGTTAATTGTTCTCATTTGTGCCTACACATCGGCTTCAAACCTGTTACATCCTTAGCCTGCAGTTAGCCAGCTCAGGGGACCGCTACTGAAAGTCAGTGCTTGTTTGTGTCTTCCTGTAGGTAACAACGTAATTTCATTCTATACCCAAATGCACAGGAATATGGATATCCACCGTCACTGAAAACCACCACCACAGGATCAAATACCAAAGCCACTGAATATGTGGCATCAAGCCTTAAGGTCTTTAGCTTAACTTTCTGCAGACGAGCTTGACTTTTTCATGGCTGTTTCTTTGACTTAAATAATCGCAGTCATCAGTTAAGAGTGATGCTTGCCTCAGGTGGTGGTCTTTTTATTTTAATCTATTTAACAATATGCTTAATCTTAGGGACAACTAAGAAGAGTTGTTAGTGGTCTTTTGTCACATTACTTCTACTAATATAATTTTAATCTGAAAATATAAATATAAATTTAATTTGAAAATATAGATTACAGATGCCACATTAAAATCTCTTTTTGTCTCACTCATCTGAGATAGATTCCATAGATAGGTTAAAAAATAATTGTAAAATTTTGGAAAATGACCTTTCCATTGTGGGTGCCTTATAACACTCATGTCTCTAGTATCTGTGCTGTTGATTTTTAAAGAAGCCATAACTCAGTTTCCCATTTTGCGTCTGTACTGAGCCTACCAGCAAACATGGATGTCATATGTGCAGGCACAGGTTTTTTTTAGTAGGCACAGATTTGAACAAGCACTAAAAAAATCCCTCAGTGATAGAAAATTTCAAGTAGTTTCGAGCCTGTATTCAGTGTTCCAAGTGCTTAGGCATAAAAACTGCAGTTGCAATAAGTCTCTTTAGGTTTGTTTTGTTTTGTTTTTAAATTATGTCTTACAAAAACCATATTTAGATTAAGTTAGATACAGTTCATATCAGTACTTTAAGGTAAAATAATGTATGAGAATGGAAAGGTTTCTAAAAAAACCCCATAAATTTATTTCATGTAGTTACTAACAGACTTCAGTGACACTAATACATTCAGGACATACAAATTAATACACTCTGTCAAACATAGCTCAGGGTTAGAAGTTTTCCTATTTGGCTACTATAATATTTAAAGTAGCACTTTTTCCTCTTTTATTGTCTTATGAATATTTAGCAGGTCCTATAACACATGGCATGATTTTAGATTAACTTACATGTTCTGAAAAATCAGCGTTTCAGTCTGTGCATGGAGAATGTATGTAGAAAATCGCAGTTCTATCAATATAAAAAAGTGTGATTAAGGGAGAAACTTCTCCACAGTATGGCATTCTGGAATGCAGATAGTTGAATATATCTGATTCTTCTCACACATACACTTTCTCCACTATTATTTGTACATTTCCATTAAGTGGAATGACGAGAATATCAGTAGGAGGAAAAGTGTGTTCCATACAGTAAATGCTAATAGTTTCTTGTTTCTTACATTTGCATTTAAAATGTTCAGTACTATCATAATACAGTGCTCTTCATTCTTTTCTCCGTAATGTAGTGCTCAATTTATCGCTTGTTCATGTTCACTTACCAGTTGGCTGATTTGTCTAGTGAGTGTAAGGGATGACTGTGAGATTGAAGCAGCATCTGTTTCCTGGTGGGTATGATGAACTATATACAACAAATCTTTTCCTTGGTCAGTCTTGACTTCAAGAGATCTGTATGGACAACTGCTCTATCAGTACTCTAAATTGCGCTGTTATCATCATCGTTTCCTCTCTGGAGTCCTGATGACCAAAGGCCTCTGCCCATAAGAAGTTATTTTTAAAATGTATATTCAAGTCATGGTTTAAAACTCTAAATTCATCTTCTGCTCAAACTCAAAGGAAGCATATTGATAAATGAAATGATTTTCAGGAAGTAAAAAATGAAATTTGGGAAACAGCGCAACCTAAGTTAAAATTTTAATAGTTAATATTTGAACGAGATGCAATGAAAATTCTACTTCTGTTCTGAGTGTGCACAAGTACCCACCTATTTTTTAGGCAAAATCTTAAACTTGTAACTTATGTGCAAATGTAGCTAAAAATAGAAAGGTGTTTCTGAACTCTTCCAGCTTTACAATAGGCTGGCTGAAAGCTGTGGCTTTAAACAAGTTACTCTTGAATACGAAAAATGTACACTTGTATTAATACTTGTTAACAGATTAAATTTACCGATGTGATGTGCGGTGATCACTTAAAATATTCATCATTAAAAATGTCAGTGGCATTTACTGCCTTCGTTGAAGGAGTGATGTCTCTGGATTGAAATTAATGACCAAATATTTTCCACCAGTCTTATGAGGTCTCATAGTAGCTAGTGTTTAACAGAACATCCTTTCTGAGCAATTAAAAAATCCTACATAAGCTGAAATATTCCTTTTGAAGTTTATAAAATGAAGGACCACTGCAAATACAGTGGTTTTGATATATCCTGATGATTTCTTGAATTTATTCTGGGTGTGTGCACCGCAGGTGGAAGTTGTTTCAGGTTTTTTTATTTTCCTACTGATTCCTTAGATTGATTACTGAATAAATTCAGCATATTTATCTTCTCCAACAGGTGGGCAGGCTTTCTGTTCTTATTGATACCCCCTAGACAGTCCTTTTTGATCACATTTTTCCACTCCAGTGGAAATACCTCCTTGCCTCTCAAAATCCAATGGTGTTGCGTTCCATTTCTTTGAGCTCAGGGAAAGGTTACTCAACCAGCAAGACCTCATAGCAATTCTGTTCTTTGTTTTTTCACTATGTGACAGGAACTAATTGGAATTAGTGTGGATACTGCAGAACATACAGCATTAGGGTTTTGCTTTAACTTTAGCTGAAGAAAACTACCGACTAGACAGTAATGGCTAGAAATGCTTTGCTTGTAACAATAGAAAGTATTCTACTGTAAAGATACCATGTTGGTTGACTGCTCCTGCTTCAGAAAAGAAAAAAAAATATAATTCTTGACTGAACACGTACTGCAAAGATTGCAGCAGTTCAGAAATGCTTTTCTGCACAGATTGCCTCACTGTTTTGCCTGTCCTATTTGAAGCAGCCACTTTTCAGAAGATTCAACTACCCTTCATGTCTCTCACTACCCTAGGAGCTTTGTTTTGAAACATATTCTCTTCTCAGGTATGCACTTGCTGTTCGTACTCTCAGTTCTCACATCAAACATTTAAGGGAATACAATGTGTGTGAAAATTCACTAGGAAGTCATTCTCTAATTCGAATAATTTTTTCACTCCTGGGCAATCTGTCTACCTAGACCTCCAGCTTACTGACATTTGTTTTTTCTAGAGTGAGCCTAGGATGGCTATAGAGGAGAACAAGAAGGCAAATATGTCAAAAAGCAAAAAGATAACAGACCAACCAAAACAAAATGTAAGGACTCTGCAATAGAGACAAACCTCATAAATATTAAGGCCAGACATGTTTTTCACAGTCTAACCATATAAAGTGAGAGTATGGGTGCCAAAATTGACCCACAAGCTAAGTTTGACTTTGTCATTAAATGGAATTGAATCTTTAACTTCATCACTGAAATTTGTCTTCCTTTCTAATCCTCCCTTTCCTTTAGTTTCCCAGTTTCATTTCTTTCTCACTGAAAAGTGGTTACTCCCTCAAAATGAGTGTTTTAAAACCTGACCGAATTAGCTGGTAGGTAACCATTTAGCAGGTAACACATAACATGGTTCGACAGGCACTCTGACACAGGCTCTTTTGACCAGGGAAATACTAAGATAGAGGAGTTTTCCACGACTTCCAGACAGCGGGAGTTGCAGTGACACACCCAGCTGTAGGCAGAATGCATGTCAGAGAGAGGTGACACTGACGTGGGAAACATCTGTAGGTCATTTTGACAGCAGTTTCTCTGGAAAATTAACCGGTTTCTTGTGGGCCTTGGTCAAAAGTTCCTCTCTTTTGTCTTGCAACAGGCAGAGACACAACCTCTGCCTTGCTCTGTGCCTAAAGAAAGCAGAATGTGCTTTCAACATCACTGCAAGGACCAGCCAAAGCACTGTGTCCCCAGGAGGAGTGAGTAGTGCCAACCACACCTCAGGTAGCCTGACAAAGAGGATGCTCCTACTGTTGTTGAAGTATTGAGATTTTTGGCAAGGAGGTGGGCCTTGAAGGACGGGGATGAAAAATGACTGGCATTCATTGAGCAATCATGAGCATGAACCTGCACTGTTGCTCAGATTCTAAGTGACATTCAAAAAACTAAAAATATTATTGAAGAGCAAGTTAGAATCACAGAATCATTGAGTTGGAAGGGACCATGGAGGCTATCTAGTTCAACCCCCCTCAAGTAAACAGGAACATCTTCCACCAGATCAGGTTGCCCAGAGCCCTGTCCAAGCTGACCTTGAGTGTTTCCAGGGACGGGGCATCTACCACCTCCCTGGGCAACCTGTGCCAGTGTTTCACCACCCTCAGTGTAAAATATTTCTTCCTTATATCTAGTCTAAACCTCTTCTCTTTTAGTTTAAAACCATTAGCCCTCGTCCTATTGCTACAGGCCCTGTTAAAAAGTTTATCCCCATCTTTCTTATAAGCCCCCCTTTACGTACTGAAAGGCTGCTGTCAGGTGTTCTCGGAGCCTTCTCTTCTCTAGGATGAATAATCCCAACTCTCTCAAGCCTTTCCTCACAGGGGATGTATTCCAGGCCTTTGACCATTTTCATGGCCCTCCTCTGGACCCGCTCCAACAGGTCCAGGATTTTTTTATGTTGGGAGCCCCAGAGCTGGATGCAGTACTCCAGGAGTGGTCTCACAAGAGCAGAGTAGAGGGGGAGAATCACCTCCCTTGGACATGTTTCTTTTGATGCAGCCCAGGATATGGTTGGCTTTCTGGGCTGCAAACGCACATTGCCGGCTCATGTCCAACTTCTCATCCACCATGTCACCCAGGTCTTTCTCTTCAGGTCTCCTCTCAATTTCTTCACCCCCCAGCCTGTATCGATACTGTTGGTTGCCCCAACCCATGTGTAGGACCTTGCATTTGGCCTTGTTGAACCTCATGAGGCTTTCATAATCCCACTTCTCCATCTTGTCAAGGTCCCTCTGAATGGCATCCCATCCCTCAGGGGTGTCAACTTCCCCACTCAGTTTGGTGTCGTCCACAAACTTACTGAGGGTGCGCTCAATCCTATCGTCTGTGTCATTGATGAAGATATTAAACAGCACTGGCCCCAGAACAGACCCCTGAGGGACACCACTTGTTACTGATCTCCATCTGGATGTTGAGCCATTGACCACTACCCTCTGGAAGCGACCATCCAACCAATTTCTTATCCACCAAACAGCCCACCCATCAAATCCATGTCTCTCCAGTTTAGAGAGAAGGATGCTGTGAGTATCATGCTGTTATTGTATTAGAGAATTAATGCTTCAAACTTGTCCAAAGGCTTACCTATTGAGGCCAAATTAATGATTCTGTTGCTCTTATTTTATTGTAGTGTCATTTTCTCTAAATCGTATATCCCTCCATCACTACTCTTGTCTCTTCTTGTTTCAATCTCTCTATGTTTTTCGCCTGCCACACTTTGGCAGTTAGTATTACGATTCCCTTTACCAGAAACTCAATGTTATATCCTAAATATGGAAAGATCAAAAACACTTTTTAATTTTAAGAAAAAATCAGAATGTTAGGATTCAATAATTAACAAGTTGGAGAACATTAAAATATAACTCTGTGAATCTCTAATATGTCTGTGGGAAAATACCACAAGATTGGGGCAAGTAGGTAGATTTGTAACACTCAAGAGACCGAAGAACTGAGGTGTCGGAAAACACATACATCATGCTCATTTTTTTCTTGGCCTTGTGTGCTTGACAAGCAGAACCTCTGTGCTCAGAAAACACAGTCCTGTGCCTGACCTGCTGTGGGAAACATCAAAGTGCAGTGGAAAGAACTGCCTTCAAGAAATCCTTGAAATGCAGGCGAAAGCAGCAGGCTTGAGCTTTTCTTTCTTTCCGCTCTCATTCTGCTCTCTCATGAGGACCAAGCTCTGCTGCTTCTATTCCCCTGCGTGCCTGCCCCTGACTGCAGCTGCAGAGTTTGCCTCAGTTTACCAGGTGGCATGGAAAGATCCTTCTCTTGCAAGGACTGAGTTGCCAGTCCTGCCCCCCGCCTCGCCTCCCTGTATGCATGAGCCTGCCTGAGTACTGCTGCAGAGTTTTCTCCTGGTTTGCAAGGTAACGCAAATAAATCTACTCTTTGCATTCTGCCCATGGTGTGTGGCTGTTCCTGCGCCCTGCCTGTGGAATCTGGAAATCTAGGGAAAGCTCCAGCAATTTTACTGCATACACACCCACACAGAGATATATATATATATGTACTAAAACGGAACAGAGCTAGAACAATTTCAGACACACAGGCAAAAAAAAATATTAAAACATTTATTTTAGAGGAAACTAGGAACAGATATGCAAAACAATGGCCTGACACAGGACACCCTGACTCCTTTTCTCATTATACCCTTCACGTATAAGCAAATAACACTGAGCAGATAGCATATATTAAGTTCATATCTTGTTTTCCCTCATATGAACTTATCTATGTCCACAGACGCTAAAATTCCCTGAAAGTGAATGAGCAACAAACCCAGTAAATAGGTTGCCTGCCATTCAGTCCTTTACACTGTCCACCAGACCATTCTGACTTCTTGATATTTATCCAAGCAGCTAAATACCTTTCTAAGAAGACAAGGGTGCTGTCATGAGCCCCTTTCAGTAAATACATAAGGTCTCTTCTAACTGCAGCCAAGCCTGCAAAATAAATTTGTGTGATTAATAGCACTAGGAGCAGTGACTTTCTGTTGCCATGGAATGGCTAAATTCTAGGTCATCGGAAAAAATACCAAAAGAAATTTTCTTTCTGAAGGTTTTGTAAGTGCTAATTGTTTTCCATCACATGCGCACAAATGCATTTCTGCAGATTTTATGGACTCAGTTGATTAGGAAAAAGCATTCCTATCAGATAATGGTGTTTTGAAGCTGGCAGAGCCAGCTTAATTCTTCACAAACAGCAGCTTGACACCACCTTTTGAAAGCAATGTATGACAGTTTAAAATGAAAGTGATCTTTCAACAGCTTGAAAGGTTTCTTTTTTTTTCTTTGAAAAGGATTGTATGCAGAGAGCTAATGTCAAAAGGAATTAACTTTAAATCCTTCTAAAATTTCATCAGTTTAGCTATCCGAAATGTACAACTTTAGAAAACCTGAAGGGTAGTTATTTTGCAGCAAAAGCTATTTAAATAACTTACTAGAAGGAGCTCAAGTGTGGATATTTGTCTTGTTTATCAGTGCATTATGTACATACAAGTAATTTCTTTATTTAAAAAGAAAAAGACATTCTTTAGGCTGCTGGCAACAAACATATCTATTATGTTAATACTAGTTCATATTAGAACTTGGATTTTTTTTCTGTATCATTTTAATGTTTTAATGAGAACAGTTGATTTGAAAAAATTTAAAATAAGTTTTCAGTTGGTAGTCTCTTCCCTTTGCTCTTACTGCATCCTCCATTTATGCAAAATTGCAGATTAAATAAGCTGTTTACCTGACGGTTCTGGCCAGGGACAGTAAAGAAGTTTAGTCTATATCTCATTATTTAGAAATTATTATCCATTGTTATGATTCTGAAGAAATTTAAAATAGCAGTATGGGTAGTGTCCCAAGTAGATCTTTATCTTAGATCCAGTGAAAACAACAAAGTACAAAAATATTCTCTTCAAGTACGCTATTCTTCTTGACTGAAACAAAGGGGTGGCTACCTGGGGAAATAAATAATATGGCAAAGACTGGAGTCTATACCTAATTTTTATTTAATGGAAAGTATAAAAATGTGCTGTAAAAAAAAATCAAAAAGAGGGCTAAATAAACAGATGCAGGTATATGTAATGATCTGTAATATGTCCTACTGGGATTATGGTTTTGAAATATAGCTTCCAAGTGTTCCTAAACCTTATCTTCTTAACAACATAGAAGGGAACTTGTACTGAGAGTCTTATCTGCGAGGGGTTGTTATTAACAAATGGGTAAGACTGCTCTGACTGGGGGAGTTAATAAGCAGGCATAGACAAAGAGGTGTGTCCGCGAGTGCAACGTGGTAAAGAGGAAAGTCTAACTAAGCAAGTTCAAAACACAAACTTTCCCAATACATAGAGTTCTTGTGGGTGGGGGGGTTTTCTGTAAAGGAGAAAAACCAGAATTTTTTCAGGATATGCTTTTGCTCAGGTGTCTTCAAAAGAAATATAATATGCAAGGTGCTTCTGTGATTTTAAACAGAGTTTCAATCTATTTTTAATCTTGGTTTAAACAAATTCCTTTTATATGGGAGGTTTGTGCAAACTAACCTCAAAGAGCTGAAACTCAGCTGCTGAGGAAGCTCTGAGGGTGATTCCCCACCTATTGATCGGACGGTGTAACAGCAATGTGGGCTGGGCTAAGTGAACCTAAAGGCATTGCCTTATGGAGAACCTAAATTTAGTTCAGATATCATTCCCTGAACCCCAGGCCGGTGGAGGTCCAAAGCCCCATTTCTGGATCAATTCCATTCAGGAAAATCTCTCAAATACCGCCAGCATTGTGCGATTCTTCTTCTCCCGTGCCATCAGTGGAAATTTCTGTCTCTGAGCTCAACCATATTCCTCTTTGCTTTACTTCCACTGCTGATGACCTCTTTACCAGTCTAACCATAGGGATCACCAGTCTGGGAAGACCTCTTTCTAGGCCTTTTCAGAAGCCTATATTCAGCACATCCAGACCAAGAATCACAAAGTCTGTTTTAGGATCAGGCTTAAACCATTTTTAGCACAAGCTCTCTCTTTCCAGAACCAAGCTCTGTCATCAAATCAAAGTCCATTTCTGTATTCTCGGTGTGACCCATCATCTCTATGTTCATAAAACATTTCCGGTGCTTAAGGTTTTAAAGGGGCTTTAGTACTTGAACACCTTTTAATCCTTAAAACAATTTATGTACAAACCTCTCTAAGGAGATAACAACGGCTTTGTTTCTTAACAAATCTGCCACAGATTTAAGCAGTCTCACTCTTAAATCTTTTAAAGTGATTTATGTATTGAAACCACTAATTCTGACATTGCAAGTGATTTGGTCTGCAGCCTTGGACACACCACTTTCTCTGCATATCTGTTTTTCTACCTGTGAAATCGGATTAAGATCATTGCAACTATTGTTTTACATAACTGGTTACTCCTTGAACAAGATTTTAAATAAGAAAGAAAAAAGCATAAAAACACTTAATGCTTTTATTAAACACCATAATATTAGTGGTTAGTAGATCAGTACTAAATCAGTGCATACAAACAGCAGCCAAAAGCGTTTTCCAGCAGCAGCCAAATGATTTCAATAGTGTAATATAAAATATTTTCTTGCCTTGTTCAAAGAAATGCCAGTCACTGGCAATATTCTGAAACAATGTTGTCAAGATGAAGCATATACCTACTTTTCGAAAGTCATGATCGCATTTACATTCACTCTTTTGAAAGATCTCTGCAGCTCTGACCCTGTCTTTTGTTTGTTTTTTTCCTGGAAGAAACCACCTGATTCTTTTTTTTTTTTTTTTTTTTTTTTTGTTTAGTTGTCCACTTTCCCTGTGAGATAAGACCATGACATATCAATGTCTTCCTTAACACCAGAACTTATCACTGGTATATGTAAAGGTCAGTATCATTATTCTGTAAACAGATTAGCACACATATCTAAACATTTTTGTGAGTGTTTTTTTTTCTAGAAAACTTTACTGGAATTTGGGATGTAAAATAGAGGGAGAAAGTCCTGATTTTTTAAGGCTACTCATACAGTTGGAGAAAGATTGACGCTTCATTCAATAACCCTTTGAGAAAGAGGGAGAAGTTATAGACGATGTAATGCTGAGAGACAGATGAAGTGACTTTAGGTAATCAAAGTAAAAATTGCTGCCTGACAGAATCCCAGCAGCAAGGCCATCTTTTTCTGAGATGCTTGATGGGTTTTTGGAGCGTTACAGCGTTGGAGTTTTATTTTATATGATATTCACCAAGTGACAGAATGACCCTCTTCTCCCTTAAGATGTTATCACTACTCTGTGGCAAAGTAGTTCTGTTGCTGTCTTACTAGAGATGAACTCATGAATCAGTGATGTGGGCAGGGGTGGCTGTCCGGAGAGCACTCCGTGAATTCTATAAATCCTTTAAAAGAGATAGTTTCTCTACTGACAACAGTCATTATTGTGTCACAATCAAGCAATTTCATTCTGAAACATTGTGTGGCCTGGATTTGAGTACTAAAAGGAGAAAAGCTACAGAAGATTATAGAATCACCACATTATATGATCTGAAGTCTGGGCAGTGAAGTCCACCTATTTTTATATGCTCTTTCTAGTTAGTAGTGATCACTACTCCAGTGAAGGCTGGAGTGTGTTTTCTTTTTTAAAGTTTTAAGAATAAAATCTGTATTTTTATTCCCCATGTCTTGCCATGGATTCACTTGAAATCTGTTAACTTTCAGTAATTAAGCCACACCATATTCATAACAGATCATTTCAAACACGTAACTTTCAACTCTTTGTATGCTTAAAACTCACATTGATCAATAAATCCTTGTGGACTCCCTTGTGCAAGAGTAAGTAACGAAAAATAAACAATGAATTGTCCACAATCACGTGCTCTGAATCGGGGTATACACACAGAATAAATGGGTAAAGATTATTAGGTCTGGACAGATAAATTCTAGCATTTGATACAGCTACCGATGATACACAGATTGGAAAGCCTATGTAGAAATGATTTAAGCAATTTGTCTTACACCAAAGAGCAAGTCAAGTGTGTCTTTGGATGGGTTCCTGAAAGGAAGGTCATACTTGACCAACCTGATCTCCTTCTATGACCAGGTGACCCTAGTGGATGAGGGAAAGGCCGTGGATATCGTCTGCTTGGACTTCAGCAAGTCCTTTGACACTGTGTCCCACAGCATTCTCCTAGAAAAGCTGGTGGCTCATAGCTTAGACAGGAACACCCTTTGCTGGATAAAAAACTGGCTGGATGGCCGAGCCCAGAAAGTTGTGGTGAATGGAGTTAATTCCAGGTGGCGGCTGGTCACCAGTGGTGTTCCCCAGGGATGGGTTTTGGGGCCTGTCCTGTTTAACATCTTTATTGATGACCTGCATGAGGGGCTGGAGTGCTCCCTCAGTAAGTTTGCTGATGATACCAAATTGAGTGGGTGTGTTGACCTCCTTGAGGGTCAGGAGGTTTTGCAGAGGGATCTGGACAGGCTGGACCGATGGGCTGAGGCCAATTGTCTGAGGTTCAATAAAGCCAAGTGCCGGGCCCTGCACTTTGGTCACAACAACCCCCTGCAACGCTGCAGGCTCGGGGCAGAGTAGCTGGAAAGCTGCCCAGCAGAGAGGGACCTGGGGGTGTTGGGCGACAGCCGGCTGAACAGGAGCCAGCAGTGTTCCCAGGTGGCCAAGAAGGCCAACGGCATCCTGGCCTGCATCAGCAATAGTGTGGCCAGCAGGACTGGGGCAGGGATTGTGCCCCTGGACTCGGCACTGGTGAGGCTGCACCTTGAATCCTGGGGTCAGTTTTCGGCCTCTCACCACAAGAAGGACATTGAGGGGCTGGAGCAGGTCCAGAGAAGGGCAACAAAGCTGGGGAAGGGTCTGGAGCACAGGTCTGACGAGGAGCGGCTGAGGGAACTGGGGTTGTTCAGTCTGGAGAAGAAGAGGCTGAGAGACCTCATCACTCTCTACAACTGCCTGAAAGGAGGGTGCAGTGAGGTGGGTGCTGGGCTCTGCTCTGAAGGAACAAGTGATGGGACAAGAGGAAATGGCCTCAAGTTGCGCCAGAGGAGGTTTAGGCTGGATATTAGAAAAAATTTCTTCCCTGCAAGAGTGATGAGGCATTGGAACAGGCTGCCCAGGGAAGTGGTGGAGTCACCATCCCTGGAGGGGTTCAAGAAACGTGTAGATGTAGTGCTTAGGGATATGGCTTAGTGCGTTAGGTGGTGTTGGGTTGGACTTGATGATCCTTGAGGTCTTTTCCAACCTTAATGATTCTATGATTCTATGATTCTATGATTCTATGATTTTGGGGTGGGGTGGGGTTTTTTTGTTCTAGAAGTACAAAGGGTATGACGCATCACCTCTGGTTGCCATTGATATATTATTTGGTGTTAGCTCTTTTTTCAAAATCTAAACATTGTAGAATAAGGGAGAACAGAAATTTACTGGTGTGTAAATACAGTGGAACATTCTACCTCATAGTCTGTGGGAACGACCAGTATCTGTGATGTAGAGTCTGCTACTCCATGCAGTGAAGCTGAGTTTGCTCTGAAATTGTTAGATTTTATTCAGTCCTTAAAGCATGCCAGTGTGTGCAATATCATTCCTAGCGCTGATCAAGGTAGAATTAAACACAAGACTTAGCTTAGGTTACAGTCTTAAGAGTGACGATGGTAGGGCAGTTGCAGCAGTCAAATATAGTTCTGTTAAAATCACTTGCAAAATCAATTTCCTGGATACTAAACATAGGGAAAACTGCTAATATACCATGGATTATGAATGTTTATGAAAAAATTGATTTCTTACAGCCTAGAAAAGGCTGCTGAATACTGCAAGAGATACCTCCTGGGAACTAGGGTAGTCTAATCAGCCAAATGATTAAATTTTGCTTTAGCAAATTAAAAGCAAAAAAATCCTTGGTGCTAGGATTGGGCTAGACCTGATGGAAATTAAAATTCCTTTGAGTAACAAAAATTCTCAGAAAAGTTAGATAAGACTTTGTGTTTACACACAGACTGTAACGCCGTAATTAAATACCATTATTGCTTAGGGGAACAAATATAGTGATTCCTGTATGTGTACAAGTACAGGTACTTTTGTGCATGCACGTGCACACACACGTGGGTATAAAGCTGGTTTGCACTTTTATAACTGATTCAACTTCTGTGATTATAATAATTTAAGCATTTTGGAAAAAAAACCTATAACTTTGATGAAGGCTGCTAAACCTATAATAATCATCTGTATATAGATGAAAAATACTCTCCCTGATGCCAGTGTTATAGAATCTGAGCCTTTTTTTAACTAAATATGAGAATAATGCATGAAAAAAAAATCCTAACTGTAGTTGTATAATTCATGAAATGCTTTGTACCACAGGAAGTCAATAACAGCCGTCTCACTCTCTCCTACACTTCAATTGTCTTATGAAGTGATATCTTGGACCTGTGAATTTAATTAAGGGCAATATGGTTGACAACTAACAAAGTATTGCTAATGGTGGTTCTGTGTTTGAGTGAGGTAACAGATTGCATTTCTTTCCCCCTACACACATGAATCTTACCACATTGGGAATTATTCATTGCTGATACAAAATAATAAGTATCAAAAGGCCAGAAAAGATCTCTGCAATAGGTTAGTCCTTTCTCTGCAGTGATTACAAACTAGGCTTTTCCCATGTTATAGGAAATGAAAAGAGAATGAGAGTTCACTGGTTTTTCTTAAAGGTTGAGGCCAAAGAAAGAAAAAAACCTGTATCTTGAGCTGCGTAAATTTAAAATATTTTATGAGTTACCTAGTAAAAATGGGGAAAAGGAACTTCTCCGGCATAGGGGATATGAAGAGCACAGCAGCATGTGTCTTGAATGAGTCATCTGTTGGAAAGTCTTTCAGAAAGGGGAGATTTTAGAGACTGTTGCTTGGTTCTTTTAATACAAAAGGCTTGTTTAGAAGGTTTCACTCTAGAAGGACTTTTCAGTCAGCACCCTGGAGTTGAATACAGGCTGTATCCATTAAAGGGTGAGCATGGCCAATATTTTGCAAGTATAATAGTTTACAGACCTCGGTTTTTAAAGGTTGTGTCAGGCTATAGTGTGACAATGAGGATACAAACTGCCTATGCACTGCTCTCTGACAAGAACTCACAAAATGAAAAAGGGTGGACTTTGTCTCAAAAAAATGAGTGACATGAGCTGAGGCTGGTTAGCAAACACAGCTTGCAAGTGGAAGCAATCAGAAGACTGAAATTTTATTTCCTCCGTCAGCAGTGCCCTTCAGAAAGCCAGGCTTATAGCAGCTTTCTCAGTCTGGCTTTCTGAAAGGAGCATCTCCCCGGGGTGATCGGCCTTTGTTAATGCAAAGAGTTGCTTTTGGGGTTGGCTGTGACCCCAAGGCTTTGTTCTGTTTTCATTCTAACACGCCATCAAACCCTATGAAATATTTATAAATGCAGAAACTTCCAAATGATATTCTATTTATAACCGTAATAAAATTACATCTCTCTAAGTACATTTCCTCTAAATTTTTAAGTTGTGTCATTCACCCTGGATAAGATGATAAATTAAAGGGTCCTCCACAACTCAGGGGAAACAATGAATAAAGTTCAGCTGAATAACAGTTCCAGTTCCTTATCACTTTAAAAAGTATTTCTTTAACCCTTCTATTCTTTTAGTGCATTTCTCTGAAAGTGGAACCATATTTGGCTCATATTTTGATTTTTGCTTTTTCTCTGTGCTGCTTAAAACCTTCTCCTATTCAGCTTATTGTCTTTCTATTTTTTTTTCTATGTACATATAATGACTCTATAACATGATTCAATTATTTCCTTTAAGTGTACAAAAAATAATGCATGATCTTTGGATTTTGGAACACTTCTAAGCTTCCAAAAATCAAGTCAGTGAAACTATGGAAGTGGAGCAGCTAACTACAAGCCTCCAATTAGACTCTGCTCCACTCTGAACTCTGCCATTCAGTCAGCTCTCAATCCACCTCAGCATCCACTCACCTAACCCACACCTCTGGAGCTTACCTAAGAGGATGTTTTGGCAAACACTGTTGAAAGCCTTGTTAAAGTCAAGGTAGACAACATCCACTGCTCTCCCCTCGGCTACCCAGCCAGTCATTCCATCATAGAATGCTATCCGATTAGTTAAGCATGATTTCCCCTTAGTGAATCCTTTCTAACTACTTCCAATCACCTTCTTTTCCTTCACTTGTTTAGAGATGGCATCCAGGACAAGCTGTTCCATCACCTTTCCAGGGATAGAAGTGAGGCTAACAGGTCTACAGTTTCCTGGGTCCTCCTTCTTGCACCTTTCAAAGACTGGAGTGACAATGGCTTTTGTCCAGTCCCCGGGCACCTCTCCTGTTCTCCACGACCTTTCAAAGACGATGGAGAATGACCTAGCAACAACATCTGCCCTCTCCCTCAGAACTCATGGGTGCATCCCATTGGGGCCCATAGATTTATGGGTGTCAAGTTTGCCTAAATGATGTCTAACCTGATCCACCTTGGCCAAGGGAAAGTCTTCCTTTCTCCAGACTTTCTCTCTTGTCTCCAGGATCTGGAATTCCTGAGGGCTGGCCTCACCAGTAAAGACTGAAGCAAAGAAGGCATTCAGTAAGTCTGCCTTCTATATATTCTTCACCATCAGGGCACCCACCCCATTCAGCAGTGGACCAACATTTCCTTTAGTGCTCCTTTTGCTGCTGATGTATTTGAAGAAGTCAATTTGGAATCTGTGGTATAAATATGATTGTGTTGCTTGAACTAGCAAACTGGAAAAATAAAATTGTTTCCAGTTACAAATCCCAAAGTTGTTCCAGCTGGGAGCAGTCACAATTTACCAAAAAGGATACCAGAGGAAAGAGAGAGAGAAAATGCAGCTAAATATGACATGCTTTTTGTTTTACATGAAATGAAGTAATAAATCTATCAGCTTTAATCTACTTTTATTATTTGAGAGAAACAGCACAGTGACAAGCTCCCAACAGAGCCTGGATCATTAAACTTTATAATATATTTACAAATACCACTGAAATGATGATTCTCAAGAATATCGAGACTAAAAATTAAAAGACTCTCTGACATTCCTGTTGTGGTTAACACTTCACACCACAGTGCGGGTAACTGCAGTTTGTATTCTTGTCCTCATCCAAGAGAAGTAGACCCCACTACCCTAGGAGAAACGTTGAAAATTGACTAGGGATTGTGCGTATTAAACTCTACAGGGAATCTCATTTAGAAGTGCTGGTGTTCAAGCATCCATGTTGCTACGTGAGCAAAAAGGAGATAAACTCATTTTCCACGAAGTCATGTAAAATAAGAAAAAAAATGCAGGATTTTGAGCAGCATTCCTCATCCCTTACTCCCAATGCACGCAGAACATGACTAGTCTACAAAAAGCTTCAGCATTTCTGTCAAGGCCAATACTGTCAAAAAAAAAAAAGTCTGACATGCCATGCACCTTTATAAGTGCAGTTAAGTTGCCCTAGATTCTCTCAATTCCTTCTCACAAGATACTGTAGACTCTATAGTCACTATCACATGGCTATTACGGGCATTTTATTCGCAAGCAGAAGCAAGCAGTAGTCAAACTGCCAAATTCTGGGTTTAGTTTGCTTCTGCTCTGCCAGCTTTCCATGCCAGGACAAACCCTTTTGAACTCAGTGACAGGAAAATAAATATATGGAAATTGGTCCCTGACAAAACCATTGTCATTCCTCCTCACAAATTATAAAACACTGTCCAAAGTTGTGCAAACAAGAGCTTTCTCTTGGCTTTTCAAGAGCTGACTTTACACATGGTTGCACACAAAACACTGTGGCTGCCCACAAGTTTCATGCCAACCTTCATTCTAGTTTATGTGGCTTAGTAACCAGTGAACCTCATTGTAGCTTTAGCTCAGAGTCAGACATGAGCCCAGATTAAATATTCTATGTGATTATTCATTGTTGCTGGGCTTTTACAATCTGCCTCAAAACCTGAATTTTGCTACTAGCTCTTCATTTGTAATGACAGAGTCTGTGATGAACACAGACTTACTGTTTCAGAAATGCAAAATGCAGAGATGGCATTTCCTGAGGTCACTAAATGGCTCAAAATTTGCTAATGACACTCTTGGTGATCTGAAAGTTCAGTAATGAAACAACCACAGTTATTACTTGAAGTTGGGTATTCTTTCCACTGTGTAAGTGTATTTGAACCTATGTCCTTCCCTTGAAGCGTGCTATATAGTGATAGTTCTTTGAAGATGGTTTTGCAGAAAGTGTATTATTTTGTGCTCATTACACAAAAGGTCGCTGAGATTCTCTGAGCTAGTAGAATATATTGACCTAGTGGGACTGTGTGTTTCTAGCATCAGCGAAGATTTTATTAATATGTGTCATACTCTGAGAGTAAGAGATACTGAAAAAATTTTGCAATCTCACAGTTAAGGCATTTCTTTTTCAAAATATTGTTCAAACCTGATGCACATGAAGGAATTCTTTAAAAAAATAAATCCAAGTATCTAACAAAGTACCTTCTTTCGCCTTTGTGCCAGCTGTTGAGAGTCTTCTTGTTTTGAGAGATTTCTTTCACCCAGAACTAAATTATCGTGGAATGACAGAACAGTAGAATCATACAATGATTTGGGTTAGAAGGTTTTTTTCCAGCCCCCCTGCCATGGGCAGGGACACCTCCCACTAGCCCAGGTTGCTCAAAGCCTCATCCAGCCTGGCCTTGAACCCCTCCAGGGATGGGGCATCCACAGCTTCTCTGGGCAACCTGGGCCACTGCCTCACCACCCTCACAGGAAAATATTTCTTCCTCATATCTAATCTACATCTACCCCCTTTCAGTCTAAAAATATTACCTCTTATTCTAACACTACATCCTTGTAAAATGTCCCTCTCCAGCTTTCCTGTAGGCCCCTCTCAGGTACTGGAAGGTGCTATAAGGTCTCTCTGGAGCCTTCTCTTCTCCAGGATGAACAACCCCAACTCTCTCAGCCTGTCCTCGTATGGGAGAAGTACTCCAGCCCCTGATCATCTTCATGGCCCACCCCTGGACTCTCTCCAATAGGTCCATGTCTTTCTTATGTTGGGTGCCCCAGAGCTGGATGCAGTACTCCGGGGCGGGTCTCATGAGAGTGGACTAGAGGCGGGGAATCCCCTCCCTTGACCTGCTGGTCACGCTTCTTTTGATACAGCACAGGATATAGTTGGCTTTCTGCAAGCACACATTGCTGGCTCATGTTCAGTTTCTCATCCCCCAACACTCCCAAGTCCTTCTCCTCAGGGCTGCTCTCAATCCATTCTCTGCCCAGCCTATGTTTGTGCTTGGGATTGCCCCAGCCCACGTGCAGGACCTTGCACTTGGCCTTGTTGATCTTCATGTTTCCCCTTTTCCAGTCAGCAGGAACTTCACCAGACTGCCACAACTTCTTAAATATGATGGATAGTGGCTTAGCAACTTTGTCTGCCAGTTCCCTCAGGACCAGCGAATGTGTCTCATCAGGTCCCATGGACTTGTCCACCTTCAGGTTCCTTAGGTGGTGGTCTTGAAATTGGTCTTCTCCTACACCTGGCAGTTCTTCCTTCTCCCGGTTGTTGCCTTTACCTTCTGCAACTTGGGAGGTGTGGCTTGGGCACTTGCCAGTGAAGACTGAGGCAAAAATGTCACTGAATACCTCAGCCTTCTCCATATTCTGCGTAACCAGGTCTCCTGTCTCCTTCTGGAGAGGGCCCACTTTTTCCCTAGTCTTCCTTTTATCACTGACATATGTGCAGAAGTTCTTCTTTTTACCCTTGACATCCCTGGCCAAATTTAATTCTCTCAGGGCTTTAGCTTTCCTAACCTGATCCCTGACTGCTCGGACAATTCCTCTGTATTCCTCCCAGGCTACCTGTCCTTGCTTCCACCCTCTGTAGGCTTCCTTTTTGTGTTTGAGTTACTCCAGGAGTTCCTTGTTCATCCATGCAGGCCTCCTGGCATTTTTGCCTGCCTTCCTCTTTGTTGGGATGCATCGCCCCTGAGCTTGGAGGAGATGATCCTTGAATACTCATCAGCTTTCTTGGGCCCCTCTTCCCTCCAGGGCTTTATCCCATAGTACCCTACCTAGCAGATCCCTGAAGAAGACAAAATTCCCTCTCCTGAAGTCCAGGGTAATGAGTTTGCTGTGTGCCCTCCTCGCCTCCCTGAGGATCTTGAACTCCACCATCTCATGTTCACTGCAGCCAAGGCTGCCCTCGAGCTTCACCTTCCCTTTAAATTATATAAATAAACAAGATACTCATGTTCAGCTTCAGCTTCAGCTCAATTCCAAGAATAATTGCAAAACAAGCAGAAAAACAAAAACAAAACACACTTCCAGAGATTTTACTAGCCACTGAATTTTTTTCAGTGCTACTTGCAAAACTCCACTCACAGCTCAGTCTTAATGGTAGGAGCCTACCAGACCTAGCTTAATTTTTTTCACTGCTGCTATTGACAGCTCCCACAGAAATCCAACGGGAACTGCTCAAATTTGGCACTTCTGAAATCTGTGCTTTACTCAGAAAATGTAAAGTACTACACTTACACACCTCCCTTACATAGTGATTTTTATCTATGCAACATTCACAGAACAGACTTTCAGCAGCAGCTTTTTCCAGTGAATTATCATATTCGTTTTATTAATGGAAAATTCTACTAAAGAAACTCAGCCTGTCTGACTTCCTACAGAGTGTAATGTGGTAGTCCTAGCTGGGGTAATGGAAACTCTTCAGCTTTGTCCTGTATTTATTAACACTAATGAAATTGAATAAATAGCTAGTTTCAGGGAAAGCAATGAAAGCAAAGGAGAAGGCAATGGCAGTAACAAACCTGTAATTATCTGTAGAAATAAAGGAGAGAGAATTCTAACACAAGAACTCTCATGTAAAGAAAATACTCATACAAAAGGTAAAACTACGTACAAAGTTTTTTTCAAAGCTGTGTAAAGAAGAAAGAGGATTTAAAAATCAGTTAGCAAGAGCTGAATTAGATGGTATTTATGAGTTAAGAGCATTAGCAGAGTCAGTACATGCTACAATCAATCTTTAACATAGTGGAATAGAAACTTTTTAATGTATTCAGTGTACTACAGTATACCAGTTATTTCAGCATGATGCACTGAAGAAGGAATTCAGTAAAAATGAATTTTTTACATGCAAAGTTAAATACTGGCTGTGTTAAAACATAAAGCAAGATGGAAAGATAGGAGTATAAAACAGCTAAAATGCAGATGCATGCCTGTGTTTTTTGTTAGAGAAGTGCAAAAATCCATGTAATAAGTAGCAAGACCTTGTGGAATCAGATGAGCTTGAATCATTTGTTGGTCACATCACCATGCAACTGCCCAGCTTTCTCCTCAGAAGGTTTCTCAGCACATCTCTTGCTCTGGATTCTGTGATCACTACGGAGCTTGTCTGAACTATATGAATAGGTAGTATAGTGCTATACCTCCACCTACAGTCTGCTATACCAGTGTAACACTTTTAATGACACTAGAAAATGTGTCATTATGCATACCACACACGTTTGCAGTAGAAGCACATGTTTGGGAGACCAAGTTGTGTAGGAGACCAAGGACAAGCTCACCCGGGTAGTAGCCCTGGCAATCTCATCAGTCTGTGGTCCTCTGTGGCAAGAAGGTGCTTGTCAAGAAGGGAGAAAGGGGAGTATGCGACCATTAGAGACAGAATTGATGAGGGTAAGAGGGTAGAGGCCCCCTTGGCTTTTATCAATAAAAGTCTCAAATACTCCCGAGTGTGTAATCCCTGAAAAGAAGTTTCTGTGGCTTTGTGGAAATGCCCAGAAGGTGATATTGCTTTGTGGAAGAGCCCAGAGACTTCTGTGGTCTTGCATAAGAGCGCAGGAGTGAGTATCAACTGGGAATGATAAGTGCCACTTCAGGTAGAGCACTCCTACAGAGCAAGACCAGTGTTGGCTGGACCAACACTAGAACCAGAACTTGTGATCTCTCTCTTTCCCCCTCTCTCCCCTTGGCTCCCTCTCTGCCCCCCTCCCCATTTTTCTCCCTCTTCTCTCTTAAAGTAACGCAAAGCTTACCTTGACTGCCACAAAAGCCACATAACACGAGTATCCTTATAGTTTGATTGAATGTTGCATATTACTGCATTTGGATTGAAAGCTGCATATAAACATATTCTGTCTTTCTGTATGACTGGGTAGAGTGGGTACATATCAGCAACATACTGTTTTGTATTTTTGGACCTTTAGTGTTGTTTCACCTTAATCTAATTGAGAATCAATGGACTTTAGCCTCTTTTCCCCTATCGGGATGACACAGCATGTCTCTGCACTGATACAATTTCACTATTTAAATTCATACAAGCTAGGCCTGTGCAACCACTGCGTTGTGTTGTTTGTAGTGACATTTTCTATTGCATCACTGTTCATCAAAGGGAATCCAATTCAGAAAGGAAACAGTGGTAGTTCTGTATTTTTTTCCTCAAGTCGTAAAATTTGGAAAAAATTGAATCAGCCATGGGTTTTGTTCCAATATTACATGCAAAATTTCACATTCAATTATATATTTGAAGATAAAATAAATATGTATTTTAAACTTTCTTGAGTACTTTTTCTGTAGCACTAATTAAACCTAGCAACTACGTAAATGTTGGAGTATTTTAGAATATTTAAGTACAAATACAACTATAGAACTCAAAAGACCAGAAAGAATGTAAAATTTATTGTGCTTGAAAAAGCATAAAATCAAAGTACTTTTCAATAATACACCATTCACGAAGAAAAAAATTTACTTCTTGTTTTACAAAAACAACTACTGCTACATTAAAGCACCTCCTTTTTCTTTTGCCTAGGCAGAAATCTTGAAATATTCTGTTAAAACAATTCCCAGGCAAGGTTTAATGATGCTTATTATTGTATTGTGTTGAAGAAGCTATAATTTTTAATTAGTTGTGGTTCTATGGTAATGTCTCTATCCTACAATGTTAAGGCTTCAAGCTGCATCAGTTTTGACAAGAACTGGAACTGGCAAACAATTTCCAGTGCTGCAGTTAATATTCCATCTATGACCTGAACTCTGGTGAAGGTTTAGCATTTTTCTTTTTTTTTCTTTCTTTTTTCTTTAATGTAATCTCTCCATCGTTGTAGCATTCATATGTGTCATGTCACTTTGACTCTTTTCTGGCTGAAAGAGCTAAAATGAGCTTCTACTGAAGTTGGGTTAATGCCACTCCTGATCAACCAGTGCAGTGAAATGATTCAAGGCTAACACCTCTTCATGGAAACTGAGGTCACTGACAAGAGCAATGAGATTTTTTTTTTTGTACCAAAAGCAAAACTGACACTTTTTTCCTGCTTTTCAGCATTTCCAGCTTGGAGCCAAAAGGGGTTTTCACAAATGGAATAAACCACCTGCTTTCTGCACTCATACACAACTAACCCTTTGACTCAACAAAGACACCAAATATATTCTGTGTGCTTTGAAGTAATCTGTACAGCAGAGCAAATGGGGAAAGCAGGTGAGTGGGGCTGGTTGTCATAGCTATATTTTCCCATGGGATCGTGTCTGCCTTTAGAATTAATGGGTATTGTTGATTTAATTCCATCTATCTCTGTAAGAATACCAAAAAGAGAGTATAATTTATAGTGGGCAATGAATTTTCTAATTTTAACTATTTTCATAGACACCAATACTTTCCATATCACCCTCTACCCAAGGATCTTGAAGCACAATTTAAAACTAGGCTAAGACTCCTACCTAGCAGATGGCTGTTTATCCTAGCTTTGCATATAAGGCAACAGAAGCAAAAAAAAGAGGTTATGAACCTACTGCAAAGGTATCTGTAGGTTGACAAGCAACAAATTTTTATACTAACAATCATGCATTTTCTTTGGCCTGTCTTGAACAGACCATTTCCGCCATGATTACTGCAGTATCAGTCAATATCTTCTCCAAACTTTTCTTCACAGTTTGGAAACAACCAGAGAAGTGATTCTCCGATGAATCTCTGGCAGGATTTATACTGCCTCACACATGATATGACTTGGAAAGTTTAATCAGTTCTGGAATAATACAACTGTTCCTTACTACCAGAAAAATCAGTTATTTGATTTTGACTTTTTTTGATCTCCTGGATAAAAATAGTTCTGTCTGTTACAGAATGTGATTAGATATCCAAACATCTTTCAGGTCAGTGTTTGATCTATCAGTAAAGGAAGCCATTGACCAATATTTTCATGGGAGGAACACTGACGTAACGAATACATTGCTCAGGCTTGGTTCTCTGTTATAGGGTCTCTGAACTTGTCTTAAATCCTGGTGTTCACAAGAGATAACTAAGGTGATGTCAGCTTTAGCAAGTAGTCTGGCACAACAGAAAAGATCTGCAGAGTGAAAGACTTGGAACTGAGGACCCATGTGCACTCAAACCAAGGGCGGGAGGCTGTGAATTGACCCTGGACCACCATTGCACTCACGCCTCAGATAAAAAGCCCACTAGCCTCTGGTCCATGTCTTTCTCTTTGGTTTCATCAAAAGAGACCCAGCTCAGACTGCTCTGCAACACAAACCAAAGCCTAGGATCTGATGACAACTCTGAACTTTACTTTAAAAACACAGTTTTTACCTATAACAGCAATATAGATATAAGACAGGTAAAACCCAAATCTATTAAAATTCCCTAAGTAGGATCAAAACAAGTGATTGCAAACAAAGTTGTAGGGTTGAAAAGTCTAAAACTACTGCACTAATAATATTATGATACTTTTTCTGAAAAGTCTACTATGGAGATACAATGGACACAATATTTGTGAAAAAGTTTGTTTACACATATGTTATCAAGTAAGAATATCACACTTCCAAAGGTTTCTCTTCACTGTGACTCTCTTTCCACTGCCTTCCAAGACTGAAGGGAGATCTTAATTGAAAATTTCAAACTTTGACTTTTTAATGTGATATTCTCCAGTCCTGCTGACCTTTGTCTCCTGTTCCTACATGGTTTCCTGTTCTGACATAGCTTAACCAGCAAGAAGTTGCTTGCACAGTGACAAGAGAACGGAGCCAAAGGGTAATGGTTAATGATTGCTTTCACTTTGAGCCATGTCCTTAAATTTCTGTTTGGTTCAACATGCTTTTAAGTGGGATGAGGTTAGTAAGGTGGATAACCTTGGTCAGAGAGCCAAAGGGAAGAAAGATGAAGCAGATGATGAGAAGACGACTGTTCATTTACCCTTGTTAATACGCCATTGAACTCAGCCTAGAAGGTTGTGAAGTGAACACTTCCTAGAAGGCTTCTCAGGGCACACATAGGGCATTTCTAATTTTTGCACCATCACCCCCCAAAAAAGGAATAAAATTAGAAGGCTCAGAATCTCATTAAGGCCACACGTACTTCACCTTGTTCTGGAAGTACAAAGGCAATCTGGATTTCATCTACCTCTTCTTTAATGTCTTTTTATTCTGCCAGAGCAAGGTAAATTGTTTTAAATTCACAAAGACATGACCTAATGTCTCTATTCTTAAAGGATATGTAAAGATTAAAAGAGAATAACATTCTATGAAATGTTTAGAATAAAAAAAAATCAATTGGCATCGTGTTATTCAGTGACAAATAGAGATGTGTAAGTGCAGATAACTCCAAAGACATACTTCAGGAGCTGATCTGCATTATCCAACCAGAGATCCTGACTGTGAGGGTTATTCCATGCAGCAGTATCCCCTTAAATTGGTGCACTAGCGGGCAGGTGCAAGGTTCCAATGCATGACAGCTTGTGGGATTTGTGCTGCCTGTAGCTACTCCTCTGGAAACACGTAAACATACACACACACATACATATATGTATGTTTGTTTAAAAATATAAAAAAATGAAAAATAAAGCTTATTTTTGCATCAGACACAATGACAGTTCTGCTAACAATATATTCAAAGACTATTGCTACACATGGCCACTCCTCATCTACATATTGTTGTTATAGCTGATCAGTCAGGATATAGAGACATAGATTGCTCTTGAACCTTAAATGCAGCAAGGTATAATACAAGCCTTCAACTATGCATCTCATCCCAAGAAACCAGTTTTTCTTGTTCCTCAGTGCTGGGCTATATATTAACGTTTTCAAGACAGATTGTCAGATTCTGTACTCAGTGAAGAAGTATGGATTTCCTCAGTTAAATAAAATCCTTTTCTTTCATTATTTTTTTTCCATTTACTCAGGTCTGTAAGGTTCCTCTTAAGTGCTCTTCCTTATCTGGGTTTCCTAGCAGAGTTGAAATACATAGGTGTGTAAAAAATGTAATTTGCATGCTTTTACAAAGGATTTGAGAATTACTTATCACAATGGAAAATACTAAACTATAAAATCCCTTGAAGCAAAAGAGCTCACTCTTCCTTCTCTTTGATATTTCATTTTTTTCATTTTATTTATTTATTGCGATGTTGAATCCTATTAGTGTTTTAAAGATTTTGTATCCAGCTGCAGGAAAACATCTGAAGTAAGCTAATGCGAATGAGACTTAGTTTTTCTCTGCCATAATTATCCACTGACCTGATTTCCAAAAATAATACCACTTCACCCCGGAACATTTGTCAGACAAATTGGTTTGTACTAGTGCTAGAAACTGCAGTTGTAGCTTATGCAAGCTAGAATGTATATTTCAAAATTTAAACCTTATAACAGTGGTCTAGAGTTATAGAGGCTCATAAAAAAAATCACCATTTCGACACTTATATGAGAAAGAAGAAAGAAACACAATGTGATTGCAGCAGGTTCTGCTTCCTTAAGAGGGAAGATGTTACTCTTCTTCTGCTGTGCAAACTGGAACAGGAGCAGGTAGCTCTGTGAAGTCAATCTAAAGATAGCAGCCAGGCTGAGCCTATGCCATCCTTGTCTCCAATCTGAAGACTATTTGAACAGACTTCAGAGGCAGTCAAAGGCTCTTGCGCGCATGCTTAGCTTGTAAGTGATTCCACTTTACTCTGTGTGTATCTAAATTACACCTGAACTGTAGTAGGCTGTCTGTAAATTGTGTACAAGAGATTCAATGCATGGAGAAGTAAAAATCAACCATGTATTAGATTATCTATATTATGTATAAATTAGGTCTGTTGGGGAAAGGGAGGACGTCACTGAAAGAATTTTCCTGTTTTGTCACCCAAAGTGTCATTGGCAAGCCCTCAGGAATGGTTGGATGACATTTATGTAGTGAAAAGAAAATAACAAAGAGAAATCCAAGGAAGTTCTAATTGATGTGGTCCTCAGCTGCGTCAGAACATGGCAATTTTGATGTAAGAGAAAGCGCCTACTAAAACGGCTCAGAGTAATTCCAGGACTGTAAAATTCTTAGTGGACTCCATATATTCTTTATAGAGGGGGATTTAGAAGGAAGTTTTCGTTCACTTATTTTTTTCTGATTTCAGAGGCTGCTTGATTACTGCTTCATAATAAGGGCATCTGGGTGTAACAGCTTTCAAACCTTTCAGTTTTGCCAGAGAGCTGTGCCAGCATGCCGGTTTTTTTCTTGACTTTATAGTTATTTTTCAGTAACAACCTTCTGAGAAATTAATTTTCTTTGAAAGCATTCAAACTTAAGATCACCACTATTGAAATCTCATGCTACTGCAGTACTCTGGACGAAAGCTTCCAGTGGTGGCCCTGAATGAGGCACTGGAGTGACAATGGCATTCTGTATTATATGTTTTGCTTCTAATTTGAAGGTAGAAGAGCCCTACTCGCGAGTTTTGTTTATCTCAGAGTGGCACTTTCACGTGTAACTTCTGGGTACAAAGGTGCCCGTGTGATGGTCCTCTCTGGGTGATGCACCTGCTGACAACTCTCAAAGCACAGGAAGGTGTGGTGATGTACAGAGCCCAAGTTAGTCTCCTGAAGGAAATTCTGCAGCTTCCACAGGGAATACTGAAGGACTTGTGAATTACTGTCAACTGTTGTAACCCAAACTGCATGTAGAAAACGGCCCCTCTTCTACTGGATCCCTGTTTTCTCAATTGCTTTTTAGCACAAGAAAATATCTTTAGCTTAACAAAGGAATTAATAGATCGCATGAAAGATGTATCGTTGCACTTACAAAGATGTATAAAAAGCACTCAGTAGGTATACAGTACAAATTGTAATATTTAATCTGTTTAAAAAACTAACTTTTCATTGTTCCAAAGTCAAATGCAACTGAAGGTTGACTTGCGGACAAAAATAAAACATCTAAATAGACACCTCCTGCCTCCCAGCTGCAAATCTATTCCAAATCTGTTCCTCTTAAAGGAACAAGACTGTAGAAGTCCCTGTTAAGACTGGGTGCTAAACAGATTATTATTTTGTATTAGGTAGGTTCATTTTGAGAGGCTGTGGAGACCTATTGTCAGAGACGCAAGTTTTCTAAATAGGTTAAAATGGCACCTAATTAAATAGAGCTGCGGAAAAAAAGTCCAGGGTGCTCCTTCCAGCTCTAATATTTATCATTTCAGTAGTGAATGTTTACATAGCACTTTGGACATATAAAATGCTTTTCATCAAGCATTGTTGTCTACTTAACATATACAGTGCAATAGCAGAGTTTTCAAAGGGGATATATTCAAAGATGGAATAAGTATAAATTTTAAAGGAACAAGAGGAAAAAATAGTAAGTTCCTCAAATGAAAAAATGACAGTCATAATTTTCATAAGAAAAGAACAATCAGCTATTATATCTACAGTAATTCTAAAGAACGGATTTTTTTTTTGAGAAATGAGTAATGCAGTTTTAAAAAAAGGAGAATATATGAACCTCTTTCTTCTGCATAAAAACTTTGTAAATAATATATTGCCTTTCCTTCTCTTTATCTGCCTTTTTTCTTTTATTTCTTACGGTGCTGAAACAAACTCTGTAGACTTCTGTATGTCAGATTTTTCTGTCTCAGCTGGACCTCGGATGTACCGTAACCTGTAAGAAACAGTACTCTCCACCTGACGCAAGGGAAATTCAGTAGGTAGAATGTTACTGTGTGAGTGATAGTACAGGCAGATATTTACACTTCACTAGCCACAGTGGAGTTCTGTAACGAACTGGGACACATTTCTAATAACTAGCCTAGCCAAACATTTAAACTAGTTTTCTTTTGAGCAGCAATAGACAGCAGAGCATAGATTAAAATGTGAATTTCAGCATTTTAAGCACTGTTTCAAACTCTTGTTTTTCTCAAAAGAAACCAAAACACCAAAACCCAAGTAATTTTGGGGAGGGAGATGTTGCTAAAATTTCAAAACCTTTTTGCCCGTGGTTTTTGAGGGTTATTTTTATTTCTTTTGGTGTTAAGAAAGTAAGATGATGATAACAGATAAACCGTTTTTTTATTTTTTGTTTGCTGAACCAATAACGTAACTGTGTGCATTGTCTCAATACTTCTGAGCATCTTATAATCAACCTTCAATCTCAAAACAGAAATTCTCTCATGTAAAGTAGTGAAAATAAATGGGACAAAATCGGCACTTTTCAAAAGAATAGTAGTGTTATTAACTGCTGCAGCCTCTGGAGCGAATTCTGATGAGGATATTTACTTCATGCCTTATACTAAGTTCTCCTTGAAGCTCCAACTGGGTGTGATAATCTCTTCACTTCTCCTCCAAATGTGCTCTCTGGTGTGAGTCATAGGAGGTATTAAACATCTGCCATCTTCTCTTCTGGATCAGTTTGTTCCAGCTTCTTTAGCAGGGTGCAAAGGACTCTGAAAGCAGAATATACAGAATCTAAAACTACCAATCAATTATTTACTGGCTAACATGCAAAAGATGGCTAGGATTAATCAATCTGTTAGGTTAAGCCTTAGTGTACTCACCTCCTCTGACACAGCACCCGGAGAGTCTTTGCCGGCCAGGGAACCCCAGCCAGGCGGGAGGTGGCCAACCACTGTAGTTTCAGTATATCAGCTCCTCTGTGTTGCTGAGATGTAATTTTCCACCAGCTCATCAGCACAAGTTGATAACTTGATGCAATGACCCAATAATCCAAGCCCAGCTAGGCTCCCAGGTTTTCTCCCATAGATATTTATACTTTCCCATGGGGGAATCTTCCCTTTATCTTCTTGATCTGCCGATGACTTCATCTCAACAGTCTAATTTCTCTGATTTCTTATCCCTCTGTGAACTGCCTCACAGCTCTTCCACAGCGGTTTGAGTTGGAGTTATGGATCTGTGCAGTGTCAGAGCTGAGCCTTTGGTCCTTGGTTCACAGGCAGCAGGAGGGGGGCAGTGTGAAGGATACAGCATGTATTACAGAGAGAGGTTTACACCAGGAATAACGGGGCTTTCTTTTCCTCCCTGTGCACAAAAGCTAAGTAAAGGTCTTAGTCACCTCGTGGTAATGTATGTGAATAGAGAAAATATGCAGGTCTTACTAAGTGTTCCCAGGCAGGAGACCGTGGTTGAAGAGCTTTAAAAAAAGAAAAAATATATTATGCGTGGTATAAGAGAAAAGATGTGATCCATTACTCACTTCTAGGAGATATACTTCCTCCAATCTCTTTGTTCCGCAGAGGTGATCCTTTCCTCAGTGTGTTTTTCCATTCTTATCTCCCAACAAAACGCCGTGGAATCATGAGTACGTCTCAACGGACGTGTGAGCCCCCAGCTGGGAGAAGTGTTTTGGACACAAGTAGTATGAAGAGATTCTAGATAGGTGTGACTGAAGTCTCTCTTTTAGGTTACTGCAAGGAAGATATGCATTCATAGCTTCCAATGTATGATATTCGGAGGCATAACTGACCTGAGCAAGGGTGAAATTTCCAACAGTGGTTAATATCTAAGCTAACACCTGATGTAAAACAGGACAGCAGAATAATGATTGCTGTCCCTGAAGCCTGCAGTCCCTTCTACCATTTCTACATTTCTGCTACTCTCTTACCCCGTTCCCAGGGTACCAGTTTGCTGTATTCATGAGGTTGAACTATGAAATATTTGTCACATCATTTCTAAAGATTTTGAATGAAGTTCTTATAAAAAGCATAAATCCATAGGAAGTTTAGCAAGTATTTCAGCCTCCAGTTTAAGATTTAGGTTTTATCAAGCCTTTCATCATGGACAAACTGAGATCTTTTTTAGGTGAATTTAAGCCTTTGCTAGAAGCAATAAGGGCTCAGAGTGCATAAACTTAGTAAGTATCTGACAATAGGTTACACATAGAGAAAAGTCTTTAGTCCATGCTATTTTCCTTTCCCTACTATATTTATTTTCTAACTTCTCCTCTGTCTTCCTTTCTTGCATAACAAACATGCAGGGCTGCTTGTGTGTTTTGAGGCTCCTTTGTGACATTCTTGTGCAGAAATAGATTTTAAAGTGAACATAAATATTATTTGCCTGAAATTACTTTCATTAATAGGGTTTCTTTCAGTTCCTAACCAGATCAAATATTAGCCCTAGTTAATCTTCCGGGAACTTTTGAAAACAGTAAAGTAGTTGTTATTGTTTGTCCAATTTCCAGTCATATTTGCTTATTCTACTCTTGACTCTTGGTTGTCTGTTTTCTGCATCTTTTCTTTTTAGACTTCTCTGGTCTGCCAGACATCTCTAATATAATTTTTTTTACATAAATGCATATATTTTATTTTCTCTCAAGGATTTAATTTCTCTATGAACCTTTCAGCCTTTGGTATACTGGGTATAGTATCACTGAATGAAAATTTTCATTATAACATGACAAATCCTTTCTTACACCAATTAAGCAATTGTCTCAATATTCAGAGCTTTATTAGCACTATGCATTTTGACTTTTTTGTTAAATATTTTACAATTGAAGATGAAAACAAATCATCAAAGAGTAAGTTGTCTTGAAAAGCAGCACTGAGCAATTAGAGGAACTAACTTATCATCAGATCAGCCCCTGGAGCAAGCACAGTGAAGTGACCCTTCCCCTTGCCTGGGCTGGTACTTAAGGACCAGTCTAGCTCTTAGTAGTACATATATCCCAGAAGTTTGCTTGAAACACTCAAAAAAGTGTAGAGAAATAGCCAAAGGACTTTGCAGGGAGATTGAAACACTGAACACAATTCAGAGGCTTTTTGTTGCAGATCTAAGTGGAACTGTAGCTGTACAATTTTTTCATTAGTGATTGTCTTTCCTACTTTTAAGAAGTCCTGACAGTGGTCCCCATTTAATTGTTACATTGTTCATTTGGAAGATATAAATGAACAATTCTAGTTAAAGCATCATTCCTATGCACCAGCAGCAGCTTCACTTGCAGGCCACATCCAGAGGCAGCGCATTAAGCTTCAAATCACACCTAGAAGTGTAATAATCTCAGCAGCAAGTCTACTGATGAGCTGAAATGGAAGTTCAGTGTTGTTATGAGTAGGAAGCGGCAGAAAGGCACGCAGCGAGACTCGTCTCACACACTGCTTCTGTGCGCCGACATCTCCACTGGAGAGCGACTCCTGCAGATGCTACGTGGAGGTTTAACTTTGTCTATGTCATGTTGCACTTTCATTGCATACATTTGCTTTTGCTTGAGTCTCTGAAGGTAATTGAATTGCTCTTGCTATGCTCTGTTGAAGATGGTAACGCAAAGAGACGAAAAGGCTGGATGGAATACCTATTTCAAATGACCCAAAGTGCATGGCTTGTACTGGACACAATAAATTATTCTCTCAGCAGTTACTTGGGCAGTCACCACTCATCATTTGCCAGGTTCTGCCTGACACTCCGATATGGGCTTCTATGGGGCTACTGACAAAGAAGAAATCTACATGTAGGATGCCTTAAATTGTATTTCAGTGCTCTTGACACAGGCAAGTGATCTTTCTCCAGAGTCAGTTGAAGAACTTCCAGCTAAACAAGAAGAAATAGAAGCAGATTTCTAAAACTTCATATTTTAAATGCATTGTAGCGAAGGATTTGACATCCTATACAATTTTCCTTAATTCATGTTCTGTTCATTTTTCTTAAAAACTTGCTAGTTTTGTTATCTTGAGTTATTTTAAGGAAAAAAAAAGCCCATCTTCACTCTTCTAGGTGTCTTCTTGTGCCTCTGTGCCAACTCTTGCAATTTAGTTTCTTGATTTTGTGACATATGACATAAAAAAAAATCTGATCTTGACTTATTTGTATTCATTTTCCTAGATGATTCCCAGGTCTTTTTGTTAAAGCTTTACTGCTACAAAGTTCTTAGTTTTCCATCACCTCTTCACCCTTCTTGTTTCCAGTTTAATATTTGTTTTACCTCTTTCACTAACTCAAAGCATCCTCTTTTACTCTTTGGTTCATTCCTAACCAGTAGTCACTGTTTTCATTAAGTTTAACTAATAAATCACTCTCTGTTGTGGTATGCATTAACTTTTTTATGTTGTTAATACAAAAGGTCACAGCAGATGTTATAAGGTCAGTAAAGCTAATGTTGGCTAGCATTTGTTAAATTCTTCATGTCAGTAATATTCTCTCTGTATGTAATCTCCCAGGCTTTGAAAGCTGTGGGGCTTTCTCATTGAAGCTTGTATTTCTATAGATAGTATCATTCTGATTATAAACTTTTTTCTAACATTGACAGAAATATTTTGTCTTGTCATTGCTTACATTCAGCTGTACCTCGTTTCTTCCGTGGGAAAGCTTTATTTAGTCACAGAATCATGAAGGCTGGAGAAGACCTCAAGGATCACCAAGTCCAACCGTCAACCCAACACCACCCAACCCACTAACCCATGTCCTTGTTGCTGCCTCAAAATTCTCCCAAAGGGTGAAATAGTCCCAGTAGCTTTCAGGACATCTGTCAAGTGTTTCTTTCGAAGGATTCTGCTCAGTTTCTACAAATCAATCCAGGCAAGACTTTGCTGAGAAAATGCAAGAAAAGATGATAAAAAAAAACAAAACCAGCTAAGGAGGGGGAAACCCCAAAACAGAGAAGCAGGATGCTTCTTAAAGAAAAAAAAATAATTAAAATAAGCTCCCTTCCCAATTGCTGTGTCTTTTACATGCTCTGTTGATTGTATTTGGGGCTCATCTATTTCATTTATTGACAAATTATTAGAAATTACTTTGGTTTGAATCCTCCATCAGCTCTTTCCAGTGTCTGACAACTGTTCCTTTAGTGTGTGGCTGACATCATTCAGGGCAAAACCATGAGAACTTTCATCAGAGATGTAAAACCAAGAGCTCCTTTGGAATCAGAGCCTTATGTTACAACTTAATGTGAAAGGTGAATTCAGTACATCAAAACAAGTCCAAAATATTTGAAGCCATTTTGTCAAGTCCAAGAAATACAGCGACTTTGTCATTTGCCATATTGTCATTTGTCATTTTCGTTTGTCATGTGGTACTTCCCGATAATTCCATCGGAAATTAGAGGAAAGTGTTAGGCTTCAAGGGCCCTTGGCTTTGGCTGTGCAGTTTTCTCTGCAAACCTGAATTCACACATTGCTTAGTCCTTTCTTTGCAGCAGTATGTCTGTGAAGCTTCCCTATGGGAAGACCGTTATGTGTAATTTCTACCTCTCTCTTTACAGAGCTGGAAGCTTTTAGGTGACTGACTGATTTGTCCTATATATTTCTCGAGGAGAAAAAGGGACTTGCTACAGATATCCTCAGGTTTTTGACGGCAAAGTTAACTCTAGTCTATAGGCTAAACTGTGTGTTTTATCCAGCAGAACAGGAATTTTATTTAATTTTTTAGTTCCCATTGATTTTTTAGTTCCCATTTTATATGAATTTTGGTATCTCCTTTCAGGACAGTGCTATACCGGTAGCAGGGATCAACATACAGAGATCTGAATGCAAATTTTATACATTACGTTGGTGTGAAATCAGATAGGCAATTATCACATTCAGGAATAAAATAGAGACATCAAAGTCCCAACAGCATTGTCTTTGACAAGGCTACACAATTACAGTTAGTGTTTGAGTTCTGACAATTTCTGACCAGTTATATATAACGCCGTGAGGAATCTATCTTGTGAAGTCAAAACACTGCTCCATTGCAGCAGCAGAAGGCATAATTTGATAATTTGCACAACATACAGAAAAATGTAAAGCTCTTAAGTCAGTTTTCATAAAAAACATGGTCTTACTACCATCTGTTTGAGGAGTATCATTACGCTATGAACTTATTTCTTTTTCTAGTTGTAGACATAGAAATTACTCGGTTTGTAAATATAAAAACCTACCAAAAGTTCTGAGCACAAGAAATGCCAAAGCTTTTTTTTTTCCCCAGAGGCTGAGAAAAAGACACACAAAAGAACACATAATTATACAAGACTGACAAATCTGAAGGAGACAATGTAAGTGGAAAAAGTTCTTTTGAACTTTCATTTTCATTTTTTCTCTATTATTCTATTATCAAGTAGTGAATGTGCATCATAGAAATGGAATCAGTTTTTCAGCAATGCATTTATATAATTACATTATTGACACTTCCTATTCAGCTTTCAAAGTTAAAGTATCTGAAGACATTTCTCTTGAATAGAAGTTTTTCTAGTTTGGGAGGGTGGGAAATCAAGTTGTTTCATCTTTTTCACAGAAAAAAATCAGCTATAGCAATTTTTTTTTATCAGAAACAGGCAATTTTCACAATATATTCCATCTTTCTCAAGGACAATACTAGTTTTTATCTATTTCTCTCTCTCAAAAAAAAATGCAGTCAGGTTGAAACTCTTGCTACAAATTTTATTCCTAACTCTGCTTGGCTGTTACCAAACTTTGGACATATGGGCTGCCATATCAGTTGGCTCCGTCCTCCAGAAATAAAAATGTACAGCTGTATACTTACTGATTTTGCCTTTCTCTTTTTAAGAGGCAGGAGCTCTGGGAAATTTCAAGTGAGAGTCAAGGAGCTCTGGGGAACTTCCCTTACAACAAAAGACAGAGATACGCCCTTAAAACACTTAGGAGAAGTATTAATTACACAGAATCACAGAATCACTGAATGCTAGGGATCGGAAGGGACCTCAAAAAGTCATCTAGTCCAATCCCCCTGCCGGAGCAGGAACACCTAGATCAGATCACACAGGAACGCATCCAGGCGGGCTTTGAATGTCTCCAGAGAAGGAGACTCCACACCCTCTCTGGGCAGCCTGATCCAGTGCTCTGTCACCCTCACCGTAAAGAAGATTTTTCTCATATTCAAGTGGAACCTCCTATGTTCCAGCTTGAGCCCATTGCCCCTTGTCCTATCACTGGATGTCACAGAGAAGAGCCTGGCTCCATCCTCCTGACACTCACCCTTCACATTCATTAGGTCACCCCTCAGTCTCCTCTTTTCCAAGCTAAAGAGACCCAGCTCCCTCAGCCTTTCCTCGTAAGGGAGATGCTCCATTCCCTTCATCATCTTCATGGCTCTGCGCTGGACTCTCTCCAGCAGTTCCCTGTCCCTCTTGAACTGAGGGGCCCAGAACTGGACACAATATTCCAGATGCGGTCTCACCAGGGCAGAGTAGAGGGGGAGGAGAAGCTCTCTTGACCTACTGACCACCCCCCTTCTGATACACCCCAGGATGCCATTGGCCTTCTTGGCCACGAGGGCACAGTGTTGGCTCATGGTCATCCTGCTGGCCACCAGGACCCCCAGGTCCCTCTCCCCTACACTACTCTCCAGCAGGTCAGTACCCAACTTATACTGGTGCCTGGAGTTGTTCCTGCCCAGATGCAAGACTCTACACTTGCTCTTGTTAAACTGCATTAGATTTTTCCCCGCCCAAATCTCCAGCCTGTCTAGGTCTCGCTGGATGGAAGCACAGCCTTCTGGCGTGTCAGCCACTCCTCCCAGTTTCGTATCATCAGCAAACTTGCTGAGGGTGCACTCTATTCCCTCATCCAACTCGTTGATGAATATATTGAATAGCACTGGTCCCAATACCGAACCCTGGGGGACTCCACTAGATACAGGCCTCCAGCTAGACTCCATCCCATTCACCACAACTCTCTGGCTTCTTTTCTCCAGCCAGTTCACAATCCATCTCACTACCCGATCATCCAGATCGCACTTGAAATAAATTTGAAACGCTGAGATTAACGTAGAGAGAGAAAAAAAAAAGTAGTATGTGGACTAATAATACCATCAGGAAATTATACATCACAATAGCATCAGCAGTGAAATGAAATACTACTAAAATAACAAAAGAAATTCCACATGTTGAGACAGACAGCAGAAGAACCGTAAATTATGTGGAAGAGAAACTTACCGAGACAAGATGAAATTCAAAAATCTAAGCTAAATGAGCTGCGCAGTATTGTGTGGTAAAGGACTGGCCCAAATCCAACATCATTTTCCACTTTTCCAAGAGAGACAAGCTAAGAGGGTGTTAGCAGACGGAGATCTTTTAAGCCTTCCCTTGATGCTGCTTCATCTTTTCTTCTGCTCCCTGGAGGCAGGAGCAACATCCAAGTGAGCTGCCTGGGTACCGCTCGCTAGCTTCTCTCACATCAGTTCCTCATCTCTAACTGGAAAAGGACAACGAGCTTGATGGAGAGCCACACAGGCCTGGATCTCATGTTTGCACTGCTTGTGGGCCCACACTGAACCGTAGGCAGAAACTGCAAGAAAAGCTACAAGAAATGCTGTGTTATGGCCGTCAGTACAAAAATCCCATGGAAGGAAACTGAAAACTTGCAGAGCTAGAAGCAGCAAAAATACAGTAATCTAGAAAGCTTGAGGATCAACTTTTTACAAGAACAGTTTTGACATTTTGTGATACTGGTGAATGCAATTTCTTTGTTTGAATGCAAATCTAATGATGTATCTCTTTTTTTCCACTTTAAATGTAACCAGTTATAGTCTTAAGGTAAGAACTAGGAAATCTGGTAAAAATCTACATCAAATTTTTGAGCTTTGTGTGATATCCTAAAAGAAAATGTTTTCTGGAGGTTTTAATAGCCCCTCATAGTCATATATAGATAGAACATTTATATCTACATCTTAAAGTACATACAAATAATAAAATATTATTTAAATGAATGTAAAGATCACTGATATGTATACACATTCTCTCCCTGAAGTCCAGAATTTGGGACCAGGTTAAATGTAAAAACTTATTCAGCTGTCAGTAAGGACAGGTTCTTGCCAATATTTGTTTCTGTGAAAATTCTTTTACTTAATTCTGTTAGTTTTACTGTCTTCCGCATAAGTAAGATAGGTTTTTATGACCCATGTCTGCATCATGTACAGGCAATGGTAGAGGAAAGGCACGTTTAAAGGAAAAATTTATTTGGAATTTTAAGAGAATTTTTATGAACGGTCCCATTACCAAATGCATCTTTACCATCAGAAGGATCTAATATTATCACATCAATTTAATCCTAAAGCAAGTAATCTAGAGAAAGATAGAAAAGGATTTGACAGTGAATAACAACAACTCACACTTGAAACAGAAAAACTTTGAAATTGTTTAATATTCCATAGAATTTCATGCCCAACAAATCCATCCATTTTCATAATCTGTGAGTTTTAACCCATAGATTCACCTCCATTTTACTCAGGGGAATTCACTGTATTTTCATTATGGCTTAGAACTAGGATCTCTGGGGAGACAGTAACAGGCTGCTCGGATGTCGTAGTGCTTACCTCAGCACACAGCGTGTGTGCCAGCTTACATTTTTGGACCCTAAGCAGCACACTGTTCTGGCCCCTTGACAGTAATGAGTAAAAGGAAAGAAATCCCGCACCAGCTGCCCAGTTGCTTCCCTACACAGCTCACGGCAAGAACATGAAATCTGACATAGCTTGTGGGGAGGGAAGATGCAATTTGTCTCTTAGATTTGGACGATGACGCTCTCTTCAGCCAGATACCAAAAGCTTTCGAGTACAATGGGTATTTTTTCCATGTTTGCCCAATCTGTTACTGGAAGGGAACTCCAGTTCTGTGACGAGAGAGGCATACGGCCACCTGCAGAACCAGGAAGATGCAATATTTTTCTCAGACAGAAAGGATATGAAATCAAAATGGGCAATTTAGCAGAAATTCAGCAAGGAAAATAGGTCAATGTGTAGAAACCAACCAACACCAAGGCATCTTTGTTTTAGGCAGGGCAATGTTCAGTATCTGGCAGTCATTGACCCCAAAATGTACAATAATATTTGTATTTCAGTTCACACCTTAAAAATTCTACTCAGAAATCTTGCTATGCAGCTGAGAAAAGTAGCATGTTGGCTTTTGTTAAAGAAACTAACAGTGAACCTTTTTTTCCTGAATCAAGATTCTCTAACTTCTTCAGAAATGTGTTAGAAACCAGAAATTGAGCAACATAACTCTAAAGAAGATAATTTTATTTTTTAAAAAAAAAGACTTTTGAAGATTCATTTTATTCTGAATAAAAACAAATTTTGAATGGTTTAAAGTATAATCTAAGGAATTTAGTAATTGTTGTTAATAGCAAATTTCTTTTTTATTTTAACATTTAAAATGTTGCTGAATTTATTGTGTAGTATGCGATAATTAAAAACTTGAAAGAAACTCTTTTCAGTGGGAAAATTATATTTTTTTCCTAAAGATATTTCAGTACTGTCAAACTTATTTCTTGTTTACTCCTCACAAAGCATAATTATAGCAGGAATGTGACTATACTCAAAGCTAGATTTCCATCTTTCTCCTTCACTGTTTTATTAATAGGTTCATCCTCAATTTCCTTACAACATGACGAGAATTTGAGAGGTGATATTAGTTTTGAAATTTTCACTGATATAAATGTACATATAGGAAACTTGTTCTTTGATTTCTGCAGAGTAAATGTGGGGGTTTTACCCCAGATTACTGTATTTCGCAGTGTGGTATCTTAAATTGTTCTCTACCCATCTGAAAAGTCATATGTTCATAACACAAAAAGAATATTTCATATTTATAGTATATCTTGTACATCTTGCATATCTTTGGATTTAAGCAAGTCTGCTTGTGTCACATGATTCAACTGCACATGTAAGTATGTTTTTGCAGAAAATTTCACCAAAGGTTGTGAATGCCAGATAAGAAGAATTGTGGGCCCTGGAATTTCTGACGTAGACAGTAGACAATGTAGACAGGAGCAGTAAAAATTAGACCTCTTAACCTTCTTTCAAAAAAAAAAAGAGTATCTTTTCCAAATGCAATTTTCCCAAATTTTCCCAGCTTCTTGTTTATTTCTTCACAATTAAAGGAAAATCATATGGACAACTGATCCCTTCTGTTATTCTAAATTACTCATTTTTTATCTCTTCCCACCCCTTTCTTTTAATTAATACTATTTCAATAATTTTTTTTCTGAAGTCCTGTGTTGAACAGAAAGTTCCCCATGAAAAACAGTGTAGTTTGGAATAGCATGGAAATTATATTTATAACCAAAAACCAGCCAGTGTTAGAAGTAATATATTGACATTACAGATAATTTCCCATAGGCCAGCAGGTCAACACATATATCACCCAGAACTTTCAACTAACCTGTATTTTTGCTGTATGAATCATAAAATATCATCATGTTTGAATACTTACCACACATGCAGACTAGACTAACACATTTTCCAGGCATTTTTTAGAAACATTAATTATCAACTAGCGAGATTTCTTTCCTCATTTTTGTCTTGGAATTCAGACTATAAATTGGGCAGTTTCTTTTCATTTTGAAGGAAGTGCAATTTCACCAGAGACCTTCTTATCGTCTCAATTTCTTTTAAATTTTTCTGAGATTCACATAAGCCTATCATAGACTGAATTTGCAACATCAGACAAGATTAAAAATTTATTTTGCTTTGCTATGGCCACTGCTTCACATAATCACCTTTCACTGTAACGTTCAGTTTGCAGTAATTAAATATTTGTTTACTCCATTGTGTAACACAGAAAATGAATGCTTGCAAAGGTTCAGATTATGACTCACATGAATTCTTAGTTCTAAAAATATTATTTACAGAGTCTCTATCATTCTTAATAAGTACCAGCAGTGTACAAACCATCTTATTTTACATACAAAAAGAATAATTAAAAGTAGATAATGCATAGAAGCTCCTGCTATTTCAACAGCTTTTGATGATAATTTAATCATAATATGTATTTACTGAATTATACAATAGACCGTTACTATATCTTGTAGTGACTATTTCTAGTGGATTGACAGTATATATGGAAGTTGGCAAAGCCTGACAAAGCATCTGGATGGTACCAGTCCTGTTAAGGGGAGAAAGAAATATCTACAGAGAGAAAAGATGCGTGTTTCCCAGAAACAGACCAGGAGAAATAGTCAGAGAAGCAGTCTGCAAGCTCCTAGATGATAACAAGGGGATTAGTGACAGCTACCATATATCTATCAAGAAGAAATCATGCCAAGGCAATCAAACTCCCTGTGGCGACAGAGGCTCAGACCCCTGTGGACAGGGAAGAGCAACCAGTGCCACGTGTCCTCAAAAAGGTTTTTCATACTTTCTTATATAACATTCCTAAAAAGCAAGCAAAGGAAATGGCGGAGATGGAATTTTGTTTGGAAAACTCCGTGCGGGTCGGCGGTGCATGCTCAGTGTCAGGGTGGGAGGGCAATCGCAGGGCAGCCCTTGCGGCAGTTCGGCTCATCCTTGCTCTCTTTTTCTATTCACGGTGGGCAGAGAACATCTCATTAAATCTGCATGAGACACAAAACTGAAGGGGACTGCAAGCGTAGAGAAGAGAAGATTTGCGTTTAACATGATCTTGACAAATTGGAGTAACAGTACAAGATAAACAGTGTGTAATTAAATAAGATATGTTCTGTATATATTTATTGGGGAAGGTCCGTGATTCTTTTCCGCCATCGGAACTGGCCTTACGGCCATCCTGGCACAGCATTGTTCAGATAACCTTTCTCCAGGTGGGGTTATAGGCCATACATTTTAAACAAACTAGGCTGATTAGCTGTGTGTGATCGGGCAGTACCGTGCCTGGCGTCTGGTTGCTCATTCTCTATCTCAGTGATCACCTACTTTAATTAGTAAATTGGAATGCCACCGTGCTCACGGGTCTTAAAACTGAGCCGTAATTCTGAAAAAAAAAAGTTTGATATCAAATCTTTGAATCTCTTAGGATGAAATAAAACACTTCAAGAGAAAAATGCACTGGATCATTGGATCATGGAATTTTAAATTTCTTTTTTTTTTTCTGTTTTAAGCAATGTATGGGAGAGGGGGCATGTAACCATTCTGGAGGCATCCCAGCTGGCTTTCTGCAGGCTGTGCCAGAATAACACTGGGCTGCCATATTGGGCAGGACTACCCCGAAGACTTTGTACACCCATACAGGCTTTCTGTGATCCTACTGTGTAATGGCTGGGTATGGGGTCCCAGCTCAAAAATACCCAAATTGCAGGGAGTAAATTTCACATGTTTGTTATCATATACTGTTCGTAGACAGAAACCATAATTGTGGTTCGATTTGTAGCACTGTCTTGCCCTGCAAACATATATTCCCTTACACATACTTTATATGAGTACTCATATGGGCAAAGCTCAGTCAGTCAGGCTTGCAGCAGCAGAAAACATTAAAAAACCCCTTTTCACCACCAAACTTTTCACCAAATAGAGACTATTTGCATATTGACACCATGCATAAATCTTGTTTCCTATCCACCGTCTTATCTCTCACAGGGGCTTTGGATCATGATTTTAAGCTTGCAAAAATAATATCTCTTTAAATAAAAACCACTATAAATGGACAGATTGTAACTGTCTTTGGTAAAGCTTTTATTGTGTTTTGATGCTTTGATGACAAGTTTAAAAGCCCTGACTGCTGTGGTTTTTCCATAAAGCACAGTTGCACTTGAATCCTTGACCACTTGCAGGACTAGCAGCTGATAGCCTCTTTTATCTTTTCATTGAGGCTCCGACATTACTTGTTGGTACTATTCCTTCAAAATGCTTTTGATGTTAGCCTCAACAACAGCAACCAAAAAGCTGTAGTAAAAATGGCTGGGGGGGAAAGGTTCATAAGGGTGAGAGAGAAAAAGAGAGATTACAGTGTACTCAGTGTAATAGTATTCTGACTCCAGCTCTGAAAGCAAAGAAATCCACTTATTAGAACGACAAAACTTCACCTTAGTAAATTTTTCACCCAAATAACTTGCATTTCCTGTCGTTTTTAATTTTTCAGGTTTGCAAATTCACACAGCAATGTGAACGTTGCATGGTGGATGCAAGGGAGAAGACCTAGAGGCTTTGAAGTAGAGCTGACGAAAAATGTAAAAACCTGCAAATTCAGAGCACGTGCACACAATCCAAAAAGAAACCTGGTGCTGGGAGATCCTAGTTTTATAGATCTTCGTCTGCAGCCATTCTTTGACTGTTAACTGGAAAATGATCTACATGTCCCAAAAATATCTTTAATGTCAAGGCAGCCTGCCAAACTATCACAAATGCTGCTTGATTTCAAAGGAAATAACATTTTGAATGAATACTGAGACAGCTCTCCTCATTTCGTGATATTTTGTCCTTTGCTCTGTCAGCTGAAATGTGCCTTCTTGTTGATATTAGTTGTCTTCGTCTTAATATATTTGTCTCAAAGCAGGTCTCACCATCTTGAGCTAGATAACATAGAAAAGATGGAAAAGCGTCTCTTACCCAGTGCACCAACCATAGCTATCAGAAGTCAATGCCATTCTTGAATAGAAAGGATCTCAAAACGTGATTATGGTGCATTCTTGTTAAAAAGTTCTAGCAGTATTTTAATTCCTATAATGCTCTGATTCTGTGTATGAATGTGGTGAAATCCTCCCTTAGGCACTATACACAATCAGAACAGCTTAGCTGGGTCATAGGTCCAGCCCTGGCAATAATTCAATGCAAGCAAAGCTGGTCATTCTGTTACTGTCGGTTTTTCTTGCTGAGTTTTTTTGTTTGTTGCTCGCTTATTTGTTCTAAGGGCAATTGGCTGTGCTTTAAAGCAAGTAGTTGCTGATTTCTGCCCTCAGTTCTGTGGCAGTGAATTCTGAGTCCTTCTGACCTGATTGTGCCACATTCAGTGAAATTCTCAGTGGACTTTGTTAATTTCTCAACAGCTGTCTTGTGAAAATTTTCTTTTACTTTTTGCTTCTATTTTTTTGTCATCTTTTCTTACGCTTGTTTTCTGTTGAATGTTTTTTGTGCTTGGTGTTCATCATTAGGTTTCATTATTGTTTAATATTGTTTCATTCTAAGTGAATAAAAAAAAATCTCGGGACTGTTCAGACTACGAATATTTGAACAGTGGATATGTGATATGAAAACAGACCATCACAGGTGCCTAAAGTTTATCCTAAAATATTCATATATCTGCATGTTTGTGAGCACAAAAGCTAGTTTCTCACAGTTTACAATAAGGTTAATCAGTTCATTCAAGTACTGTACATCACGTTCAATTAACTCCTAGTCTCCTATAGATAAAATAAAGGAGTTGGTTTTTTTCTATTTAGTTTGAATTATTCAAATCCTCATGTAATTTTTTTTTTGTTTTCTACCACTGAGAGTCAGTAAGCAGCGGCAGTGGAACCATTTCCGCCAAAGCTAACCTGTTGACTGAAATGGGGTTACTTCTAAGGACATTTTTCTCAGGCTGACAACAGATGAGAAATATTGAAAACCTCAAGTTCCAGTACAGACTATAACAAAGTCCGAGTCTGAAATTCTTCTGTCTCTAAGAGGTAGCAGGTTTATTTTTAAGTCACTGAGCATTTGGTAGAACTATCCATAGATGTAACTTTCCAACGGCCCATCTTTAAATCAGTGCAATGTCCAGTCAAGATCAGTCTTAAGCTCAATCTTTAAAGAAAAAAAGTCTTAAAATGCCTTGAAAAAACAGAAAACTGATAGACAGCAATTTATCACCCTACTATACCACTCTGTTTTCTTGATTATGCTTTCAAGTATCTATCTAATTATTGAATAGGAAGAAAAAAAATCTCCTGTGATGTGGAAAACACTGTTAAATTAAGACGTGATATTACGATAGATATGAAGAGCCCTTCACTTAAACCAGATGTATTGTTTCCACCTTGTTAACCTTTGTCCTCAGTCCCTGACCATTTTGTTACATAGTGGGCCACAGACTTCACGTTGATGGCCTTTCTAAAGGGCACTTGTCAGCTTCCACTGTAAATCCTGACATTCATATAATCTTGGAAGCTTCATAACAAAGTGCTGTCAGTGCCCAGCATGGTGTCTCAAATATAAAAATGCATTTCACAACACTAAGAGGCCACCATAAACATCCTTTACTAATTATCAAATGGCCTTCGATTAATGTGGCACAAGGCAAACATTGCAGGCTTTCTAGACTGGAAAAACAAAGTGTTTTGAAAGGCTAGTTATCCAGAGACAGCTCTTGGAGGACCTCTGGCAGCATTATTTTTAAGTAACACAAAGAAGGAAAATAAAAGGCTATTTCTGCCATTGTCCATAGGGAAGCATTCGGAGAAAGTGGATTATTCATTGAGCTGTTTATTGTAAGACAAGAACTGTGTTCCTCAGTGAAAACAGTCAGCCCAGAACCCATCATTTTATATATGATCTAGAAGGGTTTTTTCCCATGTGCCTCACTTTACAATTTTCTACACTAAATTTCATATGCTATTTTCTTTACTCAAGCAATGTCCTATAGTCCTTTTTCAGTTCTTCACTGCCTGCCTTTATCCTTTCTCTCTGGAATGAATTTGTATCAGAAGCAGGCTTTGTTAACTTCCTGCTCACCCCCTTTTCCACAATCATTACGAATGTGTCAAGCAGCACAGACACCGAGCCAACACCCTGTGAACACCGCTGGTGATCTCCCTCGATTCAAACAGTTGACTAACGATACTTGTTTTCTAGCTCCTGTCTTGGGAGCAGTTATTTGGGATGGATATTAGAAGGAAATTTTTCACCGTGCTGGTGGTGAGGCAGTGGCCCAGGTTGCCCAGAGAAGTTGTGGATGCCCCATCCCTGGAGGGGTTCAAGGCCAGGCTGGATGAGGCTTTGAGCAACCTGGGCTAGTGAGAGGTGTCCCTGCCCATTGCAGGGGGTGGGACTGGATGGTCTCTAAGGTCCTTTTCAACACAGGCCATTCTGGGATTCTGGGATTATGTGATTTACCCACGTCAGAGTTTTCTCTCTTACCTCACCATTGCCTAGTTTCTTTAGAAGCACTGAAGAGTCATTGTAAAAAGCCATTTGAGACAGAGGCATCAACGTATGAAAGAACTAAGGAACAAAGGTAGGAGGCAAGTGCCTACCTCAGGTTTCAGGAAGGGAATCCCCTCCCCTGTGCCCTAGCCTTTGAAATTTGTTGTTTAGCTTTTCCATAAAATTTGCCATAGAAAAGATGATTTAACCACAGGGCACTCAGACAGAGGGGACAGATGGGAGAAGTGACAAGATACATACAGTTGACAAACAAGCATAAAGCATGGTGTTTGCTTTCTGTTACTGCTTTGGCAGTGATCTGCGTTACCTGAGAATTCTGCACTCTTCACTGTCTCTAAGCACTTCTCCTTTAGTTAGGAAGTGATTCATCATGCAGGTTTTTCAAGTCCTCTGCAAAAGCTTCTGCCCTAATTTTTTCTCACACTCCTATTTTCACCCGTTCCCACGATCTGGCAATTCACCATGCCGCTTCCTGTATTTATATTTTCTGCTCCATAGCAACACTTTTCGATTTTCTTCTTCAGTCTCTTTCTTAAAGCTTCCTGGGTTTATGTATCTGATTTTTCTACAAGCTTTAACCATCCAATTTAGCCTCCTTCTCAGTGCAATGTACTAAGCAATTCGGCATTCCTTCCAACACACAGAGGAATCAAGTGCGTACTCGTTACAGGCGTAACCGCGGGACTCTTCTGAGTGCATTTAAGGATGTTCCTCCCCTTGTTCTTCAGAAGACTGTGCTTGCAGCTCTTTAGGAAGATTTCACTGAAGACTGAACACCGAATTCACTGTTATCTGAGTAAGATATTGCATTCTAGGAAAAGCCTAGGGAGTTCAAAGCTAAGTTCATATTCATTTACTTGTGAATCAAAATCAGTCTTTGTTCTCAAGAACCTTCTTGCTTTAAAGGATATAAAATGTTTGGGCTTCCCAGAAAATGAATACATATTTTGATTGTTCTTAAGACACACGGAGAAGTCTCTAAGCAGCTTGTATTAACCACTTAATCGGACAAAAGGAATGCAATGACAGTATAAATCACACCTACTGTGATACTGAATATTCTGTACGTAGCAGATGCGATGGCACCAGTCAATGCCATAAGACAGGAGACAATCAGCTGTTCTGTTCTGTTCTGTTTTGTTTTCCTCTGAAATGTACACAGTAGGCTATTATTCATTTTCATCAAGCTACACAATTACAAATCCGTCCATTTTCTCCCATTGAAAGGAACCATTTTTAGCTTTCGGGAAAAGGTTTTTATTTCCTAAGGCAACATCATACTCTTATAAAGCAATGTAATAGCAACAGAGGTAATATGAGGATAGGGTGGTTAATAATCCAGCATTTAAATATCACAGTAGTAAGAGCTGCCCCCATACGTCAGCTGAATGAATTTGGAAGAAATTAAAGCCTTTGAGTTCACCTTCAAAATTCTCATGTTTGCATACAGTACAGTGCTTCGTGATAACAAGCCTGGAACCAAGGTCACAACACTGAGAATAAACTGCTGCTCACGCACGTGAAAGGAGGCTGATGAATCCCCATTAAATACAGATGCTTAACTGAAATGCAGAGGTCTTTGGCATCAAGAGAGCTTAACCTACTTAAGGTTTTACAGCTAAGCACTGTGACCTTCAAATGGATATGGATCTGAAGTGAATATTAATTTAATAATGAAGTAATTAATTCATATGGTAGAGTGGTCTGTTTTTTTGTTTGTTTTGGTTTGTGTTTTTTTTTTTTCTCAGAGCAGCCAGGATTTTATACTATCTTTACTTTCTGGATGGTATTATACAACGTTAGGGATGGACTTGCCTAGGCATTATTAAATATACTGCTTCCTGCTGTGTCAGTCTTCTGGTGGGGTTCTTCTCAGATTTCTGTTAAAAACATCTAAAACATTAATATATGTTTTTGCTACTTTTAAATAAAAGTGGAAATTAATGAGAAAACAGTGGGTTTTTACACAATTTCTATTATGCTAAAATACTCAGATGAGAAAAATATTCTTGGTAAAAAATAACCAGGCATATGTTTCTTTTACAACTTTATGTCGTGCTTGGCACTAATAAACATTGATGTGGAGCCTTCTGTTGCTCATCTGTGTGCCCAGGTGCCCATAACTCATTTCCCATGTTCAGCACTGTGATGGGTTGGCCCTTGGCTGGGGGCCAAACCACACACACCCGCTCACACAGTCCCTGCCCCCACCCAATGATAGGGGAGAGAATTAAAGAGGTAAATGGCAGAGAGGACTTGTGGGTTGAGATAAGGACAATTTAATAACTAAACTACAATAATATTAGAAATAATACTATATACAAAGATGCAATGTGATACACAGTGATATTACCCCTCCCCACCTGATGGCCAAAGGCCCAGCCCACTCCCAGCCAATGGCCC
>WKFP01014557.1:1451675-1470596 GCA_011057875.1 Pterocles orientalis | reverse complement strand
TGTTTTTTTTTTTTTTTCTCAGAGCAGCCAGGATTTTATACTATCTTTACTTTCTGGATGGTATTATACAACGTTAGGGATGGACTTGCCTAGGCATTATTAAATATACTGCTTCCTGCTGTCTCAGTCTTCTGGTGGGGTTCTTCTCAGATTTCTGTTAAAAACATCTAAAACATTAATATATGTTTTTGCTACTTTTAAATAAAAGTGGAAATTACTGAGAAAACAGTGGGTTTTTACACAATTTCTATTATGCTAAAATACTCAGATGATAAAAATATTCTTGGTAAAAAATAACCAGGCATATGTTTCTTTTACAACTTTATGTCGTGCTTGGCACTAATAAACATTGATGTGGAGCCTTCTGTTGCTCATCTGTGTGCCCAGGTGCCCATAACTCATTTCCCATGTTCAGCACCGAAACTGGAGTTCTAACATCAATCTCAACCAGACTAGCTCTCAGCAAATGCTGTAAGCCCCGAGATGGGATGGCAAAAAGATGTCTTCAACACAGTCTTGCTGCAAAAGTAGGAAACTGTGGTGCCTCTAGTGCTGGTTTTGGGCTTTACCATCCCATTCAGGTGTACCTGGACATGATTTATTAGCAGTTTTCTTCTCTGATTTGCTGTCCATCAGGAATACCTTTGCAGGTTAATGAAAAGTTTCTGCTTGGCTGACATTTATAAAGCCTAAAATCAGAAGCCAAGGAATTTAAAGCAAACGGAAAGCCGAGCAAAGGAACTTGAATTGCTCATAGCGTTCTTGGCACATGAAGCTCAACAGAATGTGAACTATTTCTGTGTGCAGAACTTTGCTCCCCAGAGACCTGCTCTCCTGAAAACAAAAGCGTTAAGCTTGTTTCGACATTAAATATTGTTAACAGGCTAGACTTCCTTCTAGACAATTTTCTTTAAAAAAAAAATAAAAATATATATATATATATATAAAAATTGTGCCATTTATCTTCCTTCTCCTCTGTATCTCCATATGGGAACCCACGCCGTGTTTAAAATTGGCTTGTAATTTATTTTTATATAGCCACAAGTGTGAACAGAAAACACTGAGACAATATAACCTTTTGTTTTGTATGTGGAAGAATAAAAACACAAGAAACACTGAAGAACACACAATTTCATGATGGAAAAAAATCACTGTGAACCAAGAGGTTTACTACACATTAGAAAGACTAAATAATTAAATTTTATAATTAAGCAAATTAAATTTTATAGTTAAGCAAATTAAGAATCTATTCTTACTTTAGACCATCACACTACATATATGTCAGCTACAGAGACTTAAGTTCCTGATTATTACTGAATGGCACCTTTTATTGGAGAAGAAAAAAGCACCAACTTTCTCTTGTCTGCTTTTTAACCACCACTTTCAAACAAAGGGAAGAACAGACATTTTAAGCCTGAAAACCATCACTGCAAAAACTCTTCAGTCTCCAGTCCCAGGTGTGTAAGGTGTTTACTGACCCGAAGAGAAAGGATGACATTTTGGGATGGCTCTTTATGGGTGGCACAGGGGCAGATTACTGGCAGGAGCACCCTTGTGACAGCCCAGGACTGAGCGACCTAATCTCTGCTTCCTCCTCCATCCCCACTGTGATCAGACAAAATTTCATTTTCAGTCCTCCTTAACATTGGCCCTGTGGAAAGGCCTGTGGACAAAAAAAAAAAAACCTCGGAAAAAAGGTTTTTAAGCTACTGAGATGCAGCATGTTCACATCTGAGTGACACAACAAAAATCATCATAAATAGTCATCACAGTTTTAAACTTTTTGCATTAATTTCTAGTCTCTCATATGTATGAAAAGTCAGATTTTTAATAAAAAATCAAGTGTGTGAGAAAATGGAAGTTTACTATTAAAAGTTCTAAGTTCTTAAAAATATTTTTCCAAATCAAAAAAAAAATTGTTATCCTAATACTTCTTTGGTTTTTAAGTTTTTATATTTTGGATAATAATTTTTGGAAGAATATTTTAACTGAAAAAAAAGGTTTTTAAAAATTTTTTGGTTTATTTGAAATGGTTGAAATGAGTAAAGGAGGTAATAAAATTTAAGAATATTCCAGTGTTTCTGATAGGTTTAGAGGAAACCCCTTATTTTCACCAAAAAAAGTTTTTCAATAGGAAAGGGAAAATTCAGAAACATTTCAAGGACTTAAAAATTATAGGCTGCTTGCCTCTAATTCATGAGGTTTTTCTCATTCATAAGAGTTGTTTTTATTATTAGAAGCTTCAAATTAAGCACGTATTTTAATGCAGTAGAAGATATTACAGTACAAGATGAAAAGAAGAAAAATCATGATCAGAAATTTAACATTCTAGGTGACTAGTAAATATTCAGGATGCATTTAAAAATTGCTGGCTACTTGAGATTAACTTTCAAAATGACTGCTGAGTGATTGGGTTGGCTTCTCATTAGCTACAAAAACTCTCTCTCTGATCCCACATCAACTTGCAGAATAAGTTAATGTGCACCACTGTGGCAGCACATTCGCAACAAATCCGTTTGTGTGATGTAAATGGTCCGTGATCTGCTCTGCATTATCTGATTGAATACAGCTTTGCTGGAAGCCTTAAAAATGAAGCTGTGTAACAACTTTCAAAATAACTACCAATCATAAAGATCAAAAATCATTTTGCTTGCAAAGAACTGCAAGCAAAAAAAATGTATATAGTCTGTTCCCACTTCATCCAAATGATTTACCGTAATATACAGGTTTCAAATCCTGCAAATCAGACTTTGTTTGCATTTAGAGGAACTGTCAGCAGAATGTACAGATAACTCTCTTCGTTGAATTTTTTCCTGTTTAATTTATTTTAAAACATTTGCATAGTGCCAAAAATTTACAGGGAACATCAGAAGCATACAGAAAAAACATGTTTCCCTCCCAGTCCTAATTACACTATATGATTAGTGGCTAGATATTTTACCGTTTGCCGCTGTTTGCAGTCCGTGCTCTCACTTTTATGTAACTGGAGGCAACTTGCAAGCTAATGTGCTGATTTTCAGGACTCCTGCAGACTAAGCAAGGAGTTGCTCGTGCCCGACAAACAAGTTCTGTTCATGCCCGCACGAACAGAAGAGATGAATCTCAGGAAACGTGTCCCCAAAATGCTGCCCATCCACTCTTTTATGCTATAATTGGTGATGGAAAGAAGGTCAAGTGAGCCACTGAAGATCCAGGGCATGAACTTTCTCCTGAGGATACTAACCAAGGAACAATTTTTTTTTTTTTTTTTTAATTTCTCAGAAAAAGGATCTGGCACATACTGAAGCTCCTGTTCTAACCCAAAGTTCTGTGTTCATTATATAGAAAATTTTTTTGTTGGTTTTATTGAAGTATAGCACAGGAAAATTACTCAACATTCAAAAAAAGAGGAACAGAAAGTTAGTCCCTCATTGCACAATCTCTTTGATCATTTAAAGGCATATATCAAATGTATCTGTCATAGGTTGCACATCATGAAGCGATAAAAATGCAGGTATTTTAGGAAAAAAAAATAAGAAAGGGAAGGAGAATTAAATTAGATATCAGATAAAACTTTACAAGATTTTCTGAAGATATCCTTCCAGGAAAGCACATAACTGATTTTCAGCATCTTTGATTCAAGAGAATAGTCCTGAATGTTTAGCAGAGTTCAAAGAGAAACAAAATCTCGGCTAAAACCCGGAGTGAGTTCAGCCTGGACTCTATTTAGCATTGAACATCTTCATGTCCATTTTTAATATTTATTAACATCTACAAGTCTCCTTCAACTTGCTGCCCAAGTACTTCTAGCAGCTCTAATGATAACCAATCAAATGATTCTAGGGTAGCGACGAGAAAAGTTTGATTGCCTTTTTAACAAAGACATACTGAAGGAAACATACAAATGAAAGGAAGAAGCATTGCAAAGTCACTTTTCATTTAATAAGTAATAATTATTAAGGGCTGGAGCCCTGGTTAGATCCCAAGCTAAAAAATAAAATTAAATTCTTTTTAATGGTGCAAATAATTAACCAGAGAGCAAAAACAAAACTTGGATTCTCTAACCAAAAACAAAACATGGATTCTCTAACTGTCTACATATGAAGACAGAATCCCATTCTGAAAGATAATCTTCAGCCAGACAAGAGTCACTTCTTAGCCAAAACCAATTTATTGAGTTGATTAAAGTACGTGGGTGAAATTTAAGGACCACTGAAACAGAAATGCTCTGATGAGATGACAGATATTTTCAAATGAAAGCTTCATAAATTGAAGACATCAGTATATCTTTTGAATTTTTTCTTAATTTCTCTTCAAGTTTGTGTGTTTTTTTTCCATTACAGCTATATCACTATCTTTTTGCAGTAAACCAATTGCCACTAGAAGAAATCTTTAAAATAGATACAAATTTTCTTCACTATTCTGAAGATAAAGCTGCTCATCCCCAGCAGATTTTTCAGGCTTTGCTCCTTGTCCCCATTAGGTATTTGTAAATTCAGAGGATAAGTAATCTTGCTGCGTTACTTGGTACAGCTATTTAAGTGATTTATACTCATGTATACTGATACAATCTCCTTTCAGACTTCCTCACAGTATTTGTCAGATTTGTCTACGCAGACCTGCTATCAAGATCCTATTTATCTCTACACCGTATTTGCAATTCTTTGTAAAAATTGCCTAATTTTTCAATGCCATTTCATTGCTGCTCTAATTCTTCTAGGTTGAAATTCATCCTATTTATCCTGTTTCAAAACTGTTTTTACAAGACTTATGTACCACTGGAGTACCACCTGAGCTTTCCAAATAAGGCTTTGTGGTGATCTCATGGATGAAGTAGTATTACCAGCCTCTGAGGCTATTTCTCAATTATTTGTGATTATTTATGGGTGGCCAATTTAGAAAACTTTGGGAAAAAAAATCTCTGTATCATGTCTATCAAAAAATTACTCCACTATCTGAAATTATCCCTTTGTTATTTGGAAGTTAAATATATATATCAAGACCTGTCAAACTGGTTGTAAAAAACTGATAAGAATGGAAATTCCTGGAGAACTGTTTTGCTAAAATAAAAGCCCTTGGGCACTAGAAGAGCCTAGCCACTACCGAATCTGAGATGCAGATATTTTCAGTAGAAGTTAAAAGAGGGCTCTGCATAAGTGACTAAACATCCTTTTTTTTACTAATACACAACATTTGTTGCTGGGTTAGGTTTTTTGTTTGTTTTATTTTAAATGAAATTTACCTAACCAAGAAGGATTAAGTAAAGCTTTTGTATCACAGTACAATGTTTTACAGTACAATGTTTTAATCCTCTTTATAAGGACTATAATAGAAAACTTATGTAAACATGCTTCCAGAGCTGGGATTAAATGTCTGCTTTGGCAGGCTCTTGCTCTCTGACCCTCAGTTACAAAGTCAGTGAGAGTGAAACTGTAGCTGAGATTTCCACTCATCTACTGTGGGGCTCAGAGATTTAGTATTCAGTTTTTATGAGATCACATGGAAAACATACACAGAGATTTCATTTTCATTACTCCAAGACAGATCGTTCATGTTTATACCCATGGATTTGATCTCCTGAACCCACTCAACAGACTGTTGGGAAGAGGGATTATGAAGAACCCATCAGATGGACAAGAAGAAAGAAATATTTTATTTAAAAATAATATATTGCTTTTTATTGAAGCACAATTGGTTATTCCAAAGTCCATCCTTTCTCCCCTTTCTCCCCCACATTTCTAGAAAAATCCAAGTTAATAGCTGGGGAATTTAGTAGTATAGTTTTCCTGGGGAATAGATTTTGTCTGTGCAGAGGACTAGTGCTTCATCTTAAATTTTTTCCATGTGTTGGGTTAAAAATTGGACATCTCTGTTTCATGTCTTGTTTTAAAATAGGTAAACTTGACCAATTTCTCATGTATTTTCCAGCATAAGTTGTGCATAGTATTTTGCCCTGTTACAAATAGAAGGGTTATGTACGCGTATGTGTTGAAGTGTTTAATACATTAAACAAATCAAATTAGTTCCACTCAGTTCACTGTACACTTACTTATTTGAATAAGTGTTTGATGCATTATTAAAGAGGAATAAACACTTAGATACATTAAGTAATTGTCATTAGCTACTCTGACAATAATCATCAGCTGCTTGGAACGTATGCTGAATATACTGTACACTCACAGTTATCATACCTCAGCTCTTTGTTTAGATTGCTGTATAACCTCATTAGGAAAAAAATATGTTTAAAAGAGGCAAGTAAATAAGTAACAGTGATAGCTCACAAGTCCATTACTTCACTTAGCTTAAAACACAGAAGAAAAAGTTCCCACTGTTAAAGTAACCTATCAGAAAACCCTTTGGAGGAAGGTGAAATGAATTGTTTCGCATTCAGTGGCTGAGCCAAGACCAGACTACTGACAAGAAACGTATTTGTATTGGGTCCCCCACTAAATCCTCTCTACACATACACACACAAAGGAGGAGGACAAAGAAGAAAAAAAGAAAATTATTTCAGACACAACATATTTTTACCTTTATTGCAGTAACAGAAGGGAATGAAATGCTCATAGAGTTGTCATGGTAGTGATCCACTGTCACACTGGTTGGAAATGAATAAGTGCTGGTACTGCTGCAAAGGACAGCTCCACTCAAAATTAAAGCCCACTGGAGAGGTGAGAGAGGAGAACGATATACACACACACAACACACGGGTGTAGAATATTAATCCAGGGCCACATGGGAAATAGGAGATACCACTTTTTAGATGCAAATGCTTACTATTTGGAAGTGTTGGGCATGCTGTCAGGCCCAAATCCTCAAAGACAGAAATCTCTCAGGATTTCTGAATTCCAGCTGATTCTTAGTATCTAAATACCATCAACTAGAGGTATTAACAAATTCAATATCTGTAAAAATAAAGATGTAATGAAAGTAGTTTTCCCATAATTATTGTATTACCCCCAACATAATCCTGCTAAAAAAAAAAAATCACCATGACCCCAAATAATTGTTCTAACACATTTCAGGAGCTTTCAAGACCAATTTTCCTTTAATGAATGATCTTTTTTTTATTCTCCACATAATAATATGGATTCTTGAAAATGGAAAATCGTCACGTGTCTAGACAGGGCTATAGTGGGGAACAGGTGCAGAATGCCACACGCTTCTCTTTTGAAGCACTGAAGATTCCAAAGAAACACTTTAGCAATAGCAGAACGTATTGTTAGATGTAGCCTTTTAAGAAAGTGCTATTGAAGAGATTCAATTATTATTTCTTAACAGTAGGTTTCTTTTCTTACGGAATTTTGGAATCTGTGGAATCTGTAAGTTGTTGTAAAATTATTTGATTCCTGTATGCACATTATAGATGGCTTACGGGAAAATGCGGTTTGACTGCAATCTCAGCGGAGTAAAAAAGACCTGATGTCAAAGCAAGCTCTCGGAAGATTACAGAAAACTCATAGATAATAGAAAACTCATTAACAATAGATAATAAGGGAAAACATGAAAATACTTCTATAAGATGTAACAGTAGAGGAGATTGTGAAACCACTTCAGTAGGACAGACTAATACAGGGACAAACATGTCAAGAAAGCTGCGGCTTTTTCACGTAGTGTTCCTTTCACTCAAGTCTTTTTGTTTCATCTTTGAATGAAAAATCATGTATGAAATAGAGCAACACATTGCTTTTCTCTGCTTGGCATGCATGTTTTTATATTTTGCATAGTGACACTTGCAAGCCAGTGTGCTTTGCAGAATAACGTAAATTGTTACTTTGAAAGGGGAGGTTTCTGTAAACTGACTTAATTCTATACAGTTGTGTTAACAAGGACAGAATTGCTCAAGCACTAAGGAAATGGATGGAAAATTTATCTGGGTGATACATATTTATAAGGTACATACAGATGCATATCATGAGCTGTACCTAATTTAATAAGAAATTATAAATTTGCTTATCATAAATACATTTCCCAGACTTTATTGAAGGGCGTTCACCTGGAGCCTCTTTTAGCTGCTGCAATAAATATTTAAATAATGCTTTTACCATTAATTCTTTTAGAATACTTGAAATTCTTTTTATTTTCTGGCTATCATATAGAATCAGAAACATAAATCTAGCCAAAATAAAAGCTGTTACCAAAAGTGTAATGCCAAAGACGGCAAATCATAACCAGTTTTCCTGTGTCACACCTTATATATTCACTTTTTATCCTCAACATCTTGTGTCTTCATACATCTTTGGCACCCCTATAGGGTGTTATTGAGTAAAGATATGACATGCCATATTACATTATTGACCCTACTCTTATTCTAGATTGAAGAGTAAGTCATAATCTCAAAAAATTCTTTAGTCTGCTCCATTGTCCCATTGCAACGGCAAGTTGGAAGTACAGAAGATAGGCACATGGATGCTTAGTTTTGTCCAAAAGCTGCAGTTAAGTTCCCAAATTTTCAAATTCTCTGTGAACCAAACCCAAACTCAGAACCTTTTAGTGTTGGTTCCAACTCTACAATAAATTATTGCTTTACTCACACAATACGTGCTTGACACTTTCTGCAGTACCAAAAATTTCAGAGAAAAGGATAAAGGAACTATATCTGATTTGTGTGTGTGTGTAATTTGTCTCTTTTCCAAAGTTCTCAAAGGCTAGCCTTGAGGCAAAGTGACCCCTTTGGTGTATCTGTTTTTCCAAGCTGTGTTTTACATCTTGTGGTGTCATCAGCCAGTATATCAATAGCATTACTGCACTTGACTTTCTTCATTTTCTCCTGACAGTATCCTTGGGGTTGATAAATGGTCCTGCTTTCATGTAGAAGGCAATGTATTTATTTGGATCCTGTATATAAGTTTGTGAAGTTATGACAGTCTGCAACAGCGGCTGGAACAACAAGCAAAGGCTGTTACAACAGGTAACCCTTAGGGGATGGTTGCTGGTATCTGTTCTCTTGTCATTAACTCCTCGAGGACTGAAAATATATATTACTAATAATTCAACAGTTTACAATAGTTCAACAGTCTCCAGTGGAGCATCAAGTTCACTGCCATGCAGGCTAAAGAAATAATAATATTTATGCTTGGCCTTTATTTTTGATGAGTCTAAAATGATGGACGTGTTTCTGGAAGCAAATACAGAAGAGAAATGTTGCTTATAGATGGTGTGAGGAGACAGAATTGAAAGCACAGAGAAGAAATGTAGTCTTTCTGTCTTGCTTGCTTTTATACTGTCCATTTCTTTTTAGGCTTGACTCAGCTAGGTCCAGTAACTTGGTGATGTTTATTCAAGGAATCAAAAAGTGAGCTTCAGGAAGGGTAAAGAATGGACGGCTTGGAGCCATATTCGAAACACTTCATTTAACTGCAATTCTCAGCTCTAGCTTGCACACAGAAATAACTAAATTGTTAAGGCACAGAAGGAGAGGCTGAAGTAAATTACAGAGAGAAGACCATTCTTTCAAAGCCGTGAGCGAATACATTCCAATCAGTCTATCTCCCCACGCAGTCTTGTTCCAGAGCTGCTCCGTACCCTGCAGCCAGGCTTTCTGACTGCCGCTCCTATTTGAGATGCAAGCAGTCACGCCTTGGCACATCTCGCTGCTTCAGCTCTTCCACAGCTCAAATGTCAATTTCGTACCAATGCCAGGCCTTTCCATGGTCCTCTGAGAAGCAGCTTATAAAATACATGTGTTGTAATAAAATACATGTGTTGTAAGCTGTCTGGAACAAGAAATAGCTCGGCTTAAATCAGTTTCTAGAATCCGTGGACAAGAAATCACTAACCTATCTTGCATGACAATAAAAATGACGGGTGGTCCTAATAAATGGAAGCACATTTGTCTTGCAGATGCCAAATGTGCATCTGCGTGTCCCAAACAAATGGGTTCACAAATCAGCTGGCTGCGATTTTGGAGGAATGATGGAAATTTATCCTATGGAGAACTGGTGCAGAGCCCAGACCTGTCACAGGAGTGCTCCACGATGCTGCTCGGCAGCAGCTCTGACTGCCTGCTGCAGCCCGTGGGCCAGCAGCGAGGAGCAAACAGGCAGGGAAATAGCAAGGGCTTCTTACCCGCTTTTGCTGCTACCAGGGATCATATGCTTTAGATTATTCCACAATTGAGGAATTTATGATTACATACGTTTGACACTCATTACTGACTCATTATCAAATGTACGTTTACTGACAGTTCGTCTCTAGTATAACTGAATTAGGAAACGTGTTTTTATTTGTAGTGTCTTTTTATTACGTGCAGTAATTGGGTTTCACATGATATGTCACCCAGGGGGTTATTTGTACATAAAATGAGAGATGTTGAGCTCAATCTCTCTTATAGTGTGTGCTAATGAAATTAAACCACAGCAAATAAATTGATGTGATTTGCCAGCACACGTACATTTCCGTATTGCGTTGCTGAAGAGTAGATGGCATTAACATGTGCAGTCAAAAAAATACCAAGTACTATGTTTTTGGACGTCCTAGGAGGAAGTACAACTAATTAAGCAGAGACTTGAATTACTTTTGAAATATTCTGGGAAAGCTGTTACATTATGGATAATGTAGTTGTATATCCCTTACAAAATTCCGTTCAATTTTTGTTTCCAGAGTTGTCACTTTGGAGCCTACACCAACAGTTCAGGTAATTCGTACCAAAGAAGCTATTACGGCATATTCCTTCAGCAGCCATCTGTATCATGTGATAAGTTGATCCTCAGTTTTGCTTCTGTAACACAAATGACAGCGTCAGTAAATTTGCCGGGAAAAATTCCCTGTGGCCATAGATTTGTTCAATCAAACAAACGGCCCTGCTTGAGGCAGCCAGCAGATGCTGTCACCTGCACAAAACAAGTCTTCTTCTTTACTCTACCCTGCACTGATTGCAACTCTGAACATTTTATATATATATAGAACAGATATAATGAAGCTATAGAATCCATCTACATAAGCGCCAGCTGCATGTGACTATTAGTCTTTTTCTTCTGTTCTTCCCTTTTACTCCTCCTGGTCCACTTTTTTGCTTCACTGTGCTCAGAGTATGTCTGTGCTCCATCCTGGCAGATGTCTTATTTATTTATTTATCTATCTATCTATTTATTTATTTATTTAGCAAGTGATTTGCTGCCATTGAATAATTTACATAGCACACTGCTGTAGTTTTGCAAAGGTTTCCTTTGGCTGGAGTTTTGCATCGGTGTCTGTGGTTTCCCTTTGCAACTCCATAGGCTCTGTCCTGACACAACTGCTGGATTTTAAAATATTGAATGGATAGCATGCCAAATCTGAAATGGCCATGGTTGTAAATAACAGCCGCCACTGTTAGAAATAAATAGTGGGGTCTGCTTCTGCCTGTAGGTTTCTTTCCCTTTTTTGTATAAAACTTCTCTACCTGCATTTAATGTACCTAACAGCAGGTTTTCCGAATGCTAATAAAACTTTGCAGAGGAAAAGAGACTTTTAATTTTGTTAGGTTCCTGTATTTTTTCAATTGACCCTGTTGGCAGTTGTTTCGTAACAGCAATGAAACTGTAATTCACCTCTCGGTGACATAAATCTCCTGCCAATATCGTATGAATTCCCCTTTCACTGCCCACAAAGAAAATGTGCTCCCCGCACCCGATGTGGCTGTGCTCTTGATTCATTGCACGTTGTGACACATCCATTACCTGGAGAGCTCAGATGCTTGCTCGTTCCTCTCTGGCAACTGTAAACCTTTGGGAAACTGCCTTTGCTGTTCCAAACTGGAAACCTATTTGCCAGCCAGCTCTTGTGTACAACCTTTTTCCTATGTATCTTTAACTCATTGGAGTCAAGCACCGAGATGAATGTGTTTTAGTACACACAATAAAGTTGGTAGCTGTCAGTGATAACATGCACTGGGATTTACAGCTCAGTTTTACGTTGCAAAACACAAGCAGTCAAATTCACATATAAATTAAAGTGTGAGCTGGAAGTTGAATCTAAGGGTAACTAAATTATCCTGATCAATATTGATAAAGACCTGAAATAATTCATAGATCACGCTAATTAAGCACATGACCCAAGAACCACTGAGTGGATGAAAGGTTTTGTTGGATTGTTGGCTTGGGATCAGCCTCTAAGAATATCTTGGATCAGAAGGAAAACGTAAAGATCTGGGTATGTAGCTCTACTTTCATACAGAAATCAAAGGAAACACCTCATGGTATTGACTGCTTAGTCAACAGAACAGTGTCAGAAAGGACCAAAGACTTGTGCTCCCAGGGCTGCAGGTGAACCTATTTTACCTGAGAAGCTATGATACGAAAATACCAACTACTTGTTTAATTGTCAGCAACATTTGCCAAACTCCCTTCTGCGTCCTCAGAAGTAGGAAAATGAATATCAGAGATTAAACATTCATCGTATTGGTGCAAATGCCAGACCTACATGGAAGACTGTAGTATGCTTAATGGCTCAAATATGACTTTCTAAGACATTATCTGGGATTTCTACAGGTGCTAAACAAACCTGCCATTATATAGCAATGTGAGAAGTCATAGTACTGGAAGGGTACGTATATTTTCAATTGCACTAAACAATTAAAAAAAAAAGTTCATTAATACGTCCAACTACAGGTGTATTACCAGACATACAGTTCTGGCAGTCTTTGTCATTTAGTAAACAGTGCTGTATGATATATACATACAAAAAAGATGTCACTTTTATGTCTGAGACCAATCTTTTACAATAAAAAAAAGCATTTCCTTTGCTGACAGCTTCACATAATAAAATCCTTACCCCATCAAACCCTTACCCAATTTCTGTTGTGCACACAGATCTTAGCTATGGCTTTAACAGGTAAAAAAAAAATAATTGTTTGATGTGGTAAGGTCCAGAAACGGAGTAACAAGAACCTTGGGTGCAGACACTTGAAAGGGAAAGAATATTTTGTACTGCACCTCAAATCTTGGCTTTTGCAATTTGAATCCATGTCAGATTAGCATAAATATTTTAACAGGTATTTAATTTCCTTCTTTGCGTGCTACAGGTAGGTTATCCAATTTAAAATACAAACCCAAAAGCGTTAAAAATGTACAATTTAATTAGTCTAACTGTGAAAGTGTGGCAAATGTACATATACTTTGGAAATCCCACAAGAAAAGTCATTTTTCCTCATGGTTTTCTGACTCTCACTGCTTCTGACAATGGAAATACCAGAGAATAAACTTGTTCCACAATGGCCAGCACACATATTTGCAGCACTTTGTAAGTGCTGAAATTGCCTAATTCAAAAAAAATGCAGGGATAGAGGGAAAAGACAGCGAAATGATACATCTTTGCCCAAACTCCACAAAAGTTTCCAGTTGGATTTTGCTAGAATATCGAAGACATTCTCTTTATTATTACAAGGAATTTTACCAGTAAAGTTCCAAGGTTTTGATGAACTGAAAAGAAGAAGAGTTTATTATACATACATTGACATTTAAATCTTTCTTGAATCACCTAAAGAATCACACCCAGTTCTTAACAGACATGCTCTTAAGCAAGATGGAACGTAAGTACAGTGTAGTGAGTCACTGGCTTTCTACTGCTGCTAACAAGAAACAAAAAAGTCCAAAAAAAGTCTTGTCCAGTGCTTGTAAACATGTTTTGGGTTTTTTTTCCATTGTCAAATAAGGCTGGCATAGTAATAGGGAAAGTAACAACAGAGCATGTGCAGCATCCTTTACAGACAGCTGAAAGCCTATCTTCATCATCATATAACTGAACTATAAATAGCTGGGGGTTGTTATCAATGTAACAAATTATATATGATCCCATGTGCAACCTTTTGTTTACGGATGGGGAGAGTGTGTTTATTCACACTTTAATACATGCACATACACATGGATAGGTTAGGGATGAAATGAAGAAACATTATCACAGAATGGTTTGGGTTGAGAAGGGTCCTTAAAGATCATTGTTTGTTCTAACCCCCCTGCCACGGGCAGGGACACCTCCCAGTAGCCCAGGTTGCTCAAAGCCTCATCCAGCCTGGCCTTGAACCCCTCCAGGGATGGGGCATCCACAGCTTCTCTGGGCAACCTGGGCCACTGCCTCACCACCCGCACAGGAAAACATTTCTCCCTCAGATCTCATCTAAATCTACCCAGTTCAGTTTGAAACTTACTTGTCGTCCTGTCACTACACTCCCTGATAAAGAGTGCCTCCCTCCCCATCTCTCCCGTAGCCCCCTTCAGGTACTGGAAGGCTGCTATAAGGTCTCCCTAGAGCCTTCTCTTCTCCAGGCTGAACAACCCCAACTCTCTCAGCCTGTCCTCAGAGGGGAGGTGATCCAGCTTCTGATAAACTTTGTGGCTCTCCTCTGGTCCCACTCTAACAGATCCATGTCCTCCTTATGTTGGGGACTGTCTGGAACTGCTAAACATGCATGTTTGTGTCTCAACAGCTTGAGCAAACAGAAGAGACACCACCATGTGGTGGCACACTGGAACAGGTTGCCCAGGGAGGTCGTGGATGCCCCATCCCTGGAGGCATTCAAGGCCAGGCTGGATGTGGCTCTGAGCAGCCTGGTCTAGTGGTTGGCGGCCCTGCATATGGCGGGGGGGTGAAACTAGATGATCACTATGGTCCTTTTCAACCCAGGCCATTCTATGATTCTATGATTCTATGGTTAGGGTCTTGTGAGACATCTCACGCTTTTGAGAGGCTGTGACCATCATCTGAAGATTATGTTGTTTTAAAACTCACACAGCCAGGATAGGTGCAAGATACTAACCTACTTCATAAGAGATGAGGATCAGCCTGGAAAGATCAAAGAGAGAAGACGTGCCTTCGGAAATTTCCACAAGCATCTAGATGTGAATCCTACCGTCCAAACGCCACTTTCTTCTGAGACCAAAAATGTCCCCATGCTTTTCAAATGATGCAAAACAGGTCCCTCAAACCATACTGTGCAGCTCACCTGATGCATGACAGAGATTTATCAGACAGACACTGACGACACAGGGGGTTTTCAATGAGAGACTGCCTGCTTGTAACATTTTCCATGCATTTCCTAGTATTACTGGCAAGATTTCCACCTCACTTGATATATTGTTAATAGTAGCTATGAAACTAATTAACTGAGGAGAATGATATTTAACTGTCAATAAACCTTTGGATCTCTGCCCTCCTTCCTGCAAATTCAGACATCCATTCTCCATTCTACCTCTCAGCTTCTCTCCCTCACCTTTTCACAGCTCCTTGGTGGCTTCTTTTTGCTTCATCTGGCCAAAGCTGTCTGTCTTTTGCGTTGTACAAAGCCTGGTTCCTCTCTGCTCTCCATCCCCCTTTGTCAGGGCACCAGGTCTTGCTGCTGCTGTGCCTCCTTCAGCCTTCTACCACCAAAAGCTTGCACAGGGCTTTCTCCCAGGCTGGAGCTGGTCCTTACTGCGTCCTTTGGGGTTTGTTCTTAACAGAGTTCTGCTGGGCACTACAGTGGTGGCATAACGTGAGGGTTGACAGATGCAAAAGGAAAGAGCTTCTAATTGAGAGGTGACTCCATCCAAGCACCAGCCAGCTCCCAACAGCTGCCCTTGCTGGGCTGTGTAAGTCTAAGCCTCTTGAAAATCCAGTTACCTTTACTTTCCTGACTCAGAGGGCAACAGTTCCTTTAATTCACTCATATTCCTCCTTAAAACATGCCTTTCAGCAAAGTTCATCGTTGCTAATGCCTGTTCTGCCTCCCCCTGGAAAAGCACCTCCTGGACCAGCTGCTGTGGTGGTGTCAGCTCTGCCTACTTGCCACCGCTGAAGGAGCCCCGAGGACTGCGCAGTTCCCTTGCATTGTGCAGCATGCACTCCTGACGCTTAAATAATGCCCCATTTCTCTGCACAATGGCCCCATGGATGTCGTGGCCTTGAAGGGAACAACAGATGACTGTAGCTTCAGAGCAGATGTGTATGCTGCTCATGTCATGGGTTTTGTGAAGTAAATCTGAAGAGGGAGGTGAAGAGGCAGATCTTTTGCAAGAAAATATGATGAGTGAGATTGAAAAACACAATGCAGGGGAAAACCAGCTCATGTATCTTCATATACGGTGAGTTTCGAGGATCTTGCTAATTCAGGGCTGTCTGAAACGTGTTTTCCCTGTAACGTAACCCTTTCTGTGCTTGAAAGGCAGAACACAGGCTGACTTTGAGGTGCAAAATTGCTCCTGGATTTGCAAAGGTGTCCCTCCTTCACAAGCTCAGCGCAAGGAACAATCCCTACCTCCTGTGGGAGAATGCAGCAAGGGCTTTGCTCCATGCAGGGTTCCTCAGGGGCTGGACAGTGAGTTAGGGACCTGAAGTTTGGTTTAGCTGTGCATGAACTGCATTAGATTATGGCACTGTGGATCTAGACTATCCCAAATGACAGCAACCAAAGTGGGTGTCTGGGCATAGACATTTTTCCCACTTGGCTGTTGTGCTGGCATCTCCCTGCTTGGTCTTTGCTTGAGTTTGGTACATCTGAGTTTAGGATCAATAGCCCAGCTTTCTTGAACACACTGTAAGAGACAATATGGAAGAAGCAGCAGCCAAAATAGCAACAACAGAAGTGGCAGCAGGCAGATTAGTGGCAGCAGCAGGCTCTGATCAAGCTGTTCTCCTTCTGTCACCATTTTGAGTGTTGATTGTGCAACCCTCCAAACTGCTGCCGGTTACAGGCCTTCACTAGCTAGAAGGGATAAAGGGCAGTAAAAAGCCTCCGTAGGAAAGTATGAGCCCACCCGGCTGCTCTGTGCCAGAGCTGGATGCCTTCCCTCTCCTTCATTCGTGACATGATCAGGCTCACCTGACTCCTGTCCAAGTCACACATCCTGGGAAAATGTTGATTTTTCTCTTTGATAATTTGGTTATAAGTCTGTGGCCTGAAGACAATGAAGCTTCTGCCACTGCACAGTCTGCCTGCCCGTGCCCCCTGCCTCTACCCACAGCATCTCAATCTGTTGGCCAATGTTAACAAACTTTGTCAGGGAGCTAAAGATCTTCAAGCTATGAAATTCCTGCAAGTTTTGTAAAAACAGGAGATTCATTTGAGGAGGGAGAGCTGAATCAATGCCCGAGCAGGGCCCCGTGAAGCTCCTGGCTGCTACATGTCCTGTGTTTTTCCCTAAAGGCAGAGGTAGAGTGCGTGGCATAAGATGGGAGCATCACCACGGCGTGCCCAAGGGGAAAAAGCAGAGAGGAGATCGAGGGTCAGGAGGGACTCTGGGGAAGGAGGTGCTGCGTTGAAGGTGCTGCAGGAGAAGACCTGCTGGCTCTGTGTGGGAGGCGTGCACACGACTTCAGAGGCAAATCTGTTGGAAGCCAGGGTGAATTGTTTTTTGCTGCTGACAGAACAACTTAATTATGCACTGAGGGTCTCATTTGGTTTGGCCACCCTGTGCAAGCGCAGATAAGGAGGAGCACAGCTGAATGCCCTTTAGCTCCCTGGTTATCTCCAGACTGATTTCACTCTGATGTGCTGATATGGGATTTGAAGGAGGAGCTGCAATTCCTGTTCAGGGACAATCTAAGCTAGTTCAGCCTTAAGGAAGCTGGAGATGCACATGATGTCCAGGTGATGCTGACTGTGCTGCAGCATTTTGAAACCCCTTGTGTTCCCCACTGATGGAGGAAGAGGAAGGTGATACCCGACCTCCCACTTACTGTTGGAGCTGCTATGGCCTAGAGTGATGGCTTCCTATTTTAAATAAAAATCTGCATTGTGAGAGCTTATAAATATTTCCAAGGTCTGTAGCTGGACTCTAAGTAGACTATGAAACCCTAATTTCAGCATGGACAAGAGCCACATTAGGCTTTTCCCGTCAGCCCACTCTGGTCCCTCAGCAACATCCCTGAGGCTTTGCAGCAGCTTGGATGTGCTGGGAGTGGAGTGCAGGTCTGAAAAGGAAGATATTTTTTTTTTCTTTCTCTCAACTTTGGAAAACAAAATAGAAGAATAAAAAGCTTTAAAACACCCAGTCTGACACCAAATTGCTTTTCAAAATGTCTCCAACTTTACAAAAGTTGCACGTATCGCCATTAGACATTCCTTTTTCTGTCACCTACTTACACCTCTTCAAAGCTGAATGGAAAAATTAATTCCGAACCTCCATCCTCTCGTAATCAAACATTGTAACGCTGAGAAATTCAGAGTGAAGATTACATGGAACAGTCATTCCATAACAATACAATTATGATGAAATCATTTTAGCATCTGTGGTCTGAGACGAGATTAAATCTATTTTAATGAGACATTAGAAGGGCTTTTTTCTCCCATATTTTTTTCCTTGTGGCACCATTACAATGCAGAGTAAATTTCTGGGTTTTTTAGTTCCCTCACTTTCTGATATTTCCTCTACAATAAATCCAGAATCCATGTGGGGGAAGTAAATGGAGAGTTTTGTACCACTTGTTTTTGTACTTAAATTACTGATACGCTCCCTCCATCTTAGCTTCACTCTGACAGGTTTATTTTTCCCTTAGAACTTCCTTTTAATTTTTTTTGTTTCCAAAAGTATTTCAGATTTCCTGCATCAGCAAGGCTGTTGCAGGCAGATTCACCAGGACCCTGAAGCTGCCAGGGAGCTCCATCTTGCCAGGCTGTATTTATAGCAGCTATGCGTCAGAACACGGAGCCACCAAGACACCTGGCAGTGCTGGCTCCAACTCTGAGCTCAAGCCAGTGGTGTGGAGAGATGCATCCCTGGAGTGTGCCTGGGACCAGCACCGCCTGCGGCTCCTACAGCTGCCCAGGGCTGCCCCATCGACTGTGCCTCAGTTTCCCAGGACTGAGCATGTAGCCTGGGGGAGCAGCACCGTGATTTTCACTGTCATTCCCCAGCATAAGGTCATTCATCCACAGGGTGTCTGTTCAGCAGGTCTTGGATCACATAATATTCACAAATTATTTGCTGTCAAGTGAGCTTTGGTTGCTTTTTCTCTCTTTCTTTCTTTTTTTTTTTTTCTTCTTTTCTC
>WKFP01014557.1:1405825-1424131 GCA_011057875.1 Pterocles orientalis | reverse complement strand
CACCCCTCAGTCTCCTCTTTTCCAAGCTAAAGAGACCCAGCTCCCTCAGCCTTTCCTCATAAGGGAGATGCTCCATTCCCTTAATCATCTTTGTGGCTCTGCGCTGGACTCTCTCCAGCAGTTCCCTGTCCTTCTTGAACTGAGGGGCCCAGAACTGGACACAATATTCCAGATGCTGTCTCACCAGGGCAGAACAGAGGGGGAGGAGAACCTCTCTTGACCTACTGACCACCCCCCTTCTGATACACCCCAGGATGCCATTGGCCTTCTTGGCCACGAGGGCACAGTGCTGGCTCATGGTCATCCTGCTGGCCACCAGGACCCCCAGGTCCCTCTCCCCTACACTACTCTCCAACAGGTCAGTACCCAACTTATACTGGAACCTGGACTTGTTCTTGCCCAGATGCAAGGCTCTACACTTGCTCTTGTTAAATTGCATTAAGTTTTTCCCCGCCCAAATCTCCAGCCTGTGTAGGTCTCGCTGGATGGAAGCACAGCCTTCTGGCGTGTCAGCCACCCCTCCCAGTTTCGTATCATCAGCAAACTTGCTGAGGGTGCACTCTGTTCCCTCATCCAAGCCTGATATGCTTAGAGACAGCATCAAAAATAATTTGTTCCATCACCTTTCCAGGGATGGAGGTGAGGCTGACCGGTCTATAGTTACCCGGGTCCTCCTTCTTGCTCTTTTTGAAGACTGGAATGATATTTGCTTTCCTCCAGTCCTCAGTCACCTCCCCTGTTTCCCACAACTTACCGAAGTTGATGGAGAGTGGCCTAGCAATGACTTCCACCATCTCCCTCAGCACCCGAGGGTGCATCCCATCAGGACCCATGGATTTATGGGTGTCCAGATTACTTAACCAGTCCTTAATCCAAGTCTTCATCTACCAGAGCAAACTCCTCCTTTGTTCTGACTTCCTCTGGGGCTTCAGGGGTACGGGACTCTTCAGGAAATCCTCCGGCAGTATAGATAGAGACAAAGAAGGCATTCAGTAACTCTGCCTTCCCTGTATCTTCTGTCACCAGAGCACCCACCTCATTCATCAGTGGGCCTACATTGCCTCTGGTGTTGGCCTTATCTACAATGGATTTGAAGAAGCCCTTTCTATTATCCTTGACCCCTCTAGACAGGTTTAATCCTAAGGAGGCCTTAGTTTTCCTAGTTGCCTCCCTACACTCTCTGACAACAGCCCCTCCTTCCATGATCTGTAGACCCTCCTTTTACACTTGAGCTTGCCCAGCAGATCCCTGTTTAACTTGCAGGTCTCCTGGCACCCCTTCTCGACTTCCTACCCCTTGGGATGCACCGATCTTGAGCTTGGAAGAAGCTCTCTTTGAACGCTAACCAACTATCTTGGGCCCCTTTACCTTCAAGTACCCTGTCCCATGGGATTTCCCCTAGCAATTGCTTGAAAAGGCCGAAGTTGGCCCTGCTGAAGTCCAGCGTTGCTATTCTGCTCTGTATTGTATTACGGCCACATCTTATTTATAAACAGTAGAGGTTGAATTCTAAACATCATCAAATTACAAGTTTAATAAAACAACAATATCCATCCCCACCGGACAGATATATTTTTTCAAAGTAAAATCAAACACAATTACTAGGATGAATGCTTTCAAGCTCTCCAACATTTTCCATTGTCTCTGGCAAGATAAATATGATGCTACATAATTGTAGCTTAAAGCAAGAAGTAAAAACTTGTGAGTGCAAGCTGCTAGCACTGAGTACTTGCAATCTAATGAACCTTAAACCATCTCTACTCGAAATGCTTTTTTCCTTGTACAGAAATATTCAATTTTAAGTGGACAAATTGTGCTGCAGTAAGTACCCTAGACTCCATTTTCTTTTGATATGATGTAGACATCCTAGGGTTTTTTCTCCTTTTATTAGGATAGCCTAATCCTCTCAGAAAGCTTAGATCACCTAGTTAAAAAGAAAGAGGTCAAAGGCTTCTGAAACAGACTTCTTTTCTTCCCACTTTATCTGGTGACCCAGGTAAATAAAGTACCTCTCCAAACCCCTTTGCAGTAAGCTTCTCCTCATCTATAAAAATTAAAGAACACCCAGTTCCATACTGTTTTCCTACACAGGGAACAGAACTCAACCAATGTCTCTGTTGGAGATCAAGCCTTTCCTTGCCAAGGGGAGACAACTTCAGGTGTCTCTGCCCTGGAGAGAGAGCACATGGAAGGCAGGACAGGGGTCCCCTCACTGGCAATATTGCGTGCAAAGCTGTGATGGAGTCAGCAGGTCTGGAGCTGTGCAAATCCAGTGGCTTAACAACATTTTTGTGAGTCCAGAACAGGAGCAAAAGAAAAATGAACCAGAAAATCCCTGGAAATGTATTCCCCTGTCAGGCTTGGCATTGTGCATGCCAGGGAGAAATCTGAGATTTTGAGAGAAGTGTGTTTATTCAGGTGGTGCAGGTGTGGTCAGTAAAGCTCTTTGTCCTTGTTGCAGATGAAATATATCACACAGTTACAATTTAGCAACAATTTAATATTAATTAATGGTGTGAGGTAAACCAAAGATTAAACTTTAGCAGCACTTGGTCATTAACGAATTTAATGATTAACAAAGTGATTCAGTAGAATACGTTATGATTAATATAGAGACAGATTTGAGAATGACAAAATTTACACTAACTTACTACAAAGTTTCCTATATATATACGCATAAACACAAAGCACACAAAACACACAAACACCACAGAAATACTTGGATCCAGTGAAATATGTAAGTGGGGAAGCTAGCCTATAGTTAAAACTTCTCTCTTCTTTGCCTGTGTAGATACAGACGTTGATAGATGAGACTAGCCTGTAGTTCAAATTCCTTCTTCCTTCTTGAGTTTTGAGTAAATACTCACAATGCATTTGCATTCTTTGAGTGATAGTTGAGCCTCAAGAAGTCGAACTTCACCATGGCCTTCTTTTGACTCTGCCCACAGATGCTCCTCGAGCATCTTTGGTGTAAGAAGAGGTCCCAGCTCAGGGGAGAGGCTAGACACAGCCTGCTGCAACCTGGGAGAGCTCGATGCATCTCACTTAGAGTCACCGTTTATAGGATCCGAGGTAATTAACTTTTGTCAAGTAATTTTCCATTTCATCCCACCTGAGATGATATAATTTCTGGTGCATTTCACTAGTTACCAAAATGTGTCGTCCCTCTATGGTCTCCAACTCAGGTACGGATGTACTAGGCTGCCAGAAGGTGATTGACTGTTACTCTTGCTTCCAGTAATGGAGAAAGCAAGAGTCAGGTACTCTGAGGTGGTTCCTTGACAGTCAGATTCACCACCGTAACTGGGAAAGCAAGAGACAGGTACATTGAGGGGGTGCCTCAAAGCTTGGGTTCGTCGTCATAATGGAAAGCCAGAGCCAGCCAAGGAGGGGTCTTGACTCTGGGGTTCACCACTTTCACAGTTCATTCCTGACTCACCTCAGGTTGGTATATGACCCAGGAGGGGAAGAATCGCACCAAGCACTGACTCAGGACAGAAGGGGGTAGAGAGGTGGTGGGTGGAGGGGTTGTTCTACCAGAGTCTTACACATCTCTATAGGGAATTTTTATTTCTGCAGCCCCAGGATACAGTAGTATATACGCAAGCTAAAACATCAATATGCGAGTACTGCAGCTCTCCTCCGTAAATTTACTGTGGCCCTTAGCTACACCACCAGCTGCTGCAATCCTTCCTATACAGCTACTTTTTCCCGTGGCTATGGATGTCATTGGACTATTGTTCATATCAGTACCTAATCCAGACAGTTTTTCAGCTTACACACTGATGCTGAGAGAACTGCCCTGCAAAGCACAACACACAGAGAGACTTACACATCTTTTTAATGCTCTATGCAGTATCTCTGAACCTCTAAATTAAAAGGCTGTCCTGGTTTCAGATGGAATAAAGTTAACTTTCTGATGGTTATAGTTGCTGCCAGGACAGTCCAGGACTTTTCAGCTTCTCTGCTGTGCCCATGTCTGCAGGGGCAGGAGAAGCTGGGAGGGAGCACAGCCCCAGTTACTAGCCTAGGGTTCGACCTTAGGTTTGGAATTGAGACCCAAATTGGCCAATGGTCTGTTCCACATCACGCATGTCATGCCCAGTATACAGATGAGTATCTGTCCAGAATTTCTCTGTCTTGCTGTGTCTCAGGGTTGCCCTGCTCTCAGGGTTGTCTCTCTCTCTGCTATCTCTCGGTCTCTCAGACTCTCAGGCTCTTTGTCTCCTTTCAGGATTGTGGTTTCAGGACTATCCCTGCTCTGGGATTGTTAGCCAGGAACGGGATGAACCTTTACCATAGTTTAGTTATTAAATTGTTCTTATCTCAACCCAGGAATCTCCTTTCCCTTTACCTCTTTAATTGTCTCCCCCATCCCTGGGGAGCAAGCAGCTGCATGGTGTTTCACTCCCAGCCAGGATCAGAACTACAACAAAGGCTCAGCTACATGTATAACTGAAAGCAGTATTCACCAAACAGTCGTGGACTCTGTGTTCCTACCATGTGCAACAAATCGATATGCAGGATTGCTTTCTCTGAGCTGAATCTCTTGTTCCTTCCCCTGCTTAGCTCTTCAAGGCTCACATACTCTCGCAGACGCAAGAGTACAATAGCGTTAGTTATTCTTGGTTAGCTAGTCGCCTTTTGTGATAACTACTCTGCCTGTCTCCTTACTATCACCTTCCAACTTGACTGCTCCTTCCCCTTTGCTTTTCACCTCCACTGCTTTAGCTTTTTCAGCTTCAGCCAGTGTAGTAATCTTTCCTGGATTTAAAAGGGCTGCATAGCAAGTAGAAGACCCCAGCATTACTCGCAACGCTGTGTATGAAGTGAAGTTCTACCATGCCATATATGGCACCAAAATTATGCTTTGTAAAGCCGGGAAGGGAAAGAACAGAATAGAAAGAAACAGCCAACTAATTAAGCGGTTTTTTCCTGGAATGATTGTAAAACAGATTGCCTTCAGGCACTGTAAGATGAAAATTATGTATAAAAAGACTTGAAATAAACAGCCTACAAATGAAAAAAAAGGGTAATAGAACATGGTAAGTTAGTAAATGAGAATTAAATATTAAAACTTGAAAAAAATCTGAATGTATTTTAATGAGTGTTATAGAATAATCAGAAACAAATCCTGTTTGTTTTTAAAATGAGAAATACATGGTCAAGGTGCAGGGTTATATCTTGCTGCATATCAATTGCCGCCTTGGTCATTATTTTTCTCTTCCTTCTGCCCCTGTTCCAATAACTTTTACACTCATTAGCAAATGTTGAACAACTTTGGTAAAGCAATAAGGTTTCCCAAAGATAAGTTAGTCGTCCGTGTTTCCTGAAATAGATCTATAGATAGAAATTGGATACTCTGATTTCCTCACGTAAACTGTTCAGATGAGACAAAAAAAGTTGTAGTGCAAATTCATACAGTATTAGGCACTGGGGAGTACACAGGAGAGAGAGGGAAAGAACTTGTAAATACTACAATTACGGACAAAGCTTCAGCAGGGTTTACCAAGCAACTGCAAGGCACACTTGAATGAAATCAGGATTGATTAGCAAATTCCACACTGAGACGAGATTGTCAAAAAGGCTAGAAAGAGATGAAGGGAACCATTGTGTCAATGGAAATGAGGTGAGATGATATCAGGATTCTTAATGATCAGCTGTGATGGGAAAAATATTCAGAACTGAAGATATAAAACCAGAGAAATAAAAAGAAATATTCTGGCATTGTTAAAGGGACTGCATTTGAAATTAATTGTGGTGATTAATAATGGAGCTGCAGGAAGCACAAAACAACAAACTACTTGAAAGAGGACTAAAGATGAGAGTAATGAGCTTCCATTTTAAGCCATCATGCAAAGAGACAAATGTAAGTGGACTATTAAAGTCCTAAAGGTGAGAGGCATTCCCAAGGGGCACAGGGAGAAAGATCAGGACAGTAGCACCGCACACAGGGCAGCGAAACCTTGGACACAGTTGTTGACCCAACTAAACAGGTCCTGCATTGTGTGATCTAACAGATGTCTTCCACAATACCAGTGTAGAGTTTGAGAATGGCATTTAGATTATATCAAACACCAGAAAAACAGTTTTAAGGACTTTATACAGGGTTTTGACCATTTTTAATTAGCGAAAATTTAAAAAGAAGGTTTTAAGTAAAACACTTTACTAATTGGCAGGTTTCAAATGCACAGAGCCACTATTTAACGCAGAAAATGGCATCCCCTTCACTTGGTACAGCTGGAGAGAAACTTCAAATGCATGTGAGCAGAGCATAGTCAGCCTAAAATGAGACACTGGGAGACAGAGACAGCGAGGAAACAAGACCACTCTTTGATTTACAAATGCTTCTCAGCAACAAAATTGTTCCAGGAACAGAAGGCAATCTCTTCTTGAGAAACAAATAAGGAAAATGCAAAACAGAATAAAGAGCCAGAATGTAAACTAAACACTTGGCTGGCTCAGAGCCTCCAGTTTGACGTCTTGGGTTATAAATAATCAAGGGCACTTGTATTATCCATGTTGTAGAGCACTGGTATTCATGAATACTTAAAAATCTTCTGACAACTGGTAATGTTTTATCAACCAGAAAGTACAAAAGGCAAATTAGTGTTGTTTTTTCATCACCCTTTGTGGGCAAAAAGATCAAAGAAGAGATTTTCATCCTGGCAAGGACCTTGTCAGTCTTCTTCTCTGCTCATACATAAAGATGTGTTTCTGCAATACGACAATGAAGGCTGGCAGATGTTGAAAAGAAAGAAATGGAGCAACTTCAGGATATGAAGTCTGCTATGGGTATTTTATAAAAGGATTTACTCTTAATTCATGTTTATTTACATATTTTGTACCAAGAACTGGACAAGTCAATTTTTTTGTGAATCCTGCCTGTGGCATATTTGAATTTTCCTTTTTAATTGAAGAACAGCAAATCACTAGCTCTGTCATGGAATATAACTTCCCAGAATTATATATGTGATGTTTAACACAATTACATTACTAATTTAATGATAATATACACCTGAGTAAAACTGCAATAGTATTGCAATTATATTATATTGTGTCCTCTGTTTATTATTATATACCATTACGTTATATATTAAAATTTAAAACCTATATTTTTCAACAGTACAGATTCCCTTGATGGGACAAAGATCTGTGTGAAATATTCCAAAGAAACCCTTTGTTGCTGAAACTGTAAAGCAATGTCAGCAGAGTCTGAGAATTTTCCTTTTACCCTTAAATGTCCATCTTAAATGTCCACAAAACCATATGTTATAACTGCAGTTCTGTGTATGATTGTACTGCCGAAGCAAAGTACCACACAGTATAATTTCTATCCTAACCAAATCATGTTCACACACTTCTTTAACTCAGATTTTCAGATTTATATTTTACAGATTATTCTGAAAACAAGGAGGAAATTTAAAATCGTCCCAACTGTGCATTTCCCATTGTTCTATAACCGCTTCTTCTTCTGCCGGTCTACACACTTCCCTTCAGCCGCTGTCTCACAATATGCACATACCAATGCATTCATCCCTGAAAGAATTAAATGGAAAGAGTGACCTTCACTTTTCTTCTGTAACAGTCCTGAGTTGAACGTAGCCTTGAAGTGATACCTGCCTCCACCCCTGGTTTGGGGCCACACCTCTGGCTAACAGCAGCTTTCCTGACATCCATTTATACTGGGTACTAGATTGCTGTGGGCTGGATGTGGCCAGCCTGGGGTGCCATGAGCATGCCCCCAGGTCTGCAGCTTCCCTGAGCCTGCTCCATCAGGGTCCGAGTAGAGCGCATCGTCTTGGCAGGGAGACCTGGTGGCTTTTGGACTCGTGTCACTCTTGCAAACAGGAGATGCATTCTGCATGAAAGAGTACTGCAGCAGGAAATAGCCGCAATCCTTTGAACAGTTGCTTGCTGGAACTGGAGGCAGACCGTACTATAAAACAGGCTGAGATGCTGCACGAGGGCTTTTGTGAAAGCCGTCAGAAGAGTATCCACTCCACCTTGCATTTAACATTCATCTGATGAATTTCATGAAGACTATAGCCTCTCTTTGTGGGGCAAATTGGCTCTGGTTAGCATTTCCTTTCATCTCTCTTATGAAGAAAGGGCATTAAGATGAAAATTCAGTTTTATAAGGACTGTAATTCTAAAGGAATACAGTGTACTCAAAGCCCAGTGAAAGGCACAGTGCTAAAAATAAAACCGGCTAGAGATAGAAATTACTTTTCAGATGTCAGCCGTATAAAGATTATTCACTGCCGGTGATACGTGGCCACTTCTGAGTAATTAGGAAGAAAATTCTGTGCCACTTAATGTATTCAGAAATGTTTTTTCTTTGATTTTTGGAAAAGGGAATTGAAGGATGGTCCCTATTTTCCCCCAGCAAGATTTTACTGGCAAGATTTGAGGTAGACTGAAAGCTGGGGAGAAGTTAGCAAAATTAACCCCTATATTTTTGCAAAATAAAATGCTTGGAAGACAATTAATGTTAAAAACAACCTATCTCTCTCATTAAAGACTATTTTTACATATTGGTGTTCTTATTCTTAATGATAAAAGTTAATATACCAAAATTTATTAATTTTAGCATCTGACACTGTTTAATTTTAGAGCCCCATGTATGATTATAGTAGAATGCATACACAAAACACTATAGAATAGGAGCTTCTATTAAAAAAAAAAATCTTCTCTGGGTCTGCTGTGTTGTCGGGAGGTGTTATTTTTGAAAATAAACTCCTCAAGAAATCAGATATAAATGGAAAAAACTGGCAAGATACTGGGGAATTTGATGTACAGCAATTGTAAAAAACTTATCTGACACATCTGAAATATTTGGCAAAATGTATGGCAATGTTTAAGGTTACAGCACATCAGTCTGAAAATATCTGAGATTGTTTTCCTTGGAGAAGACACAATACTCAGCAGATCACATTTCAGAAGAAAGCTAGATTGGAGGTAAAAGACCAGGATCTGAGCCACAGATTATTTACTTAACTCTGTCACAGGCTTGAAGCGTAACCTTCAGGAAGTCTGAAAGTTGTTGATACAAAGCTTCCTGAAGCCCATCTATTTCCCGACCTGTTCCCTTAGCCGCAGATTTCCGTGACGGATGACAGCAACAGAGTCTGGTAGTCCTTTCGTCCTACTGTTATGCAAGAAAGACTTCCTTGTGGTTTTCCTGAAAAGAATTCTAAATAATTTGTCACCTGTTTTCTAAAATGTGTGGATCTCACATACAGCCAGAGGAGAGTTCTATTCATGTGCTGTGTGTTCATTTCAAATGAGAGAATGAAAATTGTTCTTTACTTGAGTAGAATGATAAATAAATCCTTTAAGGCCAGGGTAGCCAGCTATATAGAGTGTATAATGAATTCAGTAATTTCAACATAGCTTTTACAATGCTTTTTGTCCCTTTAACCTTTTTTTTTTTTTTTCACCAGAATATTCTCTTTTCTGCAATGTACCTACACAGTCCTGGAGGGTTTTACAGTCTTCTAAGATTTACTGATTTTAAATAACTTTATTTTCTTGTATTTTAGGACAAGAGGAAATGACCTCAAGTTGCACCAGGGGAGGTTTAGGCTGGATATTAGAAAAAAATTCTCCACTGCAAGAGTGATCAGCTGTTGGAACAGGCTGCCCAGGGATGTGGCAGAGTCACCATTCCTGGAGGGGTTCAAGAAACGTGTAGATGTGGTGCTTTGGGATATAGTTAGGTGGTGTTGGGTTGACAGTTGGACTTGATGATCCTTGAGGTCTTTTCCAACCTTAATGGTCCTGTGATTCTATGATTTTACTAGGAATGGCTAAGCAAGCTCTGTACAATGTCTTGCTTACCTGAAAATCAAACACTATGTGGCTGGTGAAAAACCTTGTGTTTATGTCACCTGGTCATACTTATCCTTTTAGTTGAGGAATTTTAACTCAGGTGCAAAAAAAATAAATACCCATGGTTTAGTAAGAACAAACAAATAAACATCTGGCACTTGGCTTCCTGGTTTGCTTTGGCTTTCAACAGACAAAAGGAGTGCTTGATTTCCCAGTTGTAAGTGGAATACTGCTGAAGAGCAAGCAAATGCCCCTTAAAGCTTGGGACATGCTTCAAAACTGTTCTTTGGTGTTTTGAGATGCTTTAATTTCTGTTTAGACAAATAGAGACTCTTGAAAAGGCTCCATTTTCAAAACAAATTTTTTCAATAATTTTATTTAAACTCAGTTCGAAGAAAGTGTCTACAGTTGGACATCTAGAAATGAGGCACTCACTACTTACAATGAATTTGGAAGCTCTTGGCTGAGAAACTGCTATCCATTTTCATTAATATTTCATTAATCTTGTAAAAATAACCAACTTCCCACTTGGATGAAACACTGTGACATTTTGAAGAAGAATGAAGAATAGATAAGTTCCAAATATTACTGTTGTTTCATCCTCAGTACCGCACAGTAGGTCTGCTATTCATTACCGAGGTTGTGCTCTTTCAGCTTTATTTGATTAGTTTCATTTATTGCTTCACTGTCAGCTCAGGTTTTCCTCTTCACATTTGCTCTGTAGCTCTCTATGTAGGATTTCTTTCTGGGTGTTTTTTTCTTCTATTACACTTTTCAGATTTTAGTTTTATGACTTAAAAGCCCAGCTCCACAAATACTACTGTAATTTATCTGCCCAAGAAAAGAACAGCTAACAGCTTGGGGGAGAGCAACATTTTTTAGGCTGTTTGTGTGCAGTTAGGACCAACAGGTGGCTATCCAGCATCTTGATGGAAAGACTCAGTCTGCAAGGGGTTGGGCTGCTCCCCCCTCCCTGAGAGGCAGCTCGATCTCCTAGGGTTCATCCTCACAGCTTGGACATCTTAACCTTTTTGGCAAGTCACTCTGCTTTCGTGTGATCCCACGTGTTTGAACAGAACTCACTGACACAAAACATGTGTCCACAGAGTACTGGAGGAAATAATAGAATACAGGCTGCTTGCTGGAAACTGGATTTCAGAAATTCTCTCAGGCGGGTAATTACTCCTTGTACTAATCTTATAGAGAAAACCTTATCCAAGATGAACCATCAGAACACTAGAGCTTTCTTTATCCATACACAAATGCATCAAAATTGTTTCAACATTACCTCATTTCTTAATAGCTATGAGCTGAAGACGTATGTATTCATCACAGGAAAAATTATATATATATATAAAAAGACAAACTCCATGAGACACTTGACCAGGACTTGAGATTTAAGTATTACCTCAGTAGTGCGTGTTAGTTCTTTGTTAAGAACTTTGTCTTTTCTCCCTGTGTGAAATTATGAGCTTGGTTTAAATGGAACATTTTTTTTAGAAATTTACAGTTTTCCAAGTTAACATCCTCAACAGTTTATTTTTAGGGTTTCAGATTTAGAACAGTTAGATCTAAACTATGATTACTGAAAAAAAGTATGCACAAAAAACAACATTTGAGCTTGCAAAATAAGGAATCTCTGTTACAAGAAAGAATTTATGCATCTGGTTTAATTTTACTACATTCACTTTAAGTAAGAATAAACGAGAAATGTCTCATTGTCCAAAATGTCCTTTGTATCTTTGACTAAATATTTTGCAATCAAAATTTTACTGGTAATTTTTTACCATTTATTTCTACAATTGTCATGAAAATCATGTAATCATAGAATCACAGAACCATTAAGGTTGGAAAAGACCTCAAGGATCATCAAGTCCAACTGTCAACCCAACACCACCGATCTCACTAGATCAAACTATACACATTAGTACAAATCTCGTTATAGTTTGTGAGAACTGATGAAATGTAACTGAAGGGAAATTGTGGAATAGCATTACAATTTCTGCAGCAGTTAGGACTTTAAAATCTGTGACAGGATTTTTAAATCCCACATGGCCACAGAAGGGTTAAATTCAAGGACATTCACCTGAAATCAGAGCAGGTACAGAGAAGGAAAATGGTAATGCAAAAGGAGGTAGATGCAAGCATTAGAATTGCTAAGCAGGGCTAAATCTGGGGAAGGCAGAGCAGTGGGAGAGCTTGCCTTAGCCATTTATTGATTTTCTGATGTACCGAGTAGCACAGAGGAGAAACTATATGGAATTGAGACTGGGAGAACAGTGGTGCTCATGCAGCAGTAATTATAGGTGAATTATCAGGATGTAGAGGGGAATACTTCTGGATAAAAGTCCCAGGCTTATAGAAATTATTATTTGTAGAACCAGCAGTCCAGTTCCTGAATGGTCCGTTAAGATGGGAGCTTGTGGATAGGGATGGAGCCTCATCAGGTGAAGGTGAAAGAAGAGCATGAAATCCACTTACATCATCACTAATGGAGAACTCAAATCTCTGACAAGTTGGTCCTCATCTTTTTGAGGGGCAGGAAACGACTATTTTAAGACCTTATAGGTTGCCCTATTTAATTTCCTTCATTTTAAGAAAGGAGGAAACTACTTTCTTGTAAGTGGAGCTATATTCCACTGCAGGAGTCACAACTTAATGGATTGTAGCATTTCTGCTGGGAGTTTATCACTCATGTTTCGCAGGTGTGGGGAGGGAAGCCAGCCCAAGGGAGACAAGATGAGAATGAGTAATTTGAACAAGATTAATAAGAAAGCTTGTGTTGCAAATTGGCTTTTAATATCCCAATCCTAGCAACTTGTTGTTGGATTTTGTGACTTCTTAAAAAACAAACAAACAAACCAAAATTGCACATTTTATAGGCCTTCTACATCTGATCAATATTATGCTTGCCCCTGTGCTAAACTTGAATGAGATCCAAAATGTTAACCAAGGAAAAAATTCAATCCAAGCTTTTCCTTGGGTTGAATTAGGAAATAATTTTGCACTGCTTTCAATGATTGCTGTAGCATCTCCAAGCCCTGCTTAACAAATAAAAACAAAAACTCTTAGTGATGATCTGCAGATATTAATTCCATTTTTGTTGTTTTTTAATAAGTTACCAGTAAACTGCTTTTAAAATGTTCATGGCTTATTCAATTGTGTAAAATTGAACTATGAAAAAGTTTCTTGCTATTAAAGCTACGTGAGATCTGTTGTTTCTCTGTGGGGTTTTCATTGTTCCCTGCAAGCCATCAAACTTTTTGGACTGTGTCAATGCCATTAGGAATCAAATAATAGATTTCTGCAGCATGTGAGACAGAGACTGGTCAGATGTAGATGTAAGGTCTGCATGTCTTAATCACTATTGTCCTGCTTGTTCAGAAGTCTGTGTGCATACGTTGGCATGAAGGAGCAAGATCTTGAATTAAACTCCTATATGCCCACAGCCAGGGGTTTGGCAACTTAAACCATGGGACTTGCTTTGAGAAATCTGGTCTACCAGGGGCTGACAGGGTCCATCTGTCAGAGAAGTGGAAGAGTATCTTTGGTCACAGGCTCACCAACCTGGTGAAGAGGGCTTTAAACCAAAGTTGTCAGGAGAGGGCAACCTCAATCCATGCCACTGCTACCAGTTTGATGCCAGTGCCAGCAACAGATGCCCAGAGCCTGGAGAAGAACCACAGGTCAGAAGGAGAGCACCTGAAGGGCAGCACGTAAGACACCAATCTGTGTGGTGGGGTGGACACGCTGGAGGGAAGGGATCCATCCAGAGGGACCTTGAGAGGCTGGAGAGGTGGGTCCATGCCAACATCATGATGTTCAACAAGGCCAAGTGCAAGGTCCTGCACCTGGGTCGGGGTGATGAGATTCATCTTTTTTAGACAAATCATCAGGAAGGGAGGGTTTATAAAGAGAAAACATGCAGTATAACATCCTGTTGAAATGTAGAAAAACAAGTTCAAAACCTATAGCAAGACAGTGAAATGTGGATGACACGTGAAAGGACTTCTTCACAAGAGATGTAAGAAGACTTGATTCTTGGCTCAGAACTTTGAGTCATTGAAGTCACAGAAAATGAAATGTGTGTGTGTGGGGAAAAGACAATCCTCTATTCCTGATAATGGCCTAGAATTAGAACTATAGATGGATATAAACCATCAATTTAGAAAGAAAGCAACATGAGTTTCCTTGTTGCATTGCTCTTTCAGCAAGAAAAGCATCCACTTAGCAGCAGCACTACAGCTCTAAGCACAGCAATAAACCTTTTAAAGTGTCACTTTTTTCAGCATTAATTTAATGATAAGAGAGAGAGGCAATTGTAAAAGTCATTCTTTATTGCACCACTTAGCTCCCAGAAACTTCATCAAAATCAGGAGGGACCCCTTGACTGCCTGACCCAGAATCTTTAATCGCCTTTCATTAAAACCATGCTGCTTTGTTTCCTCACGAATTGCCTTCTGAGCTTTTGGAAATCACCAGGCACAGGCACAGAGCAGAGCTGAAGGGTAGGCCAGAGGAGAGCTCTGACACCTGAATAGCAGTGCTCTGCACCGTGGTGACAGTCATTTGGGTGTGAGACGTAGAACTGACATCCTACTAATGAATGATAGCATGAAAAGTGCCACCATACTTGATTAAAACATCTGCTTAGACGTCAAATCAGATAAGTAGTTTTCTTCAATATTTCAACAGCCCTTAATGGCATGTTCCTGTGAGTCAAAACTGACAAACGACGCACCTGGATCAATGGATTTGGTTTCATATTCTCTCCTTCCCTTTGAAGAGTTTCCATTGTCGTAGGGTCTTTTTTTTGGTTTTGTGGGGGTTTTTCTGTGTGCGTGTGTGGATTTTTTTAAATATTTTTTAAATATTTGGAGTGGTAAAGGTTTTTTAACATTTTAAACCTGTCCTAATGCCAAAATTTACTTTATTTCCCTGCTTCCTTTCTTCCCTTTCCCACACACAAAAAGAGGGTGATTGGTATTTTACAGAACAACTGCAACGAAAAGGGGGTTGGTGCAGGGCTACATTTTTCTAGGAGGGAGTTAAATACATCGTTATAGCCCCAGCTGGCAGAAATGAAGACAAAGTTAAAACTGAGTATAAGAGGTTAACAGTGATGAATGCAATGAATGAGGAACGAGGGTTTCCCTGTTTGACCCGCTGATACTCTCCCATACAGCACGATCCTCTGCAGATGAGGTAGATATGTTGGACCGCAGGACTGTCCCTCTGAGAGTGGATGTGACAGCAGGCAGAGGGCCCTTCACCTAGCTGCCGGGGACACCAATGGTCTCTTTCTAGAGAGGTCAGCCGAAGATGGGCATTTTGCAAGTGCTGCTGGTCACTCTGCTGGTGAACTGGTGGGCTAAAGCACATTTGTGTCATAGCTCGACCACAGGATGATAAGCTCATTGCACTCCGCAGTTTCACAATCCTGCAAGCCACATTTCCCGTAGCAGTGCACTGATTCAGTTTATCTTAGGAATCGGGAGCATATGAAGATTTGCCATCTGGCAGTGTCCAGAGCACAGAATGACTGGGGCTCTCACTGCCCACAGGGGAGAGGGTGGATGACATTCATTGCCAGAAGGTTCTTGACATTTACATTCCCTTTCAGAGGCAGAAATGCTCAGCGCCATAATGCTGCTATAGCTCAGAAGACTGTTGGAAGCTGGGTGACGCTGTTGGACTCAGTGGTGAAATGAGGGAAAGCAGGGATGCTGCCAATCAGTGTTGTGTAGAAGATCCAGGGCCTTTGTGATTTTTCTCCTAGGCTGAAGCTTTGATGGTATGTTTTCTCTGTGGTTGTGGGCCATGGGTTTGCAGCATGCCTGATATTTCTTCTCATTCCAGTCACTATTCAGGATAATTTCGTATCTCCAGAACTGGCAAATGCCAAGGCTGCTGCCACAGCATTGATTCCAGCTTTCCAAAGTGTGAAGTCTATTTGCCTTGGCAGAAAAAATCAGGCATCACAATTGGTTATGATTGCTCTCTAACTAAAGACAGCATGAAAGAAGATGCCTGAATTTACCAGTAAAACCATATTCAGCAGAGTAAGTGATCCTATCTTATTTTTTACCATTGTTTCTCTTATGAAAACAATACCAAAACCCCAGAAAATAAAATATCACACAGAATTTTAGAGTGTGTTGTTGGACTGTGCAATCCTCTTTGATGTGAACAGTCTATTCATGGTGGTGTCCTGTTCCTAAGAAGGGACAGTATTGTTCTTTCAGAGCTAGCTCAAATCAGCCAGGCACAGATTACTGACAATGCTGCATAGATTTCGAATGCCCAGATTTACTACACAATTGCTTCTGTGTAGAAACATATATAAAACCAGTTTGAACAATCAGGACTTTAGTGTATCCACTTTCTTGCCTTTTTTTTTTTTTCTTTTTTCCTTTCCTGCTCCCTTGGCACAGATGGAGCAATGCATGCTTCAGGAGTCTGAGAATACCCTAAAGCAAAAGCTGGAAGGACCATAGCCTCGCACCTTCCACCTGCCGTGCAAAACTTAAAGTAAATAGTGCAAGTCAAGTATGCAGCTAAACCAGGCTCTTTAATTCCAAACAGACTAGCCAAGACTCTTCAAGACATGCTATTTGCAAAGAACGGGAAAAGATCTTGCGTGTGATTTGATCACTCCCAAGAATCACGTTGTCTGTCAGTCAGAATGCTTTGAACTGTTTGAACATTACTAGAGCCCTTTTCTCCTTGATCTTTTGGCAAAGAGGCAGATACAACATTCCTGGTAAATATACGTGAATACATGATTGTTTACAGGAGACGGAGCCTGTTAAAGCCAAATTCCAGAGAAAGGATGACTCACAGAACTGTAAGATCTTGGCATGATTCAATATAGTAAGGGAAAAGTTATCCTGTGAAATGTTGTCCTAGGAGAAACAGTCTGTATTGCTCTTTGGATGTATTGTGATGTTGGAGAATGTAATGACACTGCATATGGCATTCTTGACATTAAACAGGTTATTATTGCAGATCACTGTCTTCACATCCTGGGACACATTAACCCTTATGGAGTGAATGTACTAAAATGAAAAATCAAATTTTTATTAAATTTACAAAGTAACATGCACGGTGATGTCTTCCTCTTTGTATGACCTTTCATATCTGGAAAGTTCACAGCTTTCAGTGGTGGAAGATCCTTTGACTTGATCACAGAGATCACTTAGGGAAAGACTTTGTCATACATGAAGATTTTAGCTGACACTTTAAAATGATCTAGGTTTCTAGCCTGATTTGTCTGATCAGCTATGACATACAGAAATGCATTTGACCTAATGTTCAAATCAGAATCACTTGAGAATGGAATTTTGATTCAGCTTCTCCTGCTTTTAAAATTTGAAGCCTGTTTTTCCAGTCATACTGAGCACGAGTGGGATTAGCATTAGTTCATCAGTGATTCAAGTGTGCAGCTTGGTTCCTGTATTCTGAGATGGAGTTACAGATGCTTTATTAGAGACTTCCAGTATATCACAGGAGACCCAAAAGAAGTCACCCGAGAAGCATGTTTCTTTGGGATTTTCTCCATTGTTATCAGGATACCTTCCAAGTGATCCGAGAGAAGATTAAAAACTCACATTGACTTTGTTTTTGAAATAAGACTCAATAGATTTAGGAAGAAAACTGCAAAATATAAGGTCTGAGCATTATGACTCTGCAAAGAAAATGCAACAGTCTTCTCAACATACTATTTAACATATTTTCTATCCATTATGTTATTTGTAATTTTTCAGTGCAAGGAACTGTTTTTATAATCATAGAATCACAGAATCATAGAATCATAGAATCATGAAGTTTGGAAAAGACCTCAAGGATCACCAAGTCCAACCATCAATGCAACACCACCTAACTTACTAAACCATGTTCCTAAGCACCACATCTACACATTTCTTGATGCTGAAATTAAAGCAATGAGTGAGAAGAAAAGCTCTCCTGAACTGAAGGTATCAGAGATGGCAAAATATTAAAAATAATAAGGAAATAGATGGCTGTTGTGGTTTTCTGTGGCATGTTTTTCGGTAGTGGGAGAGGGGCTACATTGATGGTTCCTGTAAGTAGCTGCCAAAAGTTCTCCTGGCTCCAAGTCTGCTTTGGTAGTGCAGGATAGGAGTACAGGGATGGCCCCTGGAAGTTTCCCCATCTGCAAGCTGGATCCGTCTCTGTCCAGGGCTGAGCCTGTCAGAGCCTCTGCCCAGATGACCCATCACACCTCCTGCCTGAGATCCAGGAGTTCCTCAGGAGCCAGCGAAAGAACCTGCGGTGGAGAGAGGAGCGGGCTGTGGGAGAGACAACTGCGCAGACACGAAGGGCAGGGAAGAGGAAGGAGAGGGAGGAGGTGCCGGAGCAGAGATTCCCCTGCAGCCCGTGGTGAGGAGCACGGGGAGGCACAATGTCCCCGTGCAGCCCATGGCACCTGAGCAGAGCTCGCCTGCAGCTCAT
>WKFP01014557.1:1298537-1404984 GCA_011057875.1 Pterocles orientalis | reverse complement strand
GAACTGCGGCCCGTGGGAAGGACTCAGGTTGGAGCAGTTTGTGAAGGACTCTCCCGTGAGAGGGACCCCACGCTGGAGCAGGGGAGACTGTGAGGAGCCCTCCCCTGAGGAGGAAGGAGCGGCAGAGACAGCACGGGATGGACTGACCCCAACCCCCATCCCTGCCCCCTGTGCTGCTGGGGGGAGAAGGCAGAGAAATGGGGAACAAAGCCTTTGGGCCTGGGAAGAAGGGAGGGGTGGGGAGAGGTGCCTTTGTCAGATGTAGTTCTCTTTCTCATTATCTTCCTCTGATTTTGATTGCTAACAAACTAAACTGTTTTAGTGTTTTCCCCATGTCCAGTCTGTTTCTTGCCTGTGACAATTAATGGTGAGTGACCCCTCCTTGTCCTTGCCTCAGCCCACAAGGTTTTTACCTTTTGTTCTCCTGATTCCCTTCCCCATCCCACTGGAGGGGAGGAGAGAGTGAGATGCTGTGTAGTGCTTACTTGCCAGGTGGCCCTAAACCATGGCAATGGCAAAAAAAACCCCCAACTTACAGAATGGAAAGAATGAACATTCCTTTATCTGTCATATAAACTTGAGGTTCTCTTCAGTGTATGGAAGACGTTTTACATGGTTCAAAAGTACTCTGACGGACCTTCTCCTGCTGAACCTTTGATAAGAAAAGCAAATCTTTATATACAGTCTAACTGAAAAATTAAACAGAACCTTCAATATTATTTCTGATCATCTTAGAAGTTTTCTTGCTTCCACATTGTCATTAACAAGATTCTACCTCTGAAAAGATCTCTGTGGGTTACCTTTCATGACCTATGAGGGGGAAATTGCTTGCTACATTCTTCAAGAAGGCATAAACGTGGTCAGGTTTAGGATCCAGGTCATCAAGGTCTGTTCCTGCAAAGCCTTGCCATTGGCAGCCCTGTTAGTTTCTGCTGTGCTTGTTCTCAGTATAAAGCTGTAAATGGATGGACTTCAGAAAGTTCAAAATATATGTGTGCTGTACAAAAGTTACAAACTAATAATTTGTAATTTATCCTCAACTGAATGTCATGTGAAGTTTTCATGCACTAGAGCTTTATCACAGCTGCTTTTGGAATGTTTTAGGATGATTGTAAATAGTGTGATTGTACCATAGGAATAGTACACGATGTTTTCAGAGATATCAGCTATGATTCATTACTTTTGTTTAGTTTTATTTATACTGGTGTTTTTCGTTAGTTTCATTAATATAAGGTAGTTTTTCCTCTCAGTTTCTTCTGTTGAACCAGTAGTTTCCTGGTAGTTTAATAGTAATAATTTCCTACTATGTTTCCTGTTTAGTTTTGACAGTGATTTTTTGGTTGGTAGAATTTATAGCCCTGTAATACCCTTCTCTATGTCAGAAAATACTGTTAGTGCTATACTGACACCAGTTAATTTTTGTTTGTCAGCACCATATCCTTCTAGAAAGACATCCCAGCTTGATTTTCAAATTTAATGCAAGGTTCATAAAAACTTTATTTTCTTTGCTGTCACTAGTAATACTCTAGTGGGTAATGCAGAAGCTAATTATTATGAAACTGAGAAAGTAGGACAGTCCTCAGAAGATTAACTAAAATCAATTAACAGAGGGAATGAAATCACCAATGACTTTCAATGTTTATCCCCACCAACACAGCCATTCCCCTTCCAGGACATGAAGGGATTATTTTAATGGAAAAGAATAGTTAGCTTCTGGGCTTTGACTGCCAACAGGAGACTCAGTTAATTTTGAAAGACATAAAGGTTTTTCTCATTTGAACATTTGTCTCTGGAGTATTTCGTATTTTTAAAATAAATTCTTCTAATATTGATAGGTTTGATTCTTTCATTTTTTTCATTATAGAAATTTTTATTCAACATTTTGAGAAAGGTGTATAACGATGAGCATTTTGATGCAAGTTTGTTGCTTTCAATGTGATCAGAGTGCAAAGTAATTGTAAAGTCAGTATCATGTGATGTTCTTCTGAGCTGGTAGCAATGAACTATTGCATCTAGTTAGTGTTCTGCAGTAAAATAAATGACTAGTTAATAGTTTATGGGAAATAGGTAATCAAATCCACACATTTTGATAGGACTTTTCTTGAAAAGGACCTTAAGATATGCCTGGTTTTGGCATTCTCCAGTCATGCCTTCATGATCTTTTCCCTTTTTTCATACCCTTTATCTTGGGTACTGGTTTTATTTCTATGTTCTGAATAATATAAAAATAGAAGCCTAGCAAAATGTCGGCTTGCCTCATATCACAACATTCATGTTTTAGGTATTTCATATGTTTGATTAAAACATGCACAGTCTGATTAAGATTGCACTGTTGTTGTCACTGTGGATTTAAAATCACCTGCAGTTTTTAAGAGCACAGGGAGGGCCCAGACACGAGAAGGACATTTGTGTTATTTTCAGTGCATTATCAGCCCACACAGCATACTGTATGTCCATATGGTAGCATAAATAGCATTCCTTGGACAGACATCACGCGTGCTAAGATAGTGAGTAAATTAATGTGAGTTTCACATCCATTTCCATTTCCTCGCAGATTTCCATGGGCCCATGAGAGACTAATAATATCTTTCCACCCATTAGTTCACGTGACTTGTGACCAATATAGAGCATAAGACCTAAACAAAAACTAGTTCTAAGGTAAATACTTCTTTCTTTTGTTCTCTTTTTTTTTTTCATTGTCGCAAGAAAGTTCATTTGGAGCACAATTTCTGTATTACACTAATTCCGATATAATATTGACAGTAAACATTTAAAGGTAAATTCTCATTCTACTTCCTATTACTAAGAGTGGACACTGGAGAAACAAGTGCAAAAAGCATAGAAATATTTATCTGAGATTAAAATGTCCTTATTTCAGTTACAGCGAGACTGCTTTGCAGTCTTTCCCACATCTCCTTCCATACTATTTATGGGCAGATTAATTTGGCTACCATCTTGACTTCATTCATGCTTGGATACAGGAGAGTGAGTTACTTCCTACATCGTTTCCCAGGAGAAAAAAATAGCTCTGGTCAGCTGAACAGAAAGCAGTCGTGTTACTAAGGCTTTGAATTCTTGCACTGAATTGTCTAGATACACCTTCTCCTAATTACGCTCAAAATTTTTTTCAGCATCTCACAATGAGAAGGAAGTCAAGCTGTAGAGGGAAACCCTGGTCCAGCTGTCTGGTCACTGCATCCATCTGGCAGTCTGTGAACAAATACAGCTAAAAAGATAGGAGATAACAGCTTTGGGAGTCACGATGACTTTAATACAGCCTAAAAAACTGTCTGACTCACTTTGCCATATGTAGAATTGATGCACAGCATAAGAACCATAGCACTATCTATGATGGCATTGTTAAATCTGTGGGATCAATCAGGAACATTGGCAGTGTTAAAGGTTAAAAGGAAACTCCTATCACTCCGTGATATCATAAATCCTAAATTGTTGACCTCTGTAAGGGTGTATTTTAAGCTCTTGTAAAATCAGCTTCTGGTTTGGTGGTCTCAAGAACGTGTGGCTGAGGGGCATAATACTAAATAAAATGCCACCTTCACATATTCTTGTATCATATGGAGGTGTAAAACTCTTTAAGAAAGAGCTCAGTGTTGATTTGTGTGTATACATTTTCCCAACCCTAAGCTTTGATTATAGTTCTCAGTATTGTAGTATTCAGATTGAAAAACAACACCAAATTATTATGATCGTTCCCAACACGATATACAGAGCATGAATATTCAGAGTTCTGAATATTCTTAAAGAATCGTCTGTGATTTATCAATGTTGGGTAAACAGCTTTATGTGAGTTAAAAGTCATACTAAAGAAGAAGTTGTAAAAGTGCATATTTATGAATACAGCCTTATTTAAACTCTGAGCAGACATTTAGCTCATAAACTACTACTTGTAAATTTTTCATGTGACTTGAATTCTTATTACTTTCATCTAATCTTCCAGACTAAGAGAAAGGTAATAACACCACTACTGCTGTAAAGAGTGGAAAATTTAGCTTAGGTTATCTCAAGAATTTGTTTCCTGTTGTAGAAAATTTAACCAACAAAATTCAAAAGAAGTCTTTCTGAGATTGCAGTTTCTTTTTGCTTCTTCTCTTGTGCTTTTCCTGTTGGAATAGGCAAAGCATTTCTCTCTTTCTCCTTCATATATGTACTAATCCTCTTCTAATTTCAACTGTTAGTGCAAGATGGAAATCAAAGCTACTTCGCCATGTTTAAAATCTGTTACTAATGCATGCAGATAGAGGAAAAATATCCAGAGAACATAATCATTTTGACATCTGTTTTACTGTCCTCTGCTAGGCAATTTATCAAAAATGTCTCAACCATCTTGAAAGGGTTACTACAAGGGAACAGATTTCTATTGCTGTTGTTGGAACTCTTTGTATGATGTCACTATGCAAAGAAATAAGTTTATTTAAACCAAAGAACTCATAGATGTATACCATAATCTTACGCTTCCTTGATTTGTGTTGTCAAACCAAAAATATCAAAGATGTTGATACACATAACTCAAGGTTGAAGGTACAGGGAAGGACATGCCATTACTGTAACATGACAGAATGAAAATTGCCAGGCTCTTCAGTGACTCTATAGAAAGTAGTGTATCCCAGATTCAGTGACGGAACAGGAGCAAAACTGGCATATATAGGAGAAATCTGGCCTTTGTGTCTATTTTTCAAAAATAAATGCTCCATTTATGCTTACTCACAAAACTTGATATTGACTTAGTGGCATAAATGACTCCTCTTCCCTCAGAATCTCATCAAGCATTGAAGCTTTGCTGGTTTAAACAATGAAAGAGAACAAATGGTTGATCTTTATTTTAAGATGCAGCCCTATAATAAAATATATCTATCACTAATAGATCCAGGCATATTTCACAGTTTTTACTTAGCCAAGGGCACTATTAGAGCAGAATATTTAGCTGTTGCAGTTTAACTTAGGGGCTTTTACAGTTCCTCCAGAGTTATGAACTGACTATTTAAATCAACAACATTTTTTTTACTTAGTTCAGTAATGAGCATTTTTCCAATAACAAAAAAGCCATATTCATCCCTCTTACTGTTCGTGTACTTCGCCTTCATGAAAAAGAAACGTAAAGAGAAACTGATAATTCAGTGCCTAAAACACCGAAACAGGAGAGGAAATATGAACATTTGCCCTTGCTTTAACATTTCCACTAAATGTTGTTTGGCTACTAGACCAGGGCAAAGCACTTTTGTCCATGCTGATCCATGTGCATGCACCCATTTACTCTCCGTTTTATTCAGAAGGACTTTGGAGGTAGTCATTTGAGTGAAACATTTTGTGGAACAGAAGCCTAACCTCTCTGTGTCTCTGTGTTCCTTCTTTGAAAGCCTTTAACCCCACCGTTCACATTGGACCTCCTGCACCTCTCCGTGGGACCTCTGTCCACAGTCTAAACACGCTTCCAGCTTTAAGTGTTGGGACTCAGCATCTCCTATAGACCTTAGCAGTGTAACAGTGAAAAATGACAAAAGCGACCTTTTAAAGATTTATATTTATCTATCGCGGTTTTTACAGGAAAAGTCCTATTTAGAATTCAGTTTAAACTACTGTTAAGGGGATGTATTCCTTTTGATTCCCCTCTTCGTTTAAATTATATTTTTTATTTGTATTCAGGATACATAATCATATAATCATAAAACAAAGCAACATTTCCGCCAGGTGTTTACAGCAGATGAGGACAGCTTATAAGGAGGGTAGGATAAAGTACAGGATCAGTTTATATAACTCTGGGCCATATAAGAAAAGAGTTAAGAAATGTGCCTAATTTTGAAAAGAAAATATAACAATGGATCATTTCTGAGCAGCACATCAACTATTCCCATTTGGTTATGAAGTAAAATGTAATGTGCGGGTGACACATCAAGGAGAAGTATTTTCAGGTGGAAGTTGCAGAAGTCAGGAAAGACTATCTTTTTTCAAAGGTTTGCTAGCAGTTAAGGTTAATCATGTTTTATCTTATATTTTGCAGAGCTTTTTTCCAGGCAGGATAAATTTCATGAGAAAATTTCTTCTGAATCTCATTTTCTACTTACTTGCAGAAGTAAACATGTGGTTTAAGGTTTCAGGATGACTAGTAACTTCAAAGACCAGTTTAAGCACGTTAGTCTCTTACAGTCAGTGAGGATCAAACTTACAAAGTTAACTTTTTTCACCAGACTTCACTCCCGAATTCTGCTTTTCTCTGATGACTGTTCCTCAAAAGTTCAAAATTCAATTTATGAGACTCTGAACTACAAGCATTAATTATTCTTCCCAAGGAAATAAAAGAAAGGATGAGCCTGTGAGCACCTTGAAAGATACCTGTAGTTTTCCATGATGCAATCACTTTGCATTTTTCACATTATGTACTGTGCAAAACTGTGTTCCTGAGAAACAGAATTTTACCTCTTTCTGTGAAGCAAATAACTTTTCAGACATCCAGTGATGGCCAATTCACGTTTCACTTCTTAGGTTCTAAGGGAATTAATTCAAGATGACTTAACTTTGTTTTTATTAAAGCCTTTCTGTGCACATATAATTCCAGACCATTGGCTGGTGTAAAGCCGCACAGTTCTACAGTCTTCAGCGATTCTGTGTTGATTTCCTTATGCTGAAGTCTGGTCTTAGCCTCTTTGGAGGCTAAGGCTGGAGCATAGGATTTTTGCTTTCAGGTTTGACTGTTCTAAAATAATTAAACAAACAGATGGAAGATAAATCCATCTGTGTGTTAAACACAATTGTCTATGTGTGTACTGCCAGGCTCAGGGAGTTCCTGACTGAAACTGATATAACAATTAGTAGCCAGAAACTAAGTAAGTGCAAGAATTTCACACTATATATCCTGTTATTTTTCCTACACTTTCCTAAACATCCATTGGTAATTACTGAATATTGGGCTAAACGTGTCTTTGGTCTGAGTTAAATACCCTGTGCTTCGAATCAGAGGAAAGAACATTGCAGTCTGCTCTTATCCCAGGCTGGAAACTAACCCAAGAGCACTGCTCAGAAGTGTCAGAACCAGAGAAGAAAACAGGAGAAAAGCAATATTAAATCAGTCCTTGCCTTCAAGACAAACATCTGTGTCATTTCTGAAAATTATTCATCTAACACACTCCCCACAAATTTTCACTGGCTAAAGCTTGTTAGCCATTGTAAACTTCATTAAAGCATTTCTAAATGCTTCAGGCTTTTTTTTTTTTTTTTCTCCAAGTGTCTAACCTGAATCTTCTTTTCTGCAATTTAAGGCCACTATTTCCTGGCCTGTTCAGTAAGGACAGGAGAGCAGATTACTTGTCTTTGGCCAAAGGCAGTATATGTTTGAAGACTGTTGTGTCTCTCCTAAATGTTATTTTTGATAAGCTTAATAACCCCAATGTGTTCTCTTCTTCCGCAAAAGTCCTAACTTTCAGATGTTTGAGCCATCTTTTTTCTGTCCAAATGGTCCACTTCATTCTTGAGTTGTGGTGCCCAAAATGAACGCAGTACCTCGCCTAAAGCATTGGCCATAGAGAAAACAGTAATTACTGGATGTGTCTTGCCGTCTGTACACCTGTTTATACATCCCGGTATGATGCTTTTTTCACAACAGCATGACGTTATTGACTGTAATGCATTTGTTCTCCACTGAGATTTATTATTTTGTGAATTACATAGTAACATCTATACATACATATATTTGGTACTGGAGTTGCCAGAGGGTCTTCTAATATTTCAGTAGAAAACACATAGTATATAGTTTATTGACTTATCAAAACCAAATTAGAGTTTTGTTGACTCCTGCACAGCAACATGACTATTCTAATTATGCAGATTTGGTGATAGTCTTGTGTATTTTCCTCTGATTAACTGCATACATTTTATTTTGTAAACATGTTTTGGCTCTTCTTGTAGGGATAAAACAATTTATGCAGCCTGAACACAGTAGATACACACACATAATGCAAAACAAATTCAAGAACTCTTCTAAATAAAAGTCATATACTTTTCAGAAAAATATGAACTTCAACTCTTTCTTTGGCTTCTCCAGATTGCACTCAACCCTTACCCAGTTCATCCAGAACAGAGAAGCAGCCTAATAGCCATACCTTCCCCCACAGCAAAAGAAAGGAAACACACTTTCAAGACTCTGTACAGCTTTGACTCCACCTGCATCTTCAGTCTTGCTTCTCGGAACATCCCTTTCTCTTGTTGACCTAAGTGAGAAGATTCTGTCCTCAGCTGAGACTTTCAGGATAAGTAAGGGTTTGACAGTCCAGCTGCTTAAACCTCAGTTTTCCAAAGCAGTGGGTGTTAGGTGATGTAATCACCTTTATACCTCACAGGGATTGCCAGGGCTCAGTCCGCTGTCTCTTCTCTGATGCAGCAAACTATCCTGGTCAGTAATTATTTCAACATATATTTATATGTTGAAGAATATCTTCTTTTAGAAACAGAAGAAGAGTTGCTGGAAATCTTCTGGGTATCTTCACCAGACATTATTTATCTTGCAAATTGTGCAGATGACCAGTTTGAAGGGAAGTACGATTTCAGTGGTGAACTTTACCTTTGTCCAGGATGGATAACACTTCATCATGAGGACTCTATGTTTTTCTGTTTGAATGGAACACGAGTAAGAGCAATATCCAAGATCAAACTACAGAGAAAACATTCTGAGTTTAGCATATCTTCTCTCTTCCTTCCTTTTCCACACTGAGTTTCTTCTCTTTACTTCCAAGCAGAGAACAGATAGGTTCTTCATTCAAGCCACTCGTATTAGATCCTATGTGTATTAATCCATCTTAGTACCAGGTCCCTCAATTTCCCAGCTGCAAAAAGTCACAAAGAGCAAGGAAAAGGTGAGTGAGTCTGCCTGCCAAAGCTTTTCCTCATGCAAAGAGAAGCTCCTATCTGCGGAGATAACGGAAACAATGCGGTACCTCCGCCCTGACTGCTAATGGGTTAAAGGGCATGGTGGTTAATTTCTTTCCTGTTTTCCTCTGGCTTTGCCAAAAATGGGCACGTGTAGGTGCTGGGTGATTAGAATTTCACTGCTTTTCAGGGAAAAATAAACTAGTAAAATATAAAAAACTATTTTGGAAGAATGTATTTATTAAATAAAAATTCATATTTTCTAGTTCAAATAACCAGGGGATGGTGACATGGGGACATAGTGCTGTTCACATGAGTTCTCATTTAACTAGCTACTGCTAAATGGACAGGTCTGCTCACCATCTTCCGTTCAGCCCTTAGTATACTTCTGACTAAAGATATGACTAAAGATAAAGATGACTGGCATAATCTTGAAAAGTTTTCTTTTAAAAACTGTTCAATGGCAATTGCTACAGGGTTGCCAGGGCTCACACCTGAGTTTTTGGGGATGAAGATGAGTTCTTAGCTCATTTAGGAGAAGGTTGGGCAGCCTCACTTAAGACTCCAGTTCTAGAAAAAAAAGCAATTTCCATCTAAGGGGACAACAGAAAGCCTTTTCAACAGGACTAGCTGGGAGGGGTGACTTAGTGATGCTAGTCCATCCATCAGTCCAACTTCTCCCTTATTTTTGCTGATACTGATGCGGTACTTAAGACAATGTATCGAGAGCTCTAATCTATACGTGGTGCTGCAGAATTGTTAGCCCCAAGATGTCATCTTGTGCTGGTTTTGGCTGGAATAAAGTTATTTTTTCTTCATAGTAGCTACCATGAAGCTGTTTTTTTGTATTTGTGCTTGTTCTCTACAAGAAGCTTGGAGGAGACACATCGAGGACAGCTTACTCAAACTGACCAAAGGGGATATTCCATACCATAAAATGTCATGCTCAATATACAAGCTAGGGGAGTTGGCTAGGGGAGCGTGATCACTGCTCAGGGACTGGCTGGTTGTTAGTTATTGGGTGGTGAGCGGTTGCATCAGTTGTTTTTCTTGGGTTTTGTTTTTGTTGTTTTCACTTTCATTACAATTCAGAAGTAGTAGTAGTAGTAGTAGTAGTAGTAGCAGCAGCAGCAGCAGCAGCAGCAGCCTGCTTTATTTTATTTCAGTCATTAAACTGTTCTTATCTCAACCTGCAAGCTTTCTTACCTTTTTCCTCTGATTCTCTCCCTCATCCCACTGAGGGTGGGGCACTGAGAGAGCGGCTGTGTTGTGCTTATGGCTGGCTGGGGCTAAACCATGACACATTTACTTGTCATTATTTTTGTTTTCCTTGGTTTCATTGTAATAGTCAAGTTTAGAATAATGGAAGAGGTTAAGCAGATGTTCAAATGAGACTGAAACATTTGTTAGCTGACTATTGCACACTGATGGTGCAGTATAAATAACAAATAATTCAGCCAAGAATCACAATAGCGAGTCCCTAGGGAACAAATAATACTATTTAAGCCCTATGTCAGCAAAATACTTGAACACATCCATACTTTCTAGAATCCATGTTTAATCTATTAAATCAAGACAGTCTGCAGTGTGGTAAGAAGCAGTGATTTACCATGTGCAGAGCTCAGGAGGTGGGGGAGCGGAGACAGTTTGAGATGCAATGGATAAATCCGGCATCTGCAAGGAGGTTTGCGGAGGTTCTGTGGAAGGGCGCACCTGCTCCTTGGGGCTGACTCCTGCAGGCACCTGGAGGAGGACAAGGGTGTGGACTGGTCAATGCTGCATACCCTGGCTTCTGCTGCATCTGCACCCACTCCCCATCCCCACAAGGACTGAAGGAAGAGACCGGAGGAGAAGGGGGTACCCCCACTGCCCTCCTGCCAGAGCAGTAGTGAAAGCCCAATCAGTTCCAGTTATGATCTCAGCATCAGTGCCAGCATATTTTCTCTTTTGCAATTAACATGTCTTCAAATTCCATCTCAATGAAATTATTAAGTTACTTAATTTTCATAGAGTCACTGGACACTGAGCTTATCCCTGTTAGCATAAATAAAGACTAATCAGCCAAGAAAACATACTTTCAAATGACATGGCTTGTAAATGCAATAATTTTTTAGTGTGAAGATGAAAGAACTGTACATAATACTGACAATTCAGTCCCTGGACCTTCTTTACTCCCTGCTTTACTAATGATCAAAACCTCACTTTAAATCTATGCCTGGAAGTATAGAGAGCTGATGTTTTTGAAGACTTATATAAAAGTATTTCTGAATAAAAGTTATTAATTTAGTTATTCCTCAAAACTAACAACTACTACAGTTTTCTGCTTCATTCTTCACTGAGATCCAATTTAGCTCTGCTCTACAGAGGTCTGACTTTTTTCTATTGATTGGAAAATTAAATGAAAAATTCTTCATTTCACAACATAGTATGGAAAATATTAGTAGGAATAATGTAGAGCATTTTATCACTCTCAGTTGTTTATTTTTATGTCTTCTACTACTTAATGTTTGTGGGGAGATTTGCCATTTTATTTTACTCATTTTTGTAAAATTTCAGAGACTGACTTGTCTATCAGGGTAATAAACCACATCCTAGTGAGAATATTCTGTGGGATGGTAAGCAACTCTGGAAACACTTTAAACTCTGGAAAAAGAACAGGAATTGTGTTCAATGGTCTGAATAGTATTCTTGACATCACAGATAGGTGGTATGTGGATGATTAGTACAATATAAATAAAAGCAGAAGAAAACATATCTTCTTCATCTGCAACATGAAACCCATTCTCATATGAAATCCCTCTTTCTTCAAAGCCAAGTAAGCTCCAAAACATGATTTTGAATCAGGGTCATCAATATCGTCTTTTTTTTTTTTTTTTTTCAAGTAGAGGCATATACTAGGTTATTCTCACACAAAGTGATAGTTTTTATGTAGGCACATTTTATTAACTTAAATTAAAATGGACGTTTGTAAGTTTATTTTATCAATTAATATAGAAACATGGAACATAGAATAATTTGGGGTAGAAGAGACCTCAAATGTCATCGAGTTCCAACCCCCCTGCCATGGACAGGGACACCTCCCACCAGCCCAGGTTGCCCAAAGCCTCATCCAGCCTGGCCTTGAACCCCTCCAGGGATGGGGCATCCACAGCTTCTCTGGGCAACCTGGGCCACTGCCTCACCACTCTCACAGGAAAAATTTTTTTCCTAATATCTAAAAAATCTCCCCTCTTTCAGCTTGAAGCCATTACCTTTTGTCCTGTTGCTACACTCCTGGATAAAGAGTGTCCCCCCATCTCTCCTGTAGCCCCCTTTCAGCACTGGAAGGTGGCAATAAAATCTCCCTGGAGCCTTCTCTTCTCCAGGTTGAACGACCCCAGCTCTCTCAGCCGGTCCTTGTATGTGAGGTGTTCCAGCCCTCTTATCATCTTCGTGACTCTCCTCTGGACTCACCCCAACAGGTCCATGTCCTTCCTGTGCTCAGGACCCCAGAGCTGGATGTAGTACTCCAGGTGGGGTCTCACGAATATGGCTAACTGCTTACTGTTTTAACAAGTAATAAGAATAAATTCAGTTGCTCACAATGACAAAGGGCAATCATTGCAACGGAATTGGTGCTAGACTTACATTTCTGGCTTTTTATTTAGTTGGTGGATAGTTTCTCACCTTAAGATTTAGTGTTGTTAGTATTGGTCTAGGCACTGCAGGTATCAATTCAGCTCTACTAACTCAAGCTATGTAAGCTGTGTACACCTTATACTATCACCTACATTTTCTCTCTAGTCAGTGGACAAAGACATATATGACCAAATCCACCTTTCTATTTTAAGGTTTTGTTTAATGTGAATAAGATTAAGCCTATGGAAGCACTTCTTTCCAGTGATTAGGCATAGCGAAAATTAGGTGAGATGAATCCTACCCTGTGTGTCTTTGGCAACCTGTAAGAAAGTCCATTGTATCACATCCGGCATTAAAAAATTTTCAGTCATTTCTTTGGACCCCAGTAATGATATGCAATCAGCAGAAGATTTTAGTAACATGACAAGTTCCTCCTAATGAGCAGATCTAGATCACAAAATCCAAACCCTTTTCCACGTAAGACAAAACTGTGAATTCAAAGAACTTGCATCAGAGACATTAGAAATAAAAATACTTTATATGAAATATGGGATAAGATAGAAAGCGTCAGCTGTAATGGTATTTATCTTACAATATCTGGATTAATTAAAAGTGATTTGAGATAGGGCAAGATAGATGGGCTTCGCTAATAATAGCACTGGTGGTAACTCTGGACCAGATTTTTTGCTGCATAAGAATTGATTTTTCAAAAAATATTTAATTCTGTTCTTGAAAAATGAGTTGAAAATGATGTTATATTCAGAGTTAATGAACCGGAAAAAGTATAGCCTGGTTTTCAGAACTTTTTCCACCAGAAATGGATAATTTGTCTTATGAAATATTCAAGCATTTAAATGACAAATGTTTGAAGGCAATTCTTAAACTGTTTAATTTCATTTTAGGATAAATGTTGGATTTCAGCCTTTTGGAGACATACAAAAGAGAATATCTATGTACTGCTTGTCCTTTGGTTCTTCCTGTACTTTTTATCTGTCAAACTATTCTGTTTGGACAAGGTGGTCTTAGAAATTCATTGAAACCTTGTTTCTGATCATGAATTATCTGCAATGACTTACGTTTTCGAGAAATGAGCACCTTCAAACAGAATGAAAACTTTTGGCAAACACAAAGCAGAAGGGAGCTCAAGCTTGTGGTCTTTTAAATGCTATTTGGATATTATGTGGCTTGTAGGCAACTTGGGCGTTACATTGCTTCTTTCATTCAGTGCCTTCATTCTTCATAATTTGTTCTTCTTCTTTTCTGAAGCCAAATCCTTTCCTACTGTTTTTTGTGTTGTCTGGAGGACTGAAAATTTATAAGCAGGTGAAGGATAGCCAGGGAAAATTCATATGATTTTAAATTTTTCTGGCAAAATCTTTCCTAAATGAGTGTCCACAGGAGTTTTGTTTTGTGGTGAAAAAATTAATTTTTAAGACAAGAACAGTATTTTTGTTTGATGGTTGTTCTGTTGCCAATGTGATAAGAATGGATTGCACCAGTGTATCTTCCAGCAGAGAGTTATTTTTTATCATAAAATGCACCAACGATACAGTTCCTTTGATGTCTCTGTGGTCTGTCTCCTGAGTATACTGTCACGGGCAGCATACAACACTATAAAAACTGAACTCAACTTTGATGATAAATCAGTCTCTCCAGAAGAAATCAGGATTCTGGAATAGACAGAATGAACTTATAATATCATCATCTATACTTTATTATTTTTAAATAAAAAGATAAAGCTTATTTTTCCCTTTTTGTTAATTTGCTATTTTTCAAAATTACCAACTTCTCTTAAAGAAACTTAATTCCTCATTAATATTTTTAAAAAGCTAACCCAACCAAATGCAAACTCACACTATAGGCTTCTTGACTTTTTAGTTCGAATAGATTGAAAAATGTGTGACTGCTCTTGATTTGACAGGAACTAGCTAATCTGTTGGTAGATGTAAGACTGACAAAAAAGTTCACAGCTGAAGGTTATGCTGAGTATTATATTAATCAATGAGAAAGCTCACTCTTGCATTAAAGCTAGAGCAGTAAGTTGGAATAAAGAAAAGGAGTTTATTATAGTCCAGCATCGGTACTTGCTTTATCAGTGGATGCTGTGGGCAGATGCAAGGAAGGACCAGCTATACCAGACAAATGCACAGCACCAGGGGTATGGCCTGCCAAGCATCCTCTGTGACATAAAAAGAGGGAGGTGGATTAGACGAACTTGCCCAAAGACAGTGAAATACATTACCTAAAAATCGTCTGTGGTCTGTAAACTTTGATCCAAAATCAAATCAAAAATCTATCTGGTTAAGACAGATCATTCTGTACAACTTTCCACAAATTTTCACTTGCAGAGTCACCATCCAGAACACCAGAATATTTGCTGCTTCTGCTTCTGCTTCTGCCAAGGTTTTTCCAAGTTTTTTTCCACTCACTGAGGTTGCATTTTCTACTTACTGCAAGACTCTTTGTGCATCACTTATCTTCTCTATCACATGCTAAGTGTTTCAATACCATGGTGATATAAACTTGGCAAGAAGGTGGCAGAGGGGAGGGGAGCAGCATGTCCTTCCTTTTCGCATTTGTTGTTGGCACTTCATCCAGAATACATTTAATGAGGCTCCAGACGAAATATGTAAGTCTCATCACTTCATGCACAATTTGCAATCACAGAAATATAAATGAATAGATTACACAGTACTGGTTATTAAAGCATGTATAATGACTTGTGTTCTAATAAACAAATAGATGTGAGAATAAATTATATTTCTTACAGTATGATATTTTGATCATTCAAGCATAAAAAGAGAAACTGCTCATGCACAGATTATTACAATGTGGAGAAACAATATGTGTGCATCACCTGTGTTTACAATACCATCCTTAACTTTTGTTACTGAAAAAATAAATTGCATGTGTTACCGTTCACAGAAGTGTATGTACGGTAACACACTTTTTCATGTCACATTTTAAGGAAAATCAGAGGTCAGGACACAAAAGGGTGATTTTGCAACATCTTTAAATAAGAATTGTGTGAATATGCATTGATTTAAGGCTTGAGTGCACATGACATTTAAGGGACACTACCACAAGTCTTTTTTTTTTTTTTTAATAGTTGCCCAGTATTTCCAGGGTTTGCAAAATCATCATCTATGCACTAGGTCACCACCTGCCTTTGCAAATATTTTACTGGATTTTAATAAAACATCCCAGGCATGAGGAGTAGAATTTGTAACCACCAAAACCAGGCACATTTCCTGCCCACCATGGGACACCCAGCAAGATGCCTGAAGCAAGGATGTGGTCCTAAGGGATTTAGAGCACTCTTAACTCACATCGGAACTTGTCCGCAGATTTGAATAAGTTTCAGTCCTATTGCTCATCCTACTGGGCTCCCTGGTTAATGGGTATTCAGAAGCAGCGGTGCTGAGGAAGAAAGCGCAAGGCTGTGCCAGTCTAGTCATGGCAGGAATCAATTGCTGTAGAATTCCCTCAGGAGTCCTGGATTCTCTTTGCCTCTCCACTGAAGTCTTCTAATCTCTGGGGTAATTTTCCCCCTGGTGACAATTAGAATTTCCATCTCTGGAGGCTTCTGAAATTGGACTGGACTAAAACATTAGAAAATATTTTGTGGAAATGCAGATTCAAATAGTTTACATTCAGGTTTATGAGTTTCAGAAAGGGAACAGGCTTCTCAAACCTCCTTAGCCATAGAGGGCTCAGTCATTCTAACTGCATTTCTCAGAACTGTACGTGTTCATGGAAGTCTTCCTATCTGCAAACAGTTTTTTGCTGCAGTTGGGGAAAAAAAAAACAAGAAGACAAATTAAAAAAAATTTCAATGAAATATTTTACAAATAATTTAAAGAAATTTTAAAATTGAGTTTTATACTACAAAATGTGAATGATCTGAATGAAAACAGATAGAGAACATTTGGAGACACTTTAGTCTAATCTTACATGGCCAGAGAGTTTACACAGAAAAAATAACATGTTTTTTTTATACACTAGGCAAAAGGCCACAATATATTGATAACATAAATTCAAGTATTCAGCATTTATAATGAACAAGTTTGATGAATGATACATGCAGTGAAGCAACAATACTAATTCTTCTCTTCGTGTTCTAAAAGACTGATCTTAATACATAGGCAACGGATGCCTGGTCAAACACCGTCAAAAAATCAGCCTAGTATTATTAGTCAGAGCTTTCAGTGAAGTGCATCATATTATAACACCATGAGGCTGTCACTATACCCCAGTGAGTAACACTAAGCGCTGTTCAGTCATGACTCACTCCAGTGGAATTCCTCAGTTTCCTGCAGTAAATAAAATAAGTTCCATGTGCACAGTCTGAAGCAGCTGTCAGCTCTTTGAATTAGGTAGGCATGAGCTACTTGTAAGATTGGACACTCCTCCAGATGCTGCCACAATTAAAAACAAAATACTTCTCTTTATGTTGAGACACCCACATAATTTCTGGCTGTCAAGAGATTGACATATTTTGACAATTTAACTAAAATAGAGGCTTTCAGGGAAAAATATAAAAGTTGTAACTTTTCTTGTCAAGGAACTTTTTCCCCTAAAAATGTGTTGCACTAAAACAAAAACAAGCTAAAAATCCCACAAAAAAAGGAAAAAAAAACAACAAAGAAAACCTGAATGTGGTGTGAAAACTTTAATAGAAATTATTAGACTTGCACAGAAAGTAACAGTGATGAGAAACTCTGTTACCCAAGTACTCAGACATGTGAAGACACTAAAATACCCACCATCTGCTTTTGCTTATGCTTTTTTTCTGTGCAAAGTAAAGACAAGGAAAACTGAAGAGGCTCCCGGGTCTTATTTACTTTTTCACTATGGGTAAAATTTGTCTGTCTGAAAGTGGTAGTCCAAAATGAGGTGAGACACCATGTCCAGACTAGATGCACCTTTCGATCATCATTCGTCTGCTCAAGGGCAAACATCTTTCCTCCCAGCTTACGCAGAAGGATGTCTTACACTCTAAGATGTCAGGTTACGTTCCCACATATCTTTTCAGATCATTGCACCACTGTAAAAGAAAGGTGTTTCCAGAGCAGATATGCAACAACCACTCCTCAATCTCCTTGTATAGCTCTGCACATGTAGGCTAACTCCTTCATTGCAACTCTCACTACGTACTTCTTTAGAAAGACCTTCAAGGCATGTGCACAACACTATATCTCCAAGATGAGAAGCTGGACATGAGCCGGCAGTGTGTGCTTGCAGCCCGCAAAGCCAACTGTGTTTTGGGCTGCATTAACAAAGGGGTGGCCAGCAGGGAGAGGGAGGTGATTGTGCCCCTCTACTCGGCTCTTGTGAGGCCCCATCTGGAGTACTGTGTCCAGGCCTGGGGCCCCCAGCACAGGAAGGACGTGGAGCTCTTGGAAAGGGTTCAGAGGAGGGCCACTAAGATGATCAGAGGGCTGGAGCACCTCTCCTATGAGGAAAGGTTGAGGGAACTGGGCTTGTTTAGCTTGGAGAAGAGAAGGCTCCGGGGAGACCTCATTGCAGCCTTCCAGTGCTTGAAGGGAGTGTATAAACAGGAGGGGGAGCGACTGTTTACGAGGGTGGATAGTGATAGGACAAGGGGGAATGGTTTTAAATTAAGACAGGGGAGGTTTAGGTTAGAGATTAGGAGTAAGGTTTTCATCCAAAGGGTGGTGGCACACTGGAACAGGTTGCCCAGGGAGGTCGTGGATGCCCCATCCCTGGAGGCATTCAAGGCCAGGCTGGATGTGGCTCTGAGCAGCCTGGTCTAGTGGTTGGCGGCCCTGCATATGGCGGGGGGGTTGAAACTAGATGATCACTGTGGTCCTTTTCAACCCAGGCCGTTCTATGATCCTATGATTCTGTGAAGACCTTTGCAAAACACCAGAGTTGGCAGGACTAACCTTCACAGAAATAAGAGGCACTGTGAGAGACCTGAAGGCAGAGCCATAGCTGTCTCCTCCATCCCGAGGAGGACAAACAAGACATTGGGCCCACCTGACCACAGATATATAATTTTTATGGAAGAAACAGATATTTTTTGACGCTCAAGGATATATCATTCTTAGCTGAAACATTGCAAATATCTTCACAAGTGTTGTGAATTAGGTGTCATGTGTGCACTAAGGTGGCCTCAACCAACACTGATTCAACTGTAAGCCAAAGGATGATGCCAGGATTTGGAAAACATTAGTAAATTGCTTCAGGTTGTTATAAGGTGTTGTGAACTTAACCGCATTGTGGTCAATAATCATGAATTTTAATATACTGCACGTCTATGAACTTCTGCTGTATACTAATTAGTTCATAGCATTATTGAAGAAGGTGAATATACTTAGTATAACGCAATGTGTCTGCCATACCTGCAGAATTTATCCTGCAACATTGCTCCATCCATATCAGTGGGCCAAGTCCAGGATGAAAGAATGGCGTCAGCCTAATAATGTGATCAACTTGACACAAATGCTGTGCCTCTAGCACAGTCTAGTGACACATCTACAAATACTTCCCTGACATTGCAAAAGAACAGCTGTTCCCACTCTTTGGAAAAAAAACCAAAACATGTCCTATGGAAACTCCTCTCTGGTGTCAGCTGTCTTGCAGCTTTTCTAATACCAGAAGCAGAATGAAAATAAAGATTTGCTTTTAAAAGCAAAAGTTGACATAGCAGCTTGATTTTCATTTTTAAAAAAAACCCTATCTTTGCTGTAATGATAGCAAAGACAAGGTTAAATATTCTACAGACAGCTGGAGTCACTGGTGTAGGTCACCCGTTGGAGAGAGGCTGCAAGACAATATCTGCTGTAAATAAACAGGACTTAATGCTGAGACACTGACATCTGTTAAACATGATATAATTCTATCCCTGCGTTTCACATCCTTGGGAACATTGCATAAACGTTCATCAGCTTTTAAAACCAACAAAAGAAGTGAAGTCTTGGCAAAGCTAGACTGACAAGTTCCTGTAGGTGAAACAGACCACCAAGATCTCTGCTGTTTTCTTTCAGTGTAGGTTTGATGTCAGATAAAATATAATTTTATCAAAACAAAAAAGCATGCTGATTTGAATTTTACAGCCTGTTTCTAACCAGCATTCTAAGCTTTTAAAAAGACTTTAAAAAAACCGAATCTCTCCTTTTTAAAATGCATTTTTAATTGTTGAATAATTCAGCTCCTAGATAAAACTGTTAATCAAACTCTGAGTCAGCATCTCCATTTTATTAACTCAACAAAGATAACTCTGTGATAGGCTCAAAGTCAGTAAGTTTGATCACCTCTTCATCAGTCAATTCCCTGTAACTCAGAACTGTCAGTCATTCTAGGGACTCATTTAGTATGTCTCTCCACACATTCACTGTCTGCTTTTAATGTTCACAACATCTGTGATCAATAAAGAAAAATAAAGGGAAATGAGTTTTGATTTGCATCCTTTTATGATAAGGTATTCCTGGCACATATTGGCACTATTCCTGTTACAGATGGCATTTGGAAGTGTATCTTTATAAATAATTTGTTTTTGTTTAATTTATTTGATTGTTTTCTCCTTTTTTACTTCTCTTTTCTTTTTCTCTCTTTTTTTTCCTTTTTTTTAATGGTAAAGTCCTCTGTGTTTCTTGAAGGGCAGCAACTAAGACAATTTAGGTGAAGATGAATACTAGAGTATCGCTTCTTGAAGAACAAAGAGTGAGTGTAAAAAAAGGATGCTTCAGGTCTGAGAAAGGAAGGAATTGTGTGGGGAGGCACTTATCATCTAAACCAAGGAACCAGATGATTTTCAGCTTATATAGTGACTATGAATTGGTGGCAAAAATTAAAGCAATGGTAAAAGTAGTGACACAGCCATCGTATTCCTCCAAGGAGGGACTGCACTCAAGGCTCTAACATGTAATGTTCTCAACCCATTTTCTTGACCTCAGGAATCAGGCTTCCTCCCAGCTTATGACAATCAGCAAGATAAGCAAAAACCAAGGAGCAAAGGCAAGAAATAAATGGAGAGAAAATAGAAAAAAAATAGAAAAAAAAATAGAAAAAGATAGCAAGATACAATACCAACTTCCAAGATAAGCACTACTCACAGCTCTCGCAAAGCATTCCTGAGCACCAAAATAAAACCACGGTGCAATATGAGTTTTTTGTTTGTTTTTTAAAGGGAGCTTCCCTCAAGCAGTGAAGGCTCAGAAAAAGTTTAAAAGTACTTATTTGACGTTTTCCTGGAGTGAAATGATTAATCCACAGTACATTTTAGCTTCTTGGTGAGTTTGCATGGAAGCTCAGTGAAAGTAATGGTCCTGCTGAAATTCTTCGTATGAAACCGATTGCCTGTCCCCAGAATCTAAAGGGTGGTTTGCTCATCTTGAAACTCACAGCTTGCTGCAGTATCGTGCCCTGGTGTGAGTATAATCCATGGACTAACAAAATCCCAATGCTTCTGCAGTAAGGAAAAAAACCCAACCCTTTTAAAAGTCTATATCTAGATTACTGAACAAATGGCTGTAGTGACAAAGGCACATAAAACCATATAAGGTGAGCCCATTGTTTGAAATAGGAGTCAGAATAATTGGTTTCCAAGATCTTTTGGAAGTTTTACGATTGAAGTTATATGTCATTTGTCATGTAATTTGGATTTCTTATAGTGCTCGCAGGGTTTTTCTATTGTCACTTGGTTATCATGATTTGTCCATTCAGTTACGAGGTACTCAGTGTCATTTATATCTTTTCAAGTTCATTCTGCATGTCTGTAAATTATAATCCCTTCTTAGCATTGGCAATGAGCTGAAATTTCACTAATGTCTTAAAAAATGATATGTCTACACTTCCAACCTCCTCATATCAGTGCCAAATTTGGAAAATTATTTTTTCTTCTTTACACCAGCTGTCTGTGCCAAAAGACAGTTGAACAAATGATAATGTGGGGAGAGGAGAACAGAGAACAGAAAAGTGGAGAACTGGGATTGAAATTAATTTGATTGCCAGTCTGAGAAAGGAGCACTTTTATGATGCTAGACTACTGCATGCCAAGAATCGTTAAAGATAATTCCAATTAAAATACCAGAAGTATCCACCACTGTTTATTGCCCAAGACTAACTCTAAGAATAGACTGAGATTTAGGATCACTTTTTCTCAAAGCATATTTTCTACTAGATTGAGCTGGACACGTGGGATGTCAACTGGAGCCCATGAAAAACTACTTCTATAATAAAAAGATGATAGGAAAATGCCTCTACGGAGTCAGAAAGACTAGTTTAAATGCTTAGTCCGAGATCTACACTGGCACATTTTGTAACAGCAAATCGGACGGCACTCCATAGTGCAGCGCTCAGACAGAATTCAAGGAACCTTCCTCCTCACAAACAATAAAATATGCTCTGTCATATTTATCTTCACTTTTTTTTTTCCATTTCATTTTCTACTTTTGTATGTAATCAACCAAATTCACATAACCTCTTCTATCAAGGACCATTATTCAGTTTTCAACTTTACTGTTAAAATCATCTGTGTTGAGAGGAGTGTCTTGCAAGGACAGTATACTTTGCACGCTAACTTGTGGTTGGTGTTTGGGCAATGCACAAAACCAGCTAGATGGAAGAATTTCTAATTTCATATCAGACAATATTAAATTCCTAATAATTTGAAGTTATACTTTCTTGATTCTCAGACAGTATGAAACCTCATAGATACAAGATTCTTTGTCTTTTGGTAATGGCACTTTTTGCTATTCTGAGAACTTTGGATGGAGTGTTGCATTTAGCTGATTAGAAATTCTGATTTACAGGCAGAATCAAAAAAAAAAAGAAAAAATAAAGGAAATATGACAAATATCTTTTATGCCTTTTTTTTTTCTTTTTTTTTTTAAAAACTTCTCTCTGCCCCCTCCTCCTACCCCAGATGTGCTTAATGAAAAGCATCTAGGGTTCAGAAATAAATTTTCTACATGAGCAGTACCCAGGCTTTTATACCTCTTATTCTCATCTCTTCTTCTAATTGTTCACTATGGAAAGCTTCAAAGCAAGCTATAATAATCCATGATGGCATATTGCATAGTCCCATTCTTTATTATTCTAAATTTATTACAGATAAAGAATTTATCAGTCTAATAGAAGTATTTACTGTTATTCCTGGTTGTGATAATGAGACAGTCCCAGTCTCCTCATCACTTTAGAATTGCCTGATCCTTTCAAAGTGAAGCCTGAATAAGGACATGACCTTTTCAGTTAATTTTACCCCAGGAAGATTTGGAGAATAAGCATAGGTGGATCATAGGGTAATCCCTGCAGATTGCAAATCTTTAGTCCTTTCTGCATTAAATTAATTTTTTAAACTCTCTTAAATTTTTTAATATTGGTTTGGCTGACACATACTTCAATATCTGTTTTTACTAGTTTTAATGAAAACAATATAATTTTCAGGCTTGAACACTCAAGGCTAGCCTGATAAATGGTTCTGCAAGGTTCACTTGTCAGATTCAAAATTGACAATAAAACTATTTTGTAAGAAAATTTCAGCCTAGCACCTTACAGTGACTAAATGTTTTTGTGGTTGGGTCGGTTTGTTGGGTTTTTTTAAGTCTCACTGTTTTATGCACTTTTCTTCTGAAAATTTTGAATGAACTTATGGATGTGATTTAGGCAAATACTTAGGAGTACAATGTCTCGTCCCATTCCAGTGGATGGCCAAGAGAAGTTTTTTGTGATTCCCCGAAAAGGAGCACCAGCTAGGTGAAGTCAGGCAATGGCTCGAGGAACAATACAACACAATTTTATTTATCTCAGCAACTGCTAAAACATCACGAATCAACTGCTCAGAGTCAAGCATCAAATCACACTTGTCAATTATCACCAAACATCAGTTGTCCAGGAGGCAAGCACCAAATAACGCCCCATCGTTTGGAGGTAAAATTCAGACAGAAGACAGAGTAGGAAAGAGATGAAAAGTAAGAAAGAGGGGCAGAAAGACAGAGACAGAGAGACAGAGAGACAGAAACACACAAACAGAGACATAGAGAAAATCACCAACCCCTTGTTCCAGCACGTCTTCTCTTCCGGCAGAAGTCTTTGTTTCAGGCAGAAGCTCCTTGTGTGAGGTGGTGATGGGTCAACCAGGGGGGTGATGGGTCGGTAGGGATTACAGTTCAGGGTCACCTTTTATACAGTTCAGTCCAGTCCTGTCCTGGACCACCCCTCGAGGGGGGCCCAGCATCCAGGTCACCTTCAGGGTTGGCCTTTGGGGGGCGCAACAGCCCTGCATCCAGGTTAGCTTTGTGGGAGGAATAGCTGGTTCTCCACCAGGGAGAGGACTCCAGCCCTCAGTACCCATGCCCCACCTGGTGCCCATCACTCAAAACATAAACAACTTGCTAATGTCTGTTCCCAAAAATCTTTTCTTCCAACATGCTCTGCCCAAGCTATTCGAGCTGTTCATAGACATGGTGGCATCTCTTCTTTAGAAATGTTCTGTCGGAGTGCTCTGCCCAAGCACTCCTGGTGGAGCCTCTTCTTTGGAAAATGCTCTGCCCATTGTTTGAGACATAAACATGGACAAACAACATTATCCAGGAGGGGATGGGTAGGGGTCCAGCCTGTGACCTAAGCACACACTATTACCTCTCATTTACAACAACTCACATACAGAATTGTAACAAAAGTTGGGACAGCAGTAAGTGACCAAACCTTCTGACAAATTAAACACAGAAAACGGGGAAAAAAGTTAATGTAATTGCCAAAAAAATCAAGACTTCAATATTTAATTAATGAGAATACTGGAGGTAGTCCACTTCAAAAACTCAAAGAAGATCCTTGGGCTTTAAGATTTAGAATCATGTTTTTGTAATTATTTTATCCCACTTCAGAGGTCAAGTGTTGTAAGTGTGGATAAACAATTATAGCTAGATCCAAACCTCAGAAAAATGATGGAATACATTTTTAGTATTAATACACTTTCTGTGCATGATAGACCTTTACAGACTGTAAAAATCATCAGCCCTTTAGACACAGGTTACACTCAATGGAGTTGAAGGAATGAGTTAACATATGACGTGATGGGACCAGTTTCGGAAGACTGCTTTATAACCTATATAGCAATTCTTTAAAAAGTACTTAGGCGGATTTAATAACCCCAAATATCCCTGAAAGTTACACAATCTTCACAGAAGGTAGTACATATTCTAATGAAGTCAATCCTCATGACTCTCTACTAATGAGTTCTTCCCTGTCCTCAAGTCGTGGTGGAATTTGACCAGAGCATTTTATAGAACCATACACACAGGTTTCCTTGGATGCTATCGGATTATTTTGAAGCTATTTCATGGTCACTGCTGTAACAAAAGACTGTCTGATACCTTATCTCCCCTATAAGCTCTTTCTTGTTGTAATTACTCTAGTCATAATGCACTACATCTTCCTCTTGCAAGCAATCTGCATCACAAAGCACCCTAAAGAAACCAAATAGAATACGACATATTATTCACATAGATAAAAAGAACCTCTAGCCCAGAGACACTTCTCTTTGGTCTTTGCAGTCCTTGGCAAAACAAAATTGGATGCTGCTGATGAGCTAATGAAGTGGAAGTAACACTCTAATGACCACAGATGAATGAAATGAGAATCTGATTGTGACTATACATTCCTGCAGCTGGAGTATAAGTCAGATTGTCCTACTTTCTCTCCTTAATAGGAGGAAAAATACTGTGCTCCCTACAGCTGCTATTTCACTGAGTATGCTAGAAGTTCTGCACACACTGTTTCCCCAAATGGATTGAATACTAATGTTTCTGCCACCATTTTAGAACTTATTCTGCTTCTACAGATCTACTCACCTACACTGTCTGCCTCTTGTTATCATTTTTTTTCATTTGACTGAAGTACTTAATTTTCTATAGCTGCGGTGTTTACAGTTTCTATATCTCTAGCCTATTGCCTTGGCAACTTTAATAGCTCTACATTCCTTTAGCATTTCCACCAAGGCACATTTTCAACAGACTTCACTCTGCTCACTCTCTCAAACAGATAAAAAACAAGCCTGAGGAAGTGGGGATTTTTTCTGTGTTAAAGGAAAGAGTACAGGTTTTCCCATGGCTTTTGTTTTCCTAAGATGTTTATTAAAACTCCTGCTAAAGGCAGATAAACCTGTACAGCTCACACCTACAGTCTCATCCCTCCTTTTTCCTTCTCTTTTAGGTGTTTGTCAGAATTACAATGCTAACGGTTATTAGACGAAACCATGATCTTATACACTTTGTATTTACTAAATATACCTTAATTCCAAATAGGTTTGATTATAGCACCACAAAAATCTATTTCTTTTCACCATATACCAGCTCTTGAAATTTCCCTTATGTTCAAGCTTCATAAAAACAGCCCCTTGACAGAAATCACTTTGGAACATGTGAAATTCGTGTCCTAAAAAGTCTGAGAAAGGAAAAGAGAAATGTATTTTGTGATGCTGGTCCCCAAGAGGCAAAATAAACAAAGTTTCATTATGGAAATAAACCTTTTCCCCAACAGTGGTTTGTAGGCTCCATAAAAATGTGTGATATCTCATCCAGTTCCTATAGCCTAACCTAGTCAGTTAACTTATTCCCATTTATGTTCTAGGTCTTTTTTTCTGTCATCAGGTTCAGTGAACTCAATGTCAGAATGTTTACCATCGTGTCATTGATGGGGAGAATCAGAAGGTTCCTAAAAAAGGGGTTTCTGGAAATTAGAACTCTGTGGAAGGAAAAAAGAGGACATTCAGCATGCTCTGAATATGTAAATTTTTCCTTTCATACATCCCTGATCATTCTCTTTGCCCCTACTGGCTTTGCAGATCACAGGGGTTTTGATGGCCTTTTGGTCTGATCCAGTCTGCTAAGTTTTCCATCCTCAAAACTATCAAAGACCAGTCTAACAGGATCTAATGTAGACATCCAAAGGCATTTTGGATAAAAAATGCTTTCAGATGCTAAACAAGTGTATTCATTGAGTAGGTGGAGAGTGCTTTAGAACTGGTGTTAAATTTGTCCCAAATTGACAACAGTCACCACTACAATTTTTTTTTGGTATTTTGAGGTGACCACTATGCACTTGTTAAATTAATCTTACCTTCAAAAAAGAATGAATTTTCAACTCAAGTGAATATTTCTGAAGTTCTTCATGTTGGCAATGGGCAAACTGAGATACAGTTTATCACTAACCATTTAGAAAAAATTATATCCACTTTCCGTTATTGTTTGCTATTTGATAAAGTAGCTTCTCAGCAGCTGAGGTTCTTAAAGTTTGATCACTTCCACAAAGCTTTGCTATCAATCTACAGCTCTTACACAAGTCTGTAAATGTTAATTTCTTCTACCACAGGCGAGTCACTGCTGTGATTCTGAGTTCAATCTTTGACCTACTAAAGATTTAAACCATTCCAGAAGTTTACCTGTGACTGCACGGTAACCAGACATAACACTGAGGAAAGTGGGAACCATGTCTAATATCTGGGTTTTATCCTTCAGCACCCAGTTCCTTTAACTCACCTCCCTACTGTGTTTTTTTTTCCCTTTCATTGTGTTTTGAGGATAGTGAAAAAGAAAATAACATCCATAAAGTTCACATTTATTCCCTTTGCCTATCATACTTTGTTAACACAATTAACATCTGCATGAATTTCTACTCTGTGCAACAGTAGAGGAAAGAGGTGCATTTCTGTGTTGACCAGCAAAAGTTAATGCGACTTGTTAGTTAATTCCTTTTTGGCTTAGTTATGATGGTGAATGACAATTAACTTCCTCACTTTCAATAACTTTGTAATAGTATTATGTATGTTCAGAATTAACATTTTCAGAACTTGTAGGCACCTTAAACACAAAGGTAAAAATATTTCCCAAAATATTGTAGGAGACATTGACCTTTTACTATCCCTTTTTTATAAAACTAATGTGCAGAAGGATTTTTTGATTGGTTAACACAACGCTTTATGAAAGATATTAAAAGTCCCGTGATAAGCCCAACATGAACATCATAAAAGAATGTATATGGCAAGGGAGCAAGGAAATTGTCCCTGAAAGTGAAATTTAATTTTCCTCGGAGAAGTATACAATTTTATGACTACTGATGTCCAAATGGCCCATTTATTTAGATTGTTTTCCCCCTTTATAGAATAGTTAATTCCTTGTTGAGCTGTTATATGCTCCCCAGAACAATTAGTATCTATATACCAGATTTTTTTTTAATCTCCTAATAGGTATGCCTCTGTGAACTGGGGCATTTTGAATTTTTTCAGTCTAATCATCTATAACCTTCTTGACTACCTCCCTTTCTTAAACGGAACTGCTTATTCCATTAATATATAACCAAGTGTCTTCACAGACTACTATATAACTACCTCTTTACCCTCTTTATGAATATCTTTTGAATTTGGAAAGTCTTAAAGGAAAAGAAGTCTGTAAGTTTCCGTGCATCACACAGCAATGCAATACATTCTGAATTAATTTAAATTCTTTTGCTTCTAGGAACAAAGAAATCTACATAAGAGCAGTGAAGAACATACAGAATTTTTAAGAAAGATCGAAGAACTTCAAAGTAAAATTCAACATGAGAAATAAGCATTATAAAACTCTACAGACTTTTATCATTTGTTGAAACTTAGTGCGAAAAGAAAATTATGTTCCTCTTATTAAAAAAAAAAAAACAAAACAGCAGGGAAATTAACAGAGCACTTTTAATTGTGAGCATACCTTGGACTTAGCATGACCCAAGAGCTTGTTTGCTCTCATTCCTCAATATTCTTGCAATAAGTAATTATCTTCTTAAGTATTTCTCTTATGTGACTAACGCTCTAATTTTTTATGAAAAGCTGTTTCTGACAAACAAAAGTAAAACCTGGCATTCACTAATTTATTTCAGTTTCGAAAAAGACTATTCTGCAACAAATTGTTGGATGACTGTTTGAAAGCTGAAGAATTGCAGGAGTTCAAAAAAAGATTCTAAAACAGTATTTTCATCTCTAGCCTTTATCAGTGATTTTTTTCTTCAGATTCATCTCACATCCTATAGCTAACAATAACATCAGAATTTAATCTATGCTTCAGAGTGGCACATCACCTCCCAGTTTTGTCTCATTTCTGAAAGTAACTAAAAATTTATCTTTGGTCTTTTCCTACCGTTTTCCTACCATTTGCAATCTTGTACTTCATTTATCTTTTTGTTCAAAGCTCAAGAAACCAAAGCTGTGAAGTAAAATCATTTCAGCTTAATACTAACAAGAGGTGACGTATATTTCCTTTTAGACAATTGGGACCTGAGCAAGCCATTCTTCATTAGGTAATTAAGATGTGGAACGCATCACTGAGGATATTTATTTTAGTAACCACTTATTAAACAAACGTGTAATTTCAGCTTGTCTTATTTGCAGTCTAAGTGGAAAAATAAAGGAATCTGCATCTCATTTTTTTTGTTTAAAATAGTTACCAAGCAGTACTCAGTATTTAGGGTTATGCAGAGTAACAAGAGTCATGATTTGGCTCTTTTCAAAGTTATTTTAGCTCTTAATAGACATCCTTAGAGAAGTAATCACTCACTTTCTCAGGGGAGACTGCTGCCATCAAAAGAAATTTCATTCTAAACTGTTTGCTTATGCCTTTGTGCAAGATACCTTTGATTAATTGCTAAGAGAACATAGCGTTAATTTACAGAATGTAAAATAGACTATTTAAAAAATCAAGTATATTAAAAATACCGCGTTCTGTGTATAGATTCATTTGTTGGTATTACTATAATCACTTGCCCTCTGTCATTCATATACTGTACAAAATTATGATAAAAGATTAAGAAAAAGTAGGCTTTCCTTGCAGACAGAGGAACAAATCTATGTTGTTAACACGCATGCTTGTTAACATGGTTGCTGCTATTAAAGTCCAAGTCACTTCTGTGGAGGAACAGCCACTGAAGGGAAAATTTCAGGTTTTCAATTCATCATTCTTCATCTCCTTTCTGACTAAAAGTAGTCAGACTGTTGTGAGTATGCTTATCCTAAAACTTAAGTTATATTCAATAGTCTGTCTTGCATGCCCAATGTCCTCTGCATTGACTCTGTCAACTTCTGCTGTTTTGCCATCAAGGAAAGTCACTAATACAAACAATACGGCTCTGGAGAAATGAATAGGAAGTCTAAAAAGTATAGATTTTCAAAAAACTGAACTTACCAGTTACTGTGTAACATGGGAAGGGGCAAGAAAGTGGGAACAAAGCAGATGAAAAACTTGCTTTACCCTTCCTTTTTTTCTACTTCTTATATATACCAGAAGAGTCTCAGAATTTGTATCCTATTTGTGTATTTGCACTCACAGCCCAGAAAGCCAACTGTGTCCTGGGCTGCATCAAGAGAAGTGTGATTCTCCCCCTCTACTCTGCTCTCGTGAGACCCCACCTGCAGTGCTGCATCCAGCTCTGGAGTTCTCAGCTCAGGAAGGACATGGACCTGTTGGAGTGAGTCCAGAGGAGGCCACAAAGATGGTCAGAGGGCTGGAGCACCTCCCCTGTGAGGACAGGCTGAGAGAGTTGGGGTTGTTCAGCCTGGAGAAGTGAAGGCTCCGGGGAGACCTAACAGCACCTTCCAGTGCCTGAAGGGGGCTACAGGAGAGATGGGGAGGGACTTTTTACAAGGGTATGCAGTGACAGGATGAGGCATAATGGATTTAAGTTAGAAGAGGGCAGATTTAGACTGGATATTAGGAAGAAATTCTTTACTGTGAGGGTGGTGAGGTAGTGGCCCAGGTTGCCCAGAGGAGCTGTGGATGCCCCATCCCTGGAGGGGTTCAAGGCCAGGCTGGATGAGGCTTTGAGCAACCTGGGCTAGTGGGAGGTGTCCCTGCCCATGGCAAGGGGAGTGGAACTTGATGATCTTTAAGGTCCTTTCCAACCCAAACTGTTCTGTGATTCTATGATTCTATTCATTAAATCCTTTAATAATTGTAGAAGAGTGACACTTCTTATTGGGACAAATTAGATGAAGTTGGACCTAGTTAGATTAACAGATTTAAACAGATTGAGTTAGAAAAGAAAGGTTTTTCGTTCTTGACAAAGCAATGTTAAAAGGAGGTCTGTTGGTCTTCATTAGTTTGTGCTTAGAATTTCAGGGATATTTTTTTCATTACAGTTAGGAAATGAACTACCCAGAAAGATATTCGTGTTCACTGAGAGCAGGACAAGAAAGGATGTATTTAAACTGCAGCATTACTCTGTTAGATATGAGTAAGATCTTTTTGATTTTCAAAGCAGACAAGCACCAGATTTGAGTGCTAAAGGATCAGAAATCTTATATTCGGAGATTTTCAGCTATAGATAAAGCTGGCATCTTCCGGAAATACTTTTGTTATATCTTTTAGGATTTTGCCTTGGAGAGTGGCTAGTGACCTCTAAAAACCTCTTAAAGCTCTCCAGCCTTCGATTTCCTAATGATAGATCTAAAAGAAACTCACAAAGGGAACCATATAAAAAACTATTTGCTCAAAAAATATTTGTTTTTACAGGTTTTATTAAAAAATGCCTTGGCTAGGGAGCATATATACAGTGTTTTCTGTGAATTCTGTCAGTAAGAGGTTCATTTGCAGAGTACTCTGTGCCACATTACTGAGTTTTGCTTCACAAGTATTTTCTATTGTTTGGCCTATGGGGGCTGTAACACTAAATTAGCCTTTACAATTTTTTTTTTTTAATTAAACTGCAATAAAATTCCCTCAAGAAACAGAAAAGTTGAACAAACTATACATGAAAAGTTTTTCTACAGTCAAAACTGACCTAGACTGTCTTATTTGCTATCAACAATACAGAATTTACTAGTCAAGCAGAGAGTTTCATTACATTAATGCTTAATTTGTTCTTCAGTTAGTATTCAGAACAGATTTTTTTTTTCCAACTGTTCTTGGCCTTTAGATAATGGTAATATGAACAAAAGACAGGTGAAACCAAGGAGGGACATAATACACAATCTCTCAGAATTTGCATGTCTTCAGAATGTATGTTCTCATGAATCTCAAAACACAGAACTTCACTTACACACGCCTACTGGAGGAATTGCTGTGGTTTATTAGGGAGCCTGAAGTGGCTGATTCCATCTACCATTATTCGGTACCCAAACATTTTTATAGTTCTGTTTTCACTTTCAGTTCACCTATGTGGACTCAAGCAACTATATAAACATGGTTGTTTATAACCTTCACTTCCATGCCAATGTACCAAGTTCTTCAGTGTGCATCTGCTGTTTTGTGCCCTCAGTCAGCTGCTCAGTGGTAGGGTGCTTCCTACTCCATGTCTTTGGTCTTGTTGTTTACAGAGATAAATGTTATGTGTATCGGTTGATTTAAGTGATTCGTGTTTCATTTGTCTAGGTTTTTCTTGGTAGAATAGTTATCTACATGTTGATTTTGACTGAGTTCCATCCATCCCAAATCCAAGAGAATACAAGACAAAATGGAAGTGCTAGAAGCATGTTTCACCTTAACAATAGTAAAATAATGCTTCACCCAGACATAATATGGACATATTTAACACAAAGTACGATTGTGATCAGTGGTTCCCTCCTGGATTTCAGCATGGCACAAGCATAATTAATGCTTTTTGTTGATGATTCTGCCTATGCTATGAGCTGTGGGCAATTTTCTGAAGCTCTTCTGCAATTCTACCTGTGTTTGAGTTATGTCATCCCAAATAGAAGTTTCCTGTGTTTCCTTTCCTTTAATTTCTGAGATATATAGTTTCCTCCAGACAGGAGATTCTTGATTTTTCTCAGTACTCTTCATATATACCATTCTGATAGTATAACTAAAACGAATATGGTGAGTTGACCCTGTCTGGATGCCAGGTGCCCACCAAAGCTGCTCTATCACTCTCACCTCCTCAGCTGGGGAGAGAAAATATTTTCTCTGGGGAGAGAAAATATAATGAAAAGCTCATGGGTCAAGATAGGGACAGGGAGAGATCACTCCCTGATTACCATAATGGGAAAAACAGGCTCAGCTTGGGGAGATTAGTTTAGTTATTACAATCAGATTAGGATAATGAGAAATTAAACCAAATCTTAAAAACACCTTCCTCCCACCCCTCCCTTCTTCCTGTGCTTAACTTTGCTTCCAATTTTATTGACTTCCTCCCCCTCAGAGGCTCAGGGGGATGGAGGTTGCGGCCAGTCCATCACGTGTTGCCTGTGCTGCTCCTTGCTCCTCACGGGAGGGCTTCTCACACTCTTCCCCTACTCCAGAGTGGGGTCCCTCCCACGAGACAGTCCTTCACAAACTGCTCCAATATGAGTCCTTCCCATGGGCCGCAGTTCTTCACAAACTGCTCCAGTGTCGGTCCTTTCCATAGGGTTCAGTCCCTCAGGCGCAGACTGATCCAGCATGGGTCCCCCTCGGGGTCAGAAGCCCTGCAGCAAACCTGCTTCAGCCTGGGCTCCTCTCCATGGGGCCATAGGTCCTTCCAGGAGCCTGCTCCAGCGCAGGCTTCCCATGAGGTCACAGCCTTCTTCAAGTGCATCCACCTGCTCTGGTGTGGGGACCTCTACGGGCTGCAGGTGGAGATCTGCTCCACTGTTAACCCCCATGGACTGCAGGAGGACAGCCTGCCTCACCATGGTCTTCACCAGAGGCTTCAGGGAAATCTCTGCTCCAGTGCCTGCAGCACCTCCTCCCCCTCCTTCTTCAATGACCTTGGTGTCTGCAGAGTTGTTTCTCTCACGTATGCTCACTCCTCTTGTGGCTGCAATTGCTGTTGCATAGGTTTGGCTTTTTCCCCCCCATCTTACCTACGTTATGACAGCACTTCCATCATTGCTGGTTAGCTCAGCTTTGGCCAGTGACAGGTCCATCTTGGAACCAGGTGGCATGGGCTTGAGAGGACATGGGGGAAACTTCTAGCAGCTTCTTGCAGAAGCCACCCCTGTAGCCACCCCTTGCTACCAAAACCTTGCCAAGCAAACCCAATACAAAAACTAAGTCACATTTTATTTCTGCATTCTGGAACTAGTCACTTTCCTATTTGAACTGAAGTTTATTCCTAAGTGGTCCTCTATGTTTATAGATATAGGGTCTCTGAGTTCAACCTGTTCACTTGACATGCATAGGGTTAAAACCATACATGGATATAATACTTTTGCAACTTTTTTTTAATTAACAATTTAGCACCTAGTTACAGCAGTGTTGATGTTTATTAAACTTGTTTACTTCTATTTGCTTGAGTCTCTTCAGACTGTTTGATTGCAGATCAAACAGCATTTTGTTCTTTACAGTTATGAAGTCTAGGAAAAAATTGTTCTTGATGCTGTTTATCTTGTTTCTGGTTTTGTCAGCTGTCTTTCTTGCGTGTTCAGCAGAATGTCCTGACTGTTTTCAGTCCCTTGTGCTTATTTTCTTCTTTATTCTAGATCTTGAAAATTGTGTTATTTGTAGTGATGTTCACATGTGTTCTTATGCCATCCGCGTGCAGCTACACAAGTCCTTGTTTGCCTTCTCTGAAGGTCACATTGCTCACATAGTTATGCAAAATGCTTATACATTGTGCCTGGCCATATAATCACAGGATTACAAAGTAGGTTGGTTACAGTATTTTTGTGTGCTTATATTTGGGTTCAAGAGACACTAATATTGATTCTACCCTGAGCAATGCACCTCCCAGGTGTATCCATTACAGGCCTGTGTTTCAACTGTAGAGCTGTAAAAATAAGCTGCTTATTGGACAGAGATGTATTTGCTGCTTATAAGAAAACATTATTCTGTGAGGGAATCTGTATTTATATTATCTGTGAAGCTCCTTTACCAGCTCAGAAGACATGTGTTTTACCCTTAACAAATGAACTGAATAGTAGTACAGTAAACAAAACTGGGATAACAGTCCCTAGTCCTTAATGCCACTGAGTTCATAGGATTCCACTTCGTGACGGCTGATGAGTAACATAATGATGTTCCACAAGTATTTGGTGAATAAAATTCTTTACGTCTTCATAGGTAATAGTAATAGCACAAAATTCATCATCAGCTGTATCCAAAATGCAGAACTTCCTTCAGAAATGGAACATGTGGGTGCTAAATCCTCATTTAGAGGATTATATCTAGCCAAAGGTTCTCTGTATCCAACAGATCTGACCAATGCCCTCTTGCTTGTGGTGAAGTATTCAGAGAGATCTAAGTCTTTTTAACAAGATTCTATGGGATTAATCTCAAATCTACTGGAAATATTAGGATGATAATTTTGTCAGGGAGAATTTCTTTGAATAGTATAATATACAGCCTGTTAACTTTTCTGGAGTACTCCCTTGACGATGTGGGAATAGGATACACTTTTAGATTCAGTTTCTGAGTCACCTGTGAAAAACTTCTCTTAGCTCTTCTGGCTCTTTTGGCCGTATTTGTTCAAGCGAAATTCTCCCTAACATTAGTAATTTTGTGGTTCACTTCACAGTCAGTGAAATCTGTCTAGGTAGGAAAAAAGGTTCACATTTCCCATTGCTGAGAAGACAATTCACGGAGACTGAAATGGTACTCTGTGTAGAGGAACCCGCTAGGATAAAGTCCTGGCATGGCATGACAGGTTGCCTAAACTCCATTTCTAAAGTCAATGTAGTCCTGGCTCAAGATCTGGTTTTGAAAATAGCCTTTAGAGCTAGTGTTATCAGATGGAGTTACCTTCTGCAACATGGTTCACTGATAGCCCAGAAAAAGACAAAAAATGTTTATTCACTAGGATAAATATCTAGGTTTTTATCCCCCATTTCACTAGGTTTTATCCCTCATTTCTGCTGCACGGTCTTAGCACACACAGGTGCACTTTTCTGGAGAGCAGAAAAAAATAGTTAAGACAGCTTCTGCAGTAAACATAGATTTATTAGCCTGGAGCCACTTCTGATACTTTTCCACATGCATTAAAACTATCTCACTGTGCTTTGATTATTAAGGAAAAATTTAGAGGACACCTATGTTTAATATACTAGCAACACTTTGATTTCTGTCTTTCCATTTCGTGTTGATTAGGTTGCAAAGGCAAGCTGAAGCTTTTTATAAAACTTAGAGAATGTCAGTCAAACAAAAGGTGTTTTATCAGCTTCCTGTGTGAAAAGAACATAAATGGGAACATTAGATTTAAAAGAAAAAAAAAAGATTACAAGAAACTGCACCTTTTATTGCCTTTACCCTAAGCCATGGAACTTTACATACAAATATAAAGGAACTTTTGAGTCAGAGAAAAAATTTTAACCCATCTCCAGCAGGGCTTGAATACTCTATGTTTTGGTATGAAAGGTGATATGGATATAGCTAACCTTCAATGTGAATTAGTGTATTTGGCTGTACAGTAAAATATTTGTGATAATAACACCATTGTCTGAAAGGTTGATAGAGCTGAGTTATCTCATCATCCTTTAGGTTCTAATCAAGGCCATTTTCTGCAGTCTTTGATAACAGACTTCATGCCAATTCCAACATAATTAGATATTCCTAGAGTAAATTCAGAGGAATAAAGTTTCCAATGAACAGGAAACCATTTGTGACGTCACTGTCTTGGCAACTAGTATGGCAAAAAAGGAGATAATTATCAAGCATTATTAAGGAAGATGGGATGTGTTATGAGGGGGAAGGGAGGCTGCTTTGGACTAGCTTTACTCTGATCCCAGGGACTTTCAATTACTGAAGTGCATCAGGTGTGTACCGTGCGCACATCTTTCAGTTTAGTTTCACCCCAAAGAAATACAGCTCATATGCTTTGCCGCTATTCTGTGACCGGGCTCAACCAGGTTTGTTTCAAAACTGCACCCATGGTTATCACTAAAACAGGAATGTACACGTTCAAACTATTTTAGTTTATCAAGGAAGATTCATCTTCAATTGTCCCTAAACACAGCATACAGACAATTTATCTGAACAAAGACTCCATTCACTTATTTTACTAATCACCATAAGCTGAATTGGAGAGATCAGCTTTGTAGTAAGTATAATCTGGGGCCGTATTCACAGTTACAATGGCAGGCTACAAAGCTCTTCAGTTTTAATTTTCTGCTGCAACTTCAACTTAGTCTGAAAGAACCTTCCATAGTAGCACTTATTTGATCTCACTTTTACTCAATAGTTAAACAAACAAATAGGTACGCAAACCTTCTCTAACCTATCGATGCTCTTTGTAGTTCACTAGATCAAATTTAGTGATGCAATGTAGTGTGAACATTACTGCAAAAAGACCCTCAGCAGCCTGGTCTAAGTTGGCCCTGCTCTTAGTAGGCAGTTGGAGCAGACGGCTTCCATAGGTCCCTCCAACTAAAATTATTCTATAATTCCACAATTACTATATTTTTAGTGCTGGCTGATTTGGCAATACTTGGGTGATTTTGACATTATGAGTTTTCAGCAAATCAGGTCTTTCAGCTAGTACTAAACTAATCTAATAGCATTTATAAGAGTGGATTTTACCCAAGCATAAATACAGGCTGGGCAGAGAATGGATAGAGAGCAGCTCTGAGGAGAAGGACTTGGGGGTATTGGTGGATGAGAAGCTCAACATGAGCCGGCAGTGTGCGCTTGCTGCGCAGAAAGCCAACCGTGTCCTGGGCTGCATCAAGAGAAGCATTAGCAGCAGGTCAAAGGAGGTGATTCTCCCCCTCTACTCTGCTCTCGCGAGACCCCACCTGGAGTACTGTGTTCAGATGTGGGGCCCCCAACATAAAAAAGACATGGACCTGTTGGACAGAGTCCAGAGGAGAGCCACAAAATTAATCAGAGGGCTGGAGCACCTCCCCTATGAGGACAGGCTGAGAGAGTTGGGGTTGTTCATCCTGGAGAAGAGAAGGCCCCGAGGAGACCTAATAGCAGCCTTCCAGTACCTGAAGGGGGCTACAGGAGAGATGGGGAGGCACTCTTTGTCAGGGAGTGCAGTGGGAGAACAAGGGGTAACGGGTATAAGGGTAAATTTAGACTAGATATTAGGAAGAAATTCTTTACTGTGAAAGTGGTGAGGCAGTGGCCCAGGTTGCCCAGAGAAGCTGTGGATGCCCCATCCCTGGAGGGGTTCAAGGCCAGGCTGGATGAGGCTTTGAGCAACCTGGGCTAGTGGGAGGTGTCCCTGCCCATGGCAGGGGGGTTGGAACTTTACGATCTTTAAGGTCCCTTCCAACCCAAACCATTCTATGATTCTATGATTCTATGATTCTATGATTCTCAGGATAGGTCTGGAAAATTCAGCACTGTTAATGATCAGAAAAAGTAATGCTCTCATACCAAGACAATTAGAAAGAAAGGGCTAAATATTATTAAATATGAACCTTTTGTACCGCTACCAGACTGATGGAAAGTGTTAGAGTAGGGGAAGCCTCTAACCTAAAGTTGTTGCTTACTGAAGGATCTGTTTTCCAGTGTGTGCTGCTATTAAAAAAGCTTACAAATTTTGTTTTCAAGTATCATTACTCATCAATATAAGGGTTCATCACCTTCTCCCTCACACCAGAATTTTCAGGCAAATAAAGCCATTTGGCCTTTATAGGATCATAAAACAGTTTGGGTTGGAAGGGACCTCAAAGATCATTGGTTGGGATTGGCCCAACCCAGGTGTGAGACTTTGCACTTGACCTTGTTGGACTTCATGAGGTTCACACAGGCCCACCCCTCTAGCTTGTCAAGGCCTCTGGATGTTTTCCTGTGCGGGTGGTGAGGCAGTGGCCCAGGTTGCCCAGAGAAGCTGTGGATGCCCCATCCCTGGAGGGGTTCAAGGCCAGGCTGGATGAGGCTTTGAGCAACCTGGGCTAGTGGGAGGTGTCCCTGCCCATGGCAGGGGGTTGGAACCTGATGATACTTGAGGTCCCTTCCAACCCAAACCAGGAAAAGACTAACATGGGATAACATGGCTCTTAATTCTGGACTTGATTACAAGTATCACTGTCATCAAATACTCTCTTTCACAGGTTGCAGTTAAGCCCTATAATGTACTCATCTGGTTGTGTGCAACAGAAACTGCCTAATAAAATGCTATCATATGCTTTACACTTGGAAGTGCACAAATACATGACAAGGTTATACAGAGAAACCTCTCTTCTGTTGCCAGTTTTAGAGCAGGAGACACAAAGTCCTAGTGAAGGAGAGAAGAGATGAGTAAAGAAGTGGTAGACCCTCTTCTGTGTGAGCTGCACGCCATGCCCTGCCCTGCACAGAACAAGTCTGCTCCTCTTGTCCTTCACCATGACACTGAAAGGGAGAGGTGCTACCAGAATTACAATTTGGGATTTTTAACAGCAGGAGTTACCTTTTTCCTCAGCTTGGGAACAGAGCTTCACATAAGAAGGCAGTGTTTACACAAAATTTTGAAGACTGCTTGCAAGAACAAAAATAGTACCTTAGAAGGAACAGAATGATTACTTCTTGTTCCAAACTATTGGTCTGCTCTGACAAATATGAGTTGGAGGAAAACTTTTTTTCTACTCATAAACTTTTGCCCGAGATCAATAGAATTGACAATTTTGTCCTAAATGATTTTAAGACTAGATGATTTTTTTTTCATCTTCACACAAGTGTATCTATTGAGATGTGTTTCCCAACTGAAGTCATCAAAACTGCAAGTGGGTTAAATCTGCCGTTACTCAAGGCTTAGGTCTATCTCACTGATCCAGCTGGCAAAAAAGCATTCTGCCTTGGCACCTCCATTAATCACTGAATATCACGAATGTCACTGAAGCAGACGATAATCATGGGGTTTGACTGTTGGAATTCATCTAACTGATCACTTTTGCCAATAAACATCAGGATATTTCTCACCACCTGAGGTTGTGCTTGGCTAGTTCTCAGTGATACCTATTGAAGAAGTTCATTGTTTCTTGTCAGAAGTTATAGAACTTTTTGGAAACTTGAAAAATATTTTGTCTGCACTTTTCAAAAATCTAGAGTCCACCTTCCAGTGGGATCTGGACTCTTCTATTCACCTGATGTCTTAGGTAATACTGCAAATATCTTGTTCTTCTTTTTTAATGTGTGTGAAACTGTTTTTGTTGCTAAATATATTTACATGGAGACAAGATTTATGTTGCATACTTTGTTCACTCCTGCTGCCTTTTCCGCTTGGAAAGTCATAATCCTCTGAATGTGAATCCCAGACTTCTCCACTGCTAACTGTGATGTGGCAGACAGGATTATGAGTGAGGAACAATCAGCTGGAACAGAAAAACGCTTACAAAACAGAAGTCATCTTTGCACGAAAACATATTGCTTATTTTCTTTTCCATTTGCTTTTTTAAAGAAAAGCAAAGAGAGGGGAAAATGTAAAAAGGGAAAAATGTGCATCTCCTCACAGAGAGAGGGTATGATCATGAATTGAAGGATCTTACTGACATTAATTCAAAAGATGTTAGAATATTGGTTCCCATGGCAAAACACTGACAAGGGACAAAGAATGTAGAGCATTTGGATGATATCTTTGCATGGTTCAGGACACCAGCTCCTAAAACCATCTACAGATTCAGACACAGTTCACCAGGCAGAATTGACTGAAATGTAATTCTTATGTTCCAAACTATATTCCGTAACTTCAGCTTTTCATCATTCTGCTTTTATATGCACAGACCTCAACCATAGGTCAAAGGAACATGAACAGAAATACAAGTTTTAAAAAAATCTGTCTTCATATCTTCCAATCCATTATATAGTCCATGAAAAAGTGTTTCAAGGCTGTAGCATGCCTGAGTTTCATTTCATTTTGTGCAACAAGGAAAATTGTTTTTCATTTACTTTCTCACTGCCTGCATTAAGCAAACAGGTGTACAGAGGAAATAAAGGATGCGGAATCAGGGCCAGTCCTTTTAGGAATGTATTTCAGAAGCAAGTTCATTTGTAAATTACTCAGGTCAAAGCTGTGAAGTATAATGAAACCAAAGTTGCCTCTTTCTACTTGAAAACAGTTGTCCAGAGAGTTGCTTTACCCTTGATAGAATGTCAGGCTATATACTGTCAATAAAAGGTATTTAATTCCCATTAATTTCAACTAACTCTACCTCCTGCAGGGACCTACAGATGATGTCCCTACAAATATCTTCTTTATTGCTCTTTTTAATGAAGTTTAGGGTAATTTTTGCTCTTCAGTTCCCAGTGCTGCTCAAATCAGGAGCTTGTATATCTGAATATACCTGGATATATCCTACTTTTTTTTTTTTTCCAAAAAGGTGGGGATTTGCAAGTTAGCAACCAAGACCTGCAATGTCTTTTAGAGGAGGGAATAGGAAAAAGAGCAAGGGTTTATTGCATAGAGTAGCTTTCAGTAGCTTAGACCTTCTGCTCTCTTTTCCTTTTCCATAAAAGAAATGCAAAATATCTTCTTCCCACTCACATGCTAGAAGCTGGAGGGCTCCCTCTCTCCTCTTTGAGGAGAGGATTGGAAGGAAGAATGATACAAAACCTTCTCTGATAAGTCTTTTTATTAGTGACAGTTAACTGCCTTCTACATGTAGGCAAGTGCGGTACAAAATAAGGAGGCAGAGTGGGATGAAATAGAAAATGTGCAAGGCAGAATTTGGAGAGGTCTGACAGACAGCAAATTGGTGTAAGTTACAGTATTTTGCTCTAGTTTATAAGCTCAGAGCTGGAGTCACCTCTGGCCAGTGTTGAATTTGGCAAAAGGACTAAGGAATTAAACACAGTGGCTGCTATTTTAGGAGTCAGAAATACATGGAGCATGAAAAATGACCCAACAGGACAGGGACCAAGAATGTGCCTGGAATGCCCCTTCTGCAGAATCCTTCCAGGGTGGCAATGGGCCATGTTGGCGATTTTAAGCCTGTAAAGATTTTGTGAGATTTTTAGTGGATCAAGCCCAGAGGACCCAGTTCTCTTTTAAACTTATTTTGGGCTATAATCTTTATTATTTCTATTGTAATTTTTAATCAGAAAAAAAAAAGATAATAATGGAGACCAGGAAAAGAAATGATTGTAAGAAATTATGTTGCTTTATAGTGTGAAGCTGTGTTTTTTCTTGTGTTCTCCATTTAATCAGTCCTCATTTCACACTCTCACCTTTAGTTCCTGAGCACTTACATTACATTCTGGGCATTTAATTACAACACCTAGTAAAGCCAATAACTCCTGGTACACCGTACTTATCCAGAAGCGACATGCCTTGTTTGTGAACCCAGCCAGAACTTGTCAGCTCTTAAATGGTATTAACAAGAGCTTGACATATTTTGCAAATGTTTACAAACCACTGTATATTATCTCCTTGAAACAAGACCCAGAATTCTGTTCGCACTTTAAAAATCCCTAAAGAATGGGGCCCTTGTCCAACGATATGGTCCTCACAACGGCTGAAAAAATAAATATTAGAAAAACATGAGAAACACAGATAAAGTGACCCAAAATCTTCCTTTTCCTCTGTTTTGCAGATGGAAAGGCACTGGGCCCTCCAGTGCTACCCCTAGCCTTTCCCAAATTCAGCCAAGATGCTATTTTAGTTAAAATTCCAGCATGCCTCATTCCTTGTTTATTTTTTCCCCGTGATTTTGCAACAATGCTTTTGGCAGATGGAAATGACTCCAACAAAAAGCCAGGTGCACGCACTGGCAGCTTCCCTGCTGAAAGGGATTTAGTCAGATGTTCCTTCCACCTGTGTACTGGCTGCGCAGGCTCAGCCACCTCCTATGAGTGTAATTATTACGCTCTATTTCAAAAAGCTGAAACAAGTTCAAGTCGATTCTATCAAAAAAAATCTGATACCATCACAATTTCTCTCCATTTTCAGGGCCTCATTGTCAATGAAATAGTTTCTCTGACTCCATTTTGAGTTTGAGGGCATATGCTCATCTGAATTTGCATCAAGTTACTTCAGATTTACACCAAAGTAATTGCAATCAGTACCTATTCTGCGCTCTTTAAATGATAAACAGGTATTTGTATTCACATCTTTAACTCTGTTCCCAAACAATACAATCCCCTGTCTTTTTCTGTGAAGAGATGAGTCGTATTCTGCCAGTAATGAGAGGCTGTGTGTATGCACAGCTTCCTGTGGAGCTCTGCTACCTAGAGGGAAAGCTGCCAATATACGGCTTCTGTGAAATTTTAAGATCCTTGGGCTTTTAGATGTCCCTTTCCTTTATGAGGAGCGAAGCCATTTTCTCAAAAGGACAAATGAAAGCAAGAGTTATTCCTTTCCCTGACATGAAGAGGACTATTAAGCAGCATGAAGAGCTTAAATTGAAATAAAGTTCTATACTAAAGTATTTTTTAAAATATCAGGGAGAGAGATGTGAGACAGATTCCGCATTAATGGACTGAAGCACAAAACTTCTCACGCAGCAACAATGCAAACAGCATAGCCGTCTTTACCGCTGATCAAAAGCACTTGGATAGAAGCAGCGGTCTTCACACAAGTGTGCTCCAAGACAGATTCGTGGGAGTTACGAACAGAGAGCAGAAAAAAAAGCAGTAGCCCAGCATGAGTGAAGAAAACTCACAGGCAAAGCTGTAAGGGACTGCTCCTGCGGTGTTACAGAAACATCCAGGCCCAGAGTGTTTTGTGGTGCCTCGAAACATTCCTGTCCTAGAGAAGAAAGCCCAAAACGTTCCAGTTGCAGACAAGAAGACAATGAACTCAGTCAGTGAGGCTCTGATAAGGGAAGCCTCACGATGCCTCAAGGCATCCGATAAGAAGAAAGTCCCACTCCCCTCATTTACAAGGGACTAGACAACCCCTGCTGAGTAGGGCCATCAACGATGGACAGCAAACCCCTGCTGGGTCTTAAAGTGGATTGGGTCAAACCCCTGCTGAGTCTAACAATGGACTCCTCTGTCTGGCTCTTACAAACTTTTGTTGATTAAGGCCCTGCTTCTGCCTACAAAAGATGAACCAGCAAAATAAGGGAGCGGGGGCCCACCACCTGGAGACTCCTGAGATGCTGACCAACTGAACAAGCAACGAACCCCCCCACCTCGATGTTCATCCAGGGATCCAAGGAGTGGTGATAACTTATTTCTTTTCCTCTCCTTACCTCTCTCCTCTTTTTCTCCCCTCCTTTACTTTTTCTTCCTTCTCTTCCCTCATCCCTTTTCCCCTCCTCTCCTCTCTTCCCACATCCCTCTCTCTCTCTCTACTGTCTCTGTTTCCCCTCTGGCACTCATGGTAACATTTTATAAGTTTAATGCCAGCCCCTTTCTGGGGCTTGTGTAATAGGTTTTTCATATTGATTGCTTATTTTTAGTGATGATTATTACTAACCCTAGTGATATTGATAATCGTGCTATTCTTATTCCACTACTATAAGGTTTAGTGTTGTTAGTGGATGGTAAAATATTAACGAATTGTCTTTAACAAGTAATTCGTTTTCCTTTTGCAATTCTGTTATATTCCACATTTTATAGCCTGCATTTCCCTTTTTTCCCCCCTAAACAATTATATGCATTAAAATTACAAGCCAATATGCAATTCTTTGGTGTCGTTTCACCTTAATTTGCTCCAAGGGAATGTATATATAGAACCTCCATGAACCCCACTCGTCCCACCCAGGGTGGTTCGATGAGCTGGGTCACGACAAAAGCACTAGGCACACTGCCTAGGGTGAGGCTTTTCTGATGGCTGGTCGCCCAGTCCTGGGCAAGAAAAAACAGAGTCGTGATATTACACAGATTCCCAAGACAAAAAGCCAAATGCGACCATGTGTGATACAGACTCTAGAACTTCCTTGAATTAAATCTCATTCAAGGTACTGTGTAACAGAAAAAAATTGGCCAGGCTTGTTTTTAAACCCTGCATCCACAATACCACAACTGCCACAATGTTTTGTGCGTTCCAATAGCCAAGTTTCTACAATCTAGGTAGTATGCACCTTGTCTAGTTTCATTTTGTGTAGCTGTAAATACATTTATTTGTCTACTAAGCTGTTGATTAGCTTCCATACTTCTCCAAGTGTTGCCCACGTTAGTATTTTTAAACTAACAAAACCAGTTTTGTTTTTGTTTGTGGGGGACAAATGAAATACATTTAGGTCACTTTCTTTAGTGGAAAGTCATGGTTCCCAGTTCTTTAATCATTCCTGTGATAGTACCTTGAAGCCTTTCGGTGCATGAATATCTGTGCCTGTTCTGTGAGTTACTTCTAAATTTCACCAACACTGTGTTTTAGACTTGCTGAAAAGTAATTGGAAAATGTTGTCAAAAGAGTAAGGTCATTACGAATTATCAACTTACAAATAGTTTGGTTTTTTTACAGTATTTTCATGATATTAATCTCTTTGTCATGAAGATTTTGTGTTATTCTAATTTATAATCAAAATATGGTCTCACGTTGAATTTATTTTTTAAAGAGCTCAAGGTCTACTGTACATAAAGAATTTAAAAATAATTTTTTATTACTTTATATTTGCAGTTTTCTTTATGTTATTCAAAAAAATTTGAAAATTTGGGACATACTGTTCACAAGTCCATGTTGATCCCATAGTCTGACTACATGGAAAAATAACAGAAGCAATTTACATAAAGAAAATCAAGGAGGTGGGGTTTTTTTCCTCCTTTCAATTTCTTTCATCTTTGATTATTATTAGTGTAGAAGGTTGTCCTCAGGTAATTTTGCAATAGCACTACATATAGGTAAGCAAGGATGGAAAAATAGAGTCACTCCAGATATATTAGCTAAAATCAGTAGAAAAGAACGACATAAAAACATACTTCCAGAATGCATCAGTCTGTGTTCTGCACTGTGTTCTTCAAGCCAACTGGTCTACTATTTGGCCGTGAGTCAGTGCAAAGGCTATGATTAAAATTTCAGGTTTATGGCTACCCAAAACTATATTTGAAAAAGAAAAAAAAAATTGAAAAAAACGCATAAGGTTATACCTGATAACTCATCCCTAGTGTGCAAAGACATGATCTAGCAGAAGGTGTCCCTGCTTACTGCAGGGGGGTTGGACTAGATGCCCTCCATGGTCCCTTCCAACTGAAACTATTCTATGATTCTATGATTCTATGACTCTATGATTCTATGTGTGTGGCACTAATAGGAAATAAGTTGCTTAGTGACCTGGAAGTAGAAGGAATTGCTTATGGTTTTGCCACCAGAATAGCATTTTTTCCTGTTCTGACATAAGAACAAATTGCTTAACCCTCTATGCCTTGTTTTCCTCTTTTTTTTTTTTTTTTTAACTAAGGATAGCTAACTTTTGCTTTATCTCAGAAATAAGATAATGCAACATTCAGGATTTGTTTCAAAGCTCATTGCTGTCCTTTTTAAAGGTACCTTTTTTAAAAGTTAACTTCCATCTGGTCAGCTGAGGGTGTTCACAGCTTAAAAAGATTTCCTGTCTAGCGAAAAAAATTAAACATTAAAACCATTAAAACCATTAAAACTCAGTCAAAAGTGACTCCTCCTTGCAGTAGAGAACAGAAGCAATATCAGAATTAACAAACTCGGGATAGAGCCTTTGTTATATTCACCAATCAACACAGACCTATAATCTGACTCAGATTTTTGCTAAAATATTTGCTCTTGAGAAGTATTCTTCCAGGAATTTGCATAAATAAATGTCAGCCTGTGGGGTATTTGTGAACTGTTCGCTTTGGCTGTTTGTTCTGTGGTTGGGTGATTTGTCTCTCTGGCTATATGACTGAAACATTTTAAGCAGGTGCATACGTTATAAAGAACAGGCAGCAAAAGTTGTACTTCCCAGTGTAAATGTGCAGAGGAAATAATAACTACATTAAAGTGCACTAAACTTTTGCTGGAAAATTATGACATTTCTGTGAGCACCTGGTACCCCGTCATCATCCTGTGTACAACACATGGAGCCCAATTTGCTTATTTTACTTGATAGAGTGACAATTAAACGGATTCCTAACAAACCGCCAAGCAACAGCAACCTGAAATTCTGTGTGAAAAGTGATGGGAAATCTCTGACTCACTGCAACAGGAAGCAAGGTTTATTCTCTGAAGTACTGAGCCGTAACAGGCAGAATGAGGCAAAACATACTCGACTGTATTGTACTTCTTCTATTCAGGGCTATTTCCAGAGGGTATAGAACAAAAATATCATCAATCTTTTTTTTTTTTTACTGTATTACATTTATATTGGTGATATTTACACTGATAGTACTTTCTCATAAGAAGATTTTATAAGAAAAAATATAATATTATTTGGAACATAAAAATAGCATCAGCTTTTTCCATGAAAAAGTCGTAATATCCATTTTACACTGTACCTTGCATGTGTTTGCCTCAAAGGTAACAGAAGTATTCAAAGCTTAAATTCCTTATAATTTGTAATAAATTCTTCCTTTGTTGATTTCTGTATGTAGTGAAACTAACTTGCAATTTATTGTTAGATATTCTAATTGGGCTAACTGATCTAGACTGATCGTGTTGTTTGGTTTTGTGTTTTTTTTAACCAAAAAAAAAGGAAAAGAAACAAGTTTGGTAACATTTGGTAATTCTTATTATGTACTAAAGCAGACCCTGAACTTCAGATGAATTGGTCCGGTTGTCACACTGTAGTTACACTGATGTAACCAAGCTAATCATCTGACGTGTACTGGCATAAACCACTAGCAAAAATGGGGGTTTAGCTCCTAGAGTTTGTTTTGAAGATGTCTACAAGCTGTCAGGAATACTCTGTAAAACATAAACCTTTAAAGATGATATTAACCTGAATCAGATGTCAGCTCACTGATAATTTTCTCTTTGTCATAAATGTGAATACCAACCAGATTAGGGACTGATACTTTTTTCAATCTGAATAGCTTGAACTAACACCGGTATGTTTTCTTGAAGACACATGAAACATAAGGGAGTATTTTTTCACATTTTTTTATAAGAAGTAGTTAAGTCATATAAGCTACGTAGCATTTTCAGGAAGAGGCAGTATTTTTTCTTAGACCAGCTGACTTTCTGTATCTATCTACAAGCTTAGACCTTCCTGGTCACACCATCACGGCTGCTAAAAGGAGATATCAAGTGAAACAGTACACAACTATAAGGCACCCATGTGTCTCGTCTGAAGACTCTGGACTTTGTTAGAGAGGTGGAAGCATTGACAGTGATACTTTGCATCTCTTTGTGTGCACTGGCTTGTAAAATGCTTGGTGTCTTCCAACGGTTAATTTAATTAAAAAAATAATATTCTCAAGGAGTGGGTAGGTGCTATAACTCCATGCTGCCAATGGGAAATTTGACTAAACTTAACGACTCTACAAATCCAGGCAACTGCACAGATTCTCTAACGTCATCTAGATTGGGGTCTGAGGTGTAAGTAAAGCTGCTTTAACACTTTCGTGTTGAGATAAATATGGATGATGGTGTCTCCACCACAGCACAGGCCCTTTAGAGCAGTTATCCAACGAGCAACTTTCCCAGGTGGGAAGAAAGACACAATGGAGCTTTCTCAAACACAGCCTCCATGAGAAAACATGGATTTATTTGTTGACTCAGCCTATCCCAGAGAGATTATTGCATTTTTTCAAGATCAAGAGAGTCTATGTCAGAAACAAAAGCTCTTTCCAACATTTTATTTAGGATCTCCTACTACACTGCTTACCAGTGCTGAGCAATTTGACCCCTAACCTCTCACAAAACCACAAGATAACTCTTCCTTAAACTGTTGGCTGCCAGTGTATAAGCTTCAATCTCCTTATTTTTCGTGGAGGCAGACATTAGCGTAAGGCAGGGGATACAACTCTTTCCCAGTTAACTAGTCATGGCACCGGTAAAAAAACCCATCACTGTCTTGCAGTGCTGTAGCAGTCACTTTTATTTGTTTTGCGAGTATAAGAAAAGAGCAAACAATTCATAGTAAGAACAGATGGAAACAAATGATCTGGAACTCTATAAAGGATATCAGATAAAACTCCCACGTCTTCCTCAAATTTTCTGGTGTTATAGTCCATACCCTCTGTTTCCATATCCACCTTAAACAAATCCAGCTTCTTGTGTTACATGCATCTGGGAAAGAGCCATACTCAGTCTAAATTTATGCACAAATGTAACAACCAACGAATATCAACATAAGTATAACTGTATGGATAAAATCTCACTTTTGGTTGTCATCTGTAGACACTTAGAACTCCCTCCAAAAAAGCTGCAGGAGATTTGTCAGTAGAAGATGTTGATCTCAGGAAACAATAATTAACAAATACATTTATTTTTTACTTTCAGCTCTTTCTACCTACCTGGCATTTCTCAACAAACAGAGCATGACTTCCTTCCATGTAGCATTTGTCGAAAAAATAATTCATATAGATAATTCTTGTGCTGCAGTTTGTTTGTAGGGAGGTCAGTGAAACATTTTGGCATTTGAGATTTAAACAGTGTTCATGGGACCTATAGCAACAGGTCATGGCATGTGTTTGTGTTCTCAGTTTGAATGTGTATAATCACTGGAACTAGGTTTCTGGAGAAAAAACTCGTAACTGTATATACTAAATTTTCCATAAAGCTTACAAATACTTCACAGTGTTTGAATAAAACCGTTTCGATATCCATAGCAAATGGGGTACGTACTCATTAGGGTATTCACAGATAAGTATATAACAGTTCAAGACAAAACTCAGCTTTTACAAATAGACATGACAGCTAAGTTATCTACAGGATTCAAACAGTTCTGGCAATTGAACATATAATATAAATATTTAGCTAGTGCATATAATATAAACCTATATACTAGCTAAATATTTGTTGAACTAGTAAGACTCAAATAAATCAGTTATGCTTGTTATCTAAACCACAGTCAACTATTTCTGCTTTGACTAGAAATAATCCTGATTTCCTTTATGTTATTTTGTTGATTCTAAAAGATCAACCAAACATCGTCAGTCTACTCTTGCACATGTCTCCTTGTGTTCTGTGTTGTTTGGAGCACCAAGAGACTACTTCGACCTTTCCCTGGTTATGATTACTGCCTGCTTTCTGCCAATAAATGGTTCCAGAGTGAACAATACTTTATAAATGAAAGAAGAGAGAGGTATTGATATTTGTCCATGGACCATTTGATGGTATATGAGGATGAGCCATATCATCCAGGGAAAGAAAAACTGAATCCTATCTCTGATGGTATTTATCTGACATGTGGCACGAAAGCCTGTCCTGAAAAAATAAAGGGTAACAGAATGCAATGACCATCCTTCAGCTGATGGTCCACCGCAGTAATAATAATCCCAGCTGCCTCAGACCATAACATAAATGTTTTGTTTTAGTTGGATTGTTTTGCTTTGTTTTGTTTTGTTTTAAGTCATCTATGCAGGTGTGTTCCACAAAAATGAAAAATAAACAATCATTCTGGCAGCTAGTGCTTAGAGTGGTAACTTTCGAAACAACAGGCATTAACTGGAGCTTGCCATTTAATTGGCAAGAGACTGCAAATGAGAGAATTTGGAGCATTTCTGTCCAGATCTCATTCTCATAACCAGCCACCCTCAGGGTCAGCATTCCATGAAATGTGATAAATGTTGGTGAGGTACCATTACTGCTGTTATTCATGCTTGCTACATCAATTACGAGAGCTATACATTTGCAAATAGTAAATATTTTATCCTTGTTACTTATAGCTGAGCAACAATTCTAACGATGGGAAGTTATCTGTCTTAAACAACAACTCAGCAGTGTAGCACTCATAGCTCTCAAGAATATATTTCACCAAAACTTTTGAATACCTACGTACTAATGATTTCAAGGCAGTCCAAAACTTTAGAGTTATGGACCATTCCTCGTGCTGTGAAACACATAGTCCCTGTTTTGCTGGCTTTGGACTTGGCTTGGAGACTGTAATCTGCTAATTTTGTTACTTTGCTTTGTGGATAAGACCAAGGTAAGAGGCCATTAGTTGTGTTACATATACAGCATTTGGAGTGGGTCATTACATAGAATTTGGCCTCCTGTATTGTACTGCATCTCTGGGATTTACTTGTGATGGATGGTTTCCATGAAGATGGTGTTCATCTGGAATATTTGTAGGTTTATTTTTCCCTGCTGAAAGATGCAAGAATGAAATAAAGAGTGGAAATGAAGCATTTTTATCTGTGTCCTGTTTTATTCCTAGTCGTCTAACTTTCCAGATTTTAATTTGTCTACTGAGGCTGTAGGCATTTGTAATGACATTTACACTGCTCTCATGCTTAAAGTTAGTGCTGTCCAGAGATGCTGAGACAAATACTGATTCCAGCAATAGCAATATAAGTCAAGGTACTTTGTCTGGGCAAATTTCAGTATCCTTATTCTAGATATACTCCAATAAAGTTTTGAACAGAACTTGTCTTTTACAGCTTAAATATTGCAATGGTACAAATGGTAGCATAGCTTGCGTATTAGGTGTGATTAAGTCATAAAACAGAATTACAACACATTTGCCCTGGTTAAAAAACACCCAGTAGTACACATAAATGCTCGAATATTCAGGGGAGGGAGGGACACATGCAACATAAATGGATATAACAGGTTATTCCGTCTGAAAGAGGTCAGATCAGTGGTTCATCGGTGGAATCCTACAGCAATGCAAACTCTGAAAGGATGCCTGGTGAACAGCACCAGCAAAACTCTACCTCTGCATCCCTGTAGCTAATCTGAGTCACTGCAGGGTGCCAGCACTTCAGCAATGTACCTGGAGTATTCCATGGGACTCTGCTGATCTTAAATGACTGGCTTTTTTTTTGCCATGCACGTGAAAGTTCTGAGTGGATTTCAGCATACTTTTTCCACAGGGTTGTTTGTTGGTTTTCCGCTTCCTTTTATTACTCGGCATTCAACTCTTCCACCACATGTATTGTATTCTGTGAGTCATTTTTGTGACTGTGAGTCATCAGATTTTATTTCAAATATTTCATTGCCAACATCTTCAGTCCAACATTTACCTTGTCCACTCGCATGAAAAGCATATGCTTTTCTTCCAGAATATATAGTTTCTTGGAGTGTAGTTGATTATCTTGGCTTTTCACCTTTCGTTTTATTGATTTTCAAGAACTCAGCCATGTTTCTCATTTGAATTGTCTTTAAAAATGAAAGATCAGTGAACACTGTGCAGGAACTATTAGTTGACAGGTGAGCAAGACAAACGGAAAGCAAAAATGGTTTGTATTTATGTGATTCACTTAGCTAGAAAATAAATTGATTATTCTGAAATAACAAAGATTAAGCTGATTGTGCTTTGATGCCTGTTCACAGTAAAGTTTATAATGATAATGACTGAGAACTAAAATAATGGGTTGGTCTTTCCCTACATTCAATTTTTAACCTCTGTCATATTGTGTATCTTTAGATTGCAATTTGGATTCACAATCTAGGAAACAAATGGCTAGTTCCTAGAGTTACCCAAGTGAAATAAAACACTCTTGTCTCTCCATGGTGGCTCCCTGACCAAATGCCTCTGTGCTTGCAGTAAGTCAGGTAGCCACCACGACTGCTCCCATCTCTCATCCTTCCTTCTTCCTCCCCCATGTGTACTAACCTTAACCCATCATAAGATCCATAACTACATTTCTGTCATCCATCCTTTTCTTAACCATTTCTGGAGTTCTCTGGAAGCAGAGAAATTCACCTTAAATAATTGTTTTAAAATACATGCTACCAGTTTGAGAAAGTTTAGGGAACATTCAATTGTTTTTTTCTTACCCACTTTAATCTAGGTAGTCATTTGTCAGTAACAGAAAACGATTATATTATTTTCCTTGTGCTAGACCACCAGTTCTGTGCAGCATGTTGGATGGTCTAAAAAAAAAAAAAAGCTGTAAGCAGGGTAAGCATGTAAAATCTGTTTACTCCTTAAAAATTATAATCTCTGCAGGGTACACAGTGTTTTATAAGCTATAAAGCCAAGCAAAATTCTTGAGACATTTCTCAACATTATCGAGGGACACCAATGACAACATTAATTTGCTGAGTTTTCTATTTCACTGAATATGAGGAATCGTATTTTCCTGAGATTGTTTTAAAGTGCATTAGAATAATAACCATGAGGAGGTGGGTGTAAAAGTTTTCTTTGCAGCGTTGGAACCGTGACCACAACTTCGTGTTTGACAAGAGAATTAAAAATTTAAATGTGAAAATTACAGTGATAAAGCAAGTGAAATATTTAATGTTGAAGTTAAACAACTGAAGCTAACTATCGCTTTGCAATGTTTTTTTCATCTGCTGGAAGTTACTTGTTAGTACATCAGCCTACAGAAGAAGCAGCAAAGTCTAACCAAACAAAGTACGTCTGTGCTTCTCAAAACTGAAGGGAGCTAATACCACCAGCCATGCACTCTGTCATAAGAAGAAAATAGCTGCTATTAAAATCTGTATACAGCCTGTGCAGCTCTAACACTATTACTTAGCTCTGAATGTTAGACAGAAATATATGGTCTAAATAGTTTAACTACTCGGTCTAGAGGAAATGCAAAATCTAGTTCTTGAGTTGATTTTTACTAATTTCAGTTATTTTAAAGTCGGCTGTTAGTATACATTGCACTCCCAGATGAGCTGGGATGAAATTTTTGATGGGGCTGATTAGTAGATATTTTGGACTATTTCTTCGAATGAAATTCTCTATTTGAATTACTTATGAGTTCTAGTTTAAGTAAAGAGGGTACTACATTGAATTGCTGTGGTTTAATTATGTCTTCCAATGGAATGAGAGAAACAGTCTTAAGACTTTTGCGTTTTCTTGACATGAATATACTCTGAATTAACCTTTCTATGACATTTAATACCTGTTCCTTTCCCTTTGTAAGAATAAAGAGTAGAGTCTGAAATATTAAATAGAAGGAAGGTATTTTTAACAGCAGAGGTCAAATTTTTCAAATGTGATTAGCTGTGAGTTCTCTAAAAGCCCTGATTTTCAGACAGTGCTTAGGAACAATCTTCGGAGAAATTGAAGTTTTAGAGTGTAACACAAAATATGGGGCATGCTCACAACCTTCCTTATCTTTTTTGAAAGTGTCAGTCTTGATCTATGTATCTGCAGGAAAACAGCTGAAAGTGTGCTCTTATATGAGTTATATATAGAAAAAATAGTGTGCAAGTACCTGAGGGAGTGTAGTTGATATAGAATGGTTCTCCACTTCCAAGAGCCATCACTTGAATTTTTTAAAACTAGAGGGCACTAAAAACTTAATACAAAAAGCAATCCTTCATTGGAAACAGAAATAAGTCATTAATGTTTACGTTATGTCTTACTTCTGTAGTTGATACCAGTACTAGAGAAATGAGCAGGGTCCTTACCATCTCGATTCATCACTCTGCATCTTGGTTGTATCACCTGTCGTGCTTGTAGCTATTGCCACTACATTACCACCTCCTAGAGCTGTTATGTGGCTCTGTGGTTTTCTATATTTTAAAGTATTTTCTGCAGAGAAAAGCTTGGAAACAATTTAAATGGAACTGAAGTCTCAAAAGGACAATAAAACGGGATTATAATACAGCAAGCCATGGCTTGCCTTCAGCCTTGTTTTCGTGGGATTTGTCTTTGGGTTTTTGAATGCTTGGGTTTAGCAAGTGTCCTTTTACTTGCTGCTAGTCACTTTAAGGTGCAAATTCAGAATTTACGTACAATTTCTTATGAGAAGCACCATGCCAGTTCTCTGTTTAATGCTGCACTTAAATCCTGATCTGTCTCTCTTCTGTTCTTCCTCTCTCTGTACTGGAATCAATGTGGATTTTTGCAGTCAACGTGAATGATGGCTCCAAAACACCCTAAAGCTGCTTTTTTATGCCTTATCAGGAAAAGGTTAGCATAAAGGTTAGCACAATACGAGAGCAGTGAACTTCCACAGTCATTTCTTCCATAAAAATAAATACATCTCAGGCAGGCAGCAGAAAGTAATTATTATAGAATTTCTTTGAATGAAAGCTACCCTCTAGTCATGCAATCACCAATAAAATAAGGGCATGAAAGGACACTGGAGACCTCTGTTAAAGGTGGCCTTATGTGAGAATGTCTTTCCCATTAGGCAGTGTGTTCATATCCAAGAGGACAAAGTGAAAGGTGCCAATCACATAGAAGTAAAGGGCATTTATGATATGAAAATATTAATCTTCAGTAGTGATGAAACAAAGGTTGTAAGGCTTTAATTAAAAATTTTAAGAGCATGATGGAGAAGCTGAGGTGGGGGCCGGGGGTGGGGAACAAACCACTATATCCATTTGAGTTTGTGGAATTTTGGTGTATTCAGTTACAGAAAAAATGTGCAGCATTTGGTCAATAGTCAAGTGCTATTATGGACTGCTTCTGATTGATATGGGTATTTTCCGCCTGGTGACAGTTCTTAGCACTTCAGTATTAGAAAGTGTCTTTAGAACAGTTGTAAACATGCCCAGAGGCTTATACAATACACACGAGACTTGTAAATGTAGATATAATAATCATAATCACCACAACAATAAACATTCATAATACTACATTTCAGAGCTGATGCAAGCAGAATACAGCTTTAGCCACAACTGCAGCACTAAGTCAAAGAGACAATATCCCACAATGATCAATAAACATCTTTTTCTGCAGCACATACTTATTTTTGGCCATCCCAATTCAGGACTCACTAGTATTTCTGCTGCTTAGGTGCTGATAGACCTATTGAGGAAATTCCATCATTTAGCAGTAGAAAACATCTTAAAATCCTATTTCATAGCATCAGGAATGATAAATATGCTAACACGAGTATTTCTTCAATAGGAATAGAAAAATATCCTCAAGGAAAACAATATCTGGTTTTCTAGCTTTCTTGCCAGGCAGACTTCACCACGTCAGGACTATATAATAAAGAGTGACGCACTTGACAAATTTACATTTTAAATACAAGTTCGTTTATTTACAATGATGTGCATGCATGTGATCATTCACATTTGTAGGGGTGCATGAAATACTGCAATAGATAAAGGAGTCAGGACCTGCCAGCGGGAATTAGAATATGTCTGTTCTATTTATTTGCTTGCCCACACAGGCAATCCCTTTTTTACATTCTTGTTGGCTTGTCATGATACTGTTTATGTTAAACATGCCTGTGTGCTTGCTTCCTACCTTCTGTAACAAGAAATAACTCTTCTAGATCCATTCCCACCCAGTTAAATTTCAAGGGTTTCCCCGGGAGTTTTCTGTAGATTAATATGTGCAATTATGCCCTATGCAAGGACTCGTGGGAGAAACCTGTTCCGTCAGAGGTGTCAGACATCACTTTTCTTTAACTTGCATTCAGAAAGATAACACCGAGGTCAAGAAAGTCTTGCTAGCAAAGAGACAGTGTCAAGGCCAACTGTGGCTGACTGCGTCCTGGGTGGTCAGATTTGTCCCCAGGCTGGCGCTGGATTTAGAGAAAACTTTGAGGGAAGAGGCAAAAAACCCTGCCTTTATCCTATGAAAGCCATGCTAAGATCTGTTCTGTTTTCCCTTCTGCAAAATCTTTTAGAAATAATTTATGTCAGGGGAGTCACAAGGCTGGTTTGACCTTCCACGATGTCTTCAGATATTCTCACTGCACCCTTGCCATAAAGCCTTCTCACTAGGACCTTATGACTTGAAGACAGAAGATAACTGTGAAGTTTTAGTACTGTGAGGCTGTGCATTTTATGCAACTCTCCTGTCTTTGCTCTTTTCTTATAAATGCAAGATTATATCCATTTCAGAGAGCTAACTGGGAATTTCCACCTACCATTCTGATGACAAACACTTTGCAAATAAAGACCCTCTTGCTTGCACTGTTGTCTTCTTTATTTTGTACTGGGCCAGTATATAAATTGTGACACCAGCTGGTAAATACAACCTGGCCTTACAAGGGATTACAAGGGTTAAAAAACTGCAGTAACTATGAACAAACGAGAGATAATACAAATTACTGCAGAGGTTACTGCAGATCCTTTCTGAAAAACATTATTTTACTCCGCAGAATCTCCCAGTGACATATCCATTGGCACCACCAACTTTTGTAAATCTCTGTACAATAATTTCACTTGACTACGTGATTACTTGCAGTAAATTGCAAGAATCATAGTATGATCATTTATCCACTAAGCCTTTTAACAAACTTGACTGTTTACTTATTATCCTTTTCAGAATTTGAACAAAATTAAGCTTAGTAAGGAAATATAATGAAGAAAGATAACATTAAAAATTGTCAACATTTTAAATGAATTAAAACTTGCCAAAGCTTACGTATCTCATTTCATTCAGTACACAGAAATCTACAGGCTACACTTCTATGTTTTCAGACAGAATTTTCCACAGAATCTCTATGAGCAAAACAGATGCTGTGTATCAGTCCTAAATCAAACTTGTTACTCTTATTATCTTCCTTCACGTGCAGGAATTCATCCATCTGCTGTCAGCAGCAATTTCAACAATAAACAGGTCATCTGGGCCTTTATTAGCATCTGCAAAATGCAATGGGAATCTTCACACTGATTTCATGGATCAGATTCTTTATCGCTGACTAGTTGTTTCTAGTGCTGGAAATAATCAAGGGAGGAGGTATTTATATCATCTGAGGTTCCACGTGTACTGCTAAAGAAAAGAAGATCATGGGGCAACTTCTGTTGCTGAAGCCAAATGGCTCAAAACGATTCACATCCGTACTATGCTGTACTGGTCCTCAAAATAGATTGCCATATTCATATATATATAGCACTTAAGACTATACTAAGATGTCTGTACATACCACATCGGTAGTATACACCTCTACATATGAGGTGCCCTACTGATCCTAAGACCATATTTCCTATGCTTTCTTAAAACTAAATATCTGAAAAAAGTGGAGGTTTTTTGCAGATCATCAGAGTGGTATTTTTATAACATAAGTGCAGATGAATGTTGCATGAACTGGCCATGTTCAACCATTTGGGTTGGTATGGGAACCCTAACTTGTCTGTGGTTGTCTCCAAATACCTAAATGACTTGGAAAAAGCACACCAAAATATGTATCTTTTGGGAGCAGGAATTACACAGCATTTTCCTGACGCAAGAATGAAATAGCTGATCAATGCAAAGAAAGAGTGAAAGATTAATTTTTATGCCCTAAGAAAAAAAGATGACTAGTCCAGTCTATAATCCGAACAGAAAAGAGAGCTTACCCATGTCTTAAGCAAAGTTGGTCCAGTCCTATAACTTTGGGTTAGATCAGAAGTGAACAGATGGAGAGTCAAGGGCATGGTTGACTACCCCCTAATGCTAACAAGTGAACGAAAATTCTAAAATACCTAAGAGAATTTCTAAGACAATATAGAATCATAGAATCATAGAGTGGTTTGGGTTGGAAAGGACCTTAAAGATCATCGACTTCTAACCCCCCTGCCACGGGCAGGGACACCTCCCACTAGCCCAGGTTGCTCAAAGCCTCATCCAGCCTGGCCTTGAACCCCTCCAGGGATGGGGCATCCACAGCTTCTCTGGGCAACCTGGGCCACTGCCTCACCACCCTCACAGTGAAAAACTTCCTCCTAATATTCAATCTAAAAAATCTCCCCCTTTCGTCTTAAACCCGTTAACCCTCATCCTATTACTACACTCCTTGATGCCTCCCCATCTCTCCTGTAGCCCCCTTTCAGCACTGGAAGGTGCTCGAAGATCTCCCCGGAGCCTTCTCTTCTCCAGGCTGAACAACCCCAACTCTCTCAGCCTGTCCTCACAGGGGAGGTGCTCCAGCCTCTGACCATCTTCGAGGCCTCCTCCGGACTCACTCCAACAGGTCCATGGCTTTACTGAGCTGAGGACTCCAGAGCTGAATGTGGTACTCCAGGTGGGGTCTCACAAGAGCAGAGTAGAGGGGGAAAATCACCTCCCTCAACCTGCTTGCTAATGCTTCTTTTGATGCAGCCCAGGACACGGTTGGCTTTCTGGGCTGCAAGCATGCATTGGCAGGTCATGTTCAGCTTCTCATCTACCAACACCCACAAACTTACCTAACAGTAGGTACCAGCATCCCAGACTTGCCCCTGTCCAAACAGAAAGCTGGGAGAGGCAGTTTATTCTGTCTCACAGTTAGTTAGATATTTTTAGGATGTATTTTAGTTTTACTTTATCTAGCCACAAAATAAAATGTCCAGTATTCATAATTTAATGTGTTCAGAAATGCAAGAGAGAGACCTAATGTTTAACCCTCTCACCCTTGAAGGGATAGGTTTATAAAATTATATAAAGTCTTAAAGTGCAGATAACTGTCTAATAATATTTTCAAAATTAACAACACTGGTTCAGTGTTACCTGTCTTGTGCTCTGAAGGCTTAGTCTTCTCTTGTGAGAACAAAAACCTAACATTGGTGGTGAGTAGGATCCTTTCACCTCCTAGCTTTTCTTCAGAGTTTTTAAAAGCAGAATCTCTGTAAACTGGTGTATAAAAAGCTATGCCTTGTATGGGAGAAGCCTTTTAAGTTGTTTGGGGATAAGGCACTGACACATGAGAAAACACCTTCTCTTTGTTGAGGCCATTGTGGATGATGCCTACAAGGTTATTTCTTGAGGCAAGAAGAAGCAGCTGGCAGGAGCTGCTATAGAGCAACTTTTTATTTTTCTGAGACTGCTGAGAAAACATATGGGAGTTCTTAGGGTAAGGAAAGTGTTCCCAGAGCAGTGCAATGGGAGATTATCAGCACGTCCCAGCACGTACAAAGGAAGATGGCTTAGCATCTGTTCTGGAGCTACACAGTGTGCAAGCCAAGAGTCTTGGATCCTGGTAATCAAGCACAGAGATGGATATTTTGATTGGAGGGCACATGTGAATAGTAGTAAAATTGACAGTATTTCCTTCCAGTGCTTTGAATGTGAACAGACTAAAGGATCTACTTATGTTCTCATTAGCTTGAATATTTCACATAGTAGAAATGAGGCAGAAATAGAGTAGAAATTTAAAATGAGGAATTCATTTTTTGAAATATATGTTTCACTCAAGTAATTTACTCTGTGCCTTGATTCTCCATAAATGTTTTAAAAACCCAAATACATGATAGTGATCAGGACCTTATACATTCAGATAGAAATACATGCTCACGTAAGCAATCTCATTGAAGCCAATGAACTTAAAATGATGTAAAAAAAAAATAAATGAACCACATTCCCCTGAATACAAAGGTATTTTAGACTCCATAGCAAGGCTTTCCTTGCCCAAATTGCTACTGTAATTGTTAAAATAGAAATGTTTTTTTCAAGGAGTGAAAGGAGCAGCAGGTATGAGTGTTAGTCTCACTTCTACAGTGACTGTACTACCTCTCCTTTTGAGCCATGCCAACATATTTGCATGAAAATCCACAGGGTGGCACCAGTGCATGCTAAATTACCTGCAAGGAATACTTGACCTGCGGTATTTACATTGCAGACTCCTGTCGCAGAAAGAGCGGATGCTGTCGGTTCCTGGATGTGTCCTGTTTTGGCCATCTGGTGTCATTACCAGTTGAACAGCACTGTTAGGGTACATAACAATGAGTCAGCCATACTTGTTATAAGGGCAGCTTCAGTGGTTTTTGGAAACTGAATAAGAAATGGTCCATTTTCCTGGGGCTGTTTGATTAATAGGCATTGAAGGGTACTTGCACTTAAATAATCCATTAATGTATTCTCAGTGAGACAAATGCTGGAGTAAAAGGGATGAGACAGAGACCAAGCAAAGACGTTGTCTCATATTCATTGGGCTGTGAACACTTCTAGCAGCATGTACTATATGTTCAAACATTTCTTAAACAGGGATAATCCATCCTAATGCTGGAATGATGAAGATACATTGGGATGATCAGTGAACATAAAGACCTGAGTCTTGGCAGGAACAAGCTGCTGTCAGGAGACACTTGTACGGTTCATATTGCTGCTGCAGACACACACTTCACACTACACAATTTTGCTTATTTTGTGGCTGATTAATTGCTTCTATTATGATGTTATCACCCGAAAATACTGCTGCTATATAAAGTGCCAGCCTTGTGCAACTGAAGTGCATTGGTGTCCACCAATGGATGTCTGGGTTCAAAAAGTAATTTCACAGCAAATATAATTTACCTGCGCATGGTTGTCTTCTAGTCATCTCATCGTTGACAAGAGTCACAATAATGAGAAATTTCAATATCAGGAAAAAATTTTTTTCAAAATTGAAAAAAAATTCAACTTCATTAAACCTACAGTTTGAGTTGGAGTGCATCAAGCCATGTTTAGCCATCTAAAATCAAGCACGTATTCTTTTCTTGGGCAGTCAATGGAGGAACATTGGTACCAGCTGGCAGCTGCGTGTCACATTTACTTTAGACATCTTTTGTACTTCTTCTTGTGCATAGCACTGGCCAGCATGCCTCATCCACTGACTGTATAGCCTCTCCTTCATGTTCTAATTCAATCCCCTCTAATAATGCAGTTGTCTTGTATCAGACAGTATCTACTATGCTGCTAGGTCACAACAGAGATGGTATTTTTTTGCTTTTCCTAATCCTAGAGACGCCTGATGTTCTAAATTTAGAAACAAATATTTTTCTCCTTTCTAACTACCATTGCCAAATTCCTTGATAATTTTGCTATAGATCATAAATAAAAATTTCCATACATGAAATTTTTCAGTCATGAGAATTTACTTTTGTGCTAAGGAAAGTGCTTTCTTTCACACTGGAGCATCTATGACTGTATGAACTCCATGAAAGAACGTCTCATTTTTTACGGTGGAATTTGATTACCAGATGTTTATGCCCAGAAGAATATTGTCAAGTGATAGTCTAATTTTCTATAATTTTTTTTTACAGGTAGAAAAACCATACAACTTTTATCCCACTGTAGCAGTCTGAAAATCTAATATTCTTATCCATCATGATTAGTTATAATCTGATTTATTTTGCTTATGTCTCAGCTCTCCCTCTCAAGCCCCCATAGACACTTGCCTAACTGTTTGTAGTGCTTTGTATTCTATTCTGCAGTTCCTAAAATAATCAGCTTTTTGATTTTGTCAATCCCTTCCTTTTAGAGATGATAATTAGGCCTGATTTTCAGCAATATTAGGTAGCCAGAACTCTAATTTTCTGTAGCAAGAGTGACAGAAGTTCCATGACAAGCCTTAGATATCTGGTGACGCACATCCAATACTAAAGAACTAAAAGCAATGGATGTTAATTAAAATATACATCTTAATTCAATATATATTTCATTAAAGTTGAGATTTTTCACACTGATAATGTGTAATAAGTGTCTCTGAATAAATATAGATTTCCATTTAGAAATTCTGTTTAGGGTTATTTAAAGGCTATGTAATTCCTGTGTGTAGGAGTCATTGTGCACCAACAGTTGTGTTACTTGCCTCTTAGATCAATGGTAATTAGGAAGCGATGAACATTGCAAGTGCCTTGCTGAAGAGCATTCTCTAGCTAAAACTAGTCTTCTCCAGCTTTTTCTCTAGCTAGAACCAGTCCTGTGCAGCTTTTCTGTGGAGGTTAAAAAATGCCTGAGTGAGTAAATTTAAAAAAAAAAAAAAAAAAAAACAAAACCAAACCAAAACCACCGAGCATTAACACTTAGTCTGAAAACCTACCAAACCTAGGAAACTTGAATTCAAAATAAATCATAGGAAAAGGATGGTTGGGTAGGCAAAAGTAATGCAGCACCTATTTCACAGAAGAGACTGGCAGTACTCCAACTAGATTTAAATTGCTACTGGCCTCTCTCAGGGTAGAAAAACGACAAGATTTTACCGAAGCAATGTTTGCACTATACATTTCAGTTAATTACAAGCCATCCAAAAGACTAAAAATACAGTAGTTATGAAACTCCTCTTAATCCCTTGGAACTATGCTGAACAATGCAGTGCTGACTCCCTTGCTTGATTACTTGAAGGCAAATATTAAATTCCAGCAAAGAAGCAATTACCAAATCCATGTTTGTAATTAATTCCCTACTGATTAGTTCTGGCATGCAAGTGGGCTGACTGGGTCTAAAAAGGAAGCTAAAATAAAAGAGAGGAAAAACTGTCTCTTGCTCGTTTCTGTGATGAGCAAAAGCAATACCATAAAATGAACACTGATTATTTTTCGAGATGGCAAGATTTGGAAGTGTGCCCTTCTCCCATCCTAAACATTTCAGAGACACATCTTGCACTACTTTCAATGCTTTCTTTATAAACACCATAGTGTATATGAGATCCTAGTCTGGTAAAAATCATTACAGATCTATCAAAGATTACTGTTTTCTTCATATTACAGGAGCCATAGATGTAATTTTTGTTTACTGACAGATTTATTGTAAGTAATCGTTCAAAAGTATGTTCTGTTGTTCACCATGGTTGCTCACCATTTAAGTCATCTAGTTGTACAGCTTGTGTTTTTAAGTGACTGACAAAACAGCTCTATGTGCTAGTACTGGAAGTGAACAGCTGTAAATGTTCTCTGTGTTAGCATAAATTACCTGGTGACTATCCGTGAATGCATCTGCAGAACTAAGATTGATGCAGTTACATTTTAGTAGCTCCCACTAATCAACTAAAAAAAATATAAACAGCTCCGAAATTAGACTCGGTAAATCACCTCAGTGAGAAATATACTATGAGCTCCAGTTTTTCATTCAGAGGGACTGAAAAGATACATTTTAATTTCCTTTAACACTCATTCTTCTTGCTTCCTACTCTGAAAGCTTCTTACTCATTAAGCCACTTTGTGATGTTCACATAAGAATAAACTGCCCCTGAGGTAGGGACAAACTATGAGCTACATTTGAGTTACAGATGTGCAAGAGAGGAGAAAGGAACTTTGAGACTGGTCTGGAAAAACTGTGCTACTGAAGGGAGGAGATAGCACAAAAGGTCTGCAGACCCGTTTCTAGTGGTTATTGTCTGTGTCACCATCACGCCTGTCATTCTAACCTTGAGCAAGTTGGGACTCTCTTGAAAATTTAACTGATGATAGAGAGTGGCATCTTCATCTTGATGCTGAAGAGAGTGCAGCTCTTAGGTGGGAAAAAAACGGATAGATATTCATGTTCAAGGCAATGGAGAAAAATAAACTAGGGGGGAAATTACAAAAGGAGGCAAGGTTTCGCCAAAAGGACTAGAGAAGAATAACTCACAGCATCAGCACTGTGAACAAGGATTAACAGAATAAGACTATTTATCAGCCCATTTGTCAATGACCCCGTGCTTTTGCACAGTGTAATACTCATGCCAGTTCTGGAAGTCATCTTTCCTACCCGGACTTCTTGCTAAACACATCTTTCATGATACCATCATGAAAGTGAGTCAATATTAATTTTTAGAAAATATTAGTGACTGCAATTTACAGGATTATTTCTTTGTCCTTTCTTCTCAGCATCTGCCTTTTAGACTCTAAGCTCTTAGGAGTATTTATCTTATTTTAAACAATGTAAAAGTCAAATATTGTTATATATGTTCTCATTTAAATAATATTTAATAATTTTTTCCTTCTTCCAGACACACAAAAAATTTTTGCAGTTAACCTCTCACCTGCAATTATTTTTCTTGTAGATACTGCTTCTCCATAACCAGCTCTAAAAAAGCGCCTTTTCCTCCATCAGTAGGCAAATAAAATTATGTGAAAATGTAGTATTAGGAATGCATTGAGCATAATTTAGCTATTTGTAAAAAGCAAGAGTAAAAACACCTTACTACTCAATCTGTCACAGCTTGCCCATGCATAGTCCATGTGCTGCACCTAAAACTACTAGTTGAAGTTGATCTGAGACAGTAATAACATAGCTTCTGCATATCTTTCCTTCCTGCTGTGTTTTTATAGAAACAGAAAAATTAAATATGATGGTAAATAGTGCTGTTGGAATCACTGTTTTCCTGTGGGAATTTTCATTTTTTAGATGGTGCTAAACACTTCAATATTCAAGTGGGAAGTCATTAGAATTAAAAAGTCAGGAAAAAATTCTTTCTGTGAATACAAACCTAACCTCATTGAAAGCATTTCTTAACTAGTATTCCTGGGTGTAATCAAACCTTTGCAATGCGCCTGTACACGACCATGACTGTCTCTACAAGAAGGAATCACTGCAACCACACACAGGAATACATGCTTCATTCTCACTCCTATGTTCTCTCAGATACTCTTTCCAATTAATGGAGACTTAAAATAGTGATTATTTTATTACAAAATTATGTGGACACCATCTGTTCATAAGGGTGATACTTGAGTCGTCTGACTCAGCATAAAAAAATGACTAAAATTGATCTTAAAAAATGTGCAAAAATATTTATGAGAAATGTGGGGACTTCTGGGTCTGTTTTGCATTGAGAAATAAAAAAATAAAAGATAGCTTTCACAGCCCTACCCTCGAATGCTACACTACCATCATAAATGAAGAAAAAATATTTTTCCTTTAGGAGAACATAGCATCATTTTTTGTTTAAAATTATAGATGCTTTGTTTCCTGACAGCTCTGTGAATCAGAGGGATCTGATGAGAAAAAAATGGCTTATTTTTGGTTGTAGTTCCAACCTGCTGCAAATTACAGCAAATAAGATGCTGCAAATTATATACAAAGGTAGAGGCTGCATTAATAGAAACAGTTGGTGTGTAGCTTGTAAAGAGCCTGCTGGCCTCTACGAACAGTGAAATTGTCCCTGCAGTGGCCACAGTGACCTCTGAGAGGGATTTCTTGACAACGAAGGTGAGAACAACTACAGCTAAGCTGAGATCTATGCATGTTAATCATAGGTTTTATTCTTTCACTGTTTGATTTTCAGAAAAAAATCCAGCATTTCACACGAGCAGGATTCACAGCAGAGAGTGCAAACTGGAGTCATTGTTTTGTATTAGCTGATACATCCCTCTGACCATGGTTTACAGTTTTATACAGCATCTCTCCAGTTACACAGAAACAGACTGCTTTTATGCTTTTCACATCTGCTCAATATCAACTGCAGTTCAGAACAAAAAAGACCCTCGGGTCTTGCCGTGAATTCTCCATATTGACCAGAAATTAAACAGTGGGTTAGTGAAACAAAGGGAAGCGGCAGAAGTCCAATAAATAAATGAGAAATTCAGGTGGACTTTGGCAGTCTTTGATTCCTTGCTGAAAACTAGTTCTGGATAGAGCTGCAAATACTTTTCTCTGAATGTTGTTCTAATTTTTGCTCCTTTTTTTTTTTTTTTTTTTTTCTGTTAGTTTCCCTTTAGTGCTCCTTTCTGCAAATCTGACGGTGAGATTACTATGGTGAGTGCAACTAGGAAGAGGAAAGAAGATGCTGAAGGACATTTTCAGAAAATTCATTTTGAAATCAGCATGAATGTGACCATTTGCACATGAAACTTGACTCACAAAGATTGTACTGGTGAGTTATGGGAATCCTGTGCCCAGTGACACTGCTCACATTTTGCATATCAAACATTCGCACTCAGTTGACTGGAAATGATCTGTAAATTGACATGCTTTGCAGAATCTATTTAGAATACAAATATCTCTTCATATAGTTTGCAAACAGAAAAGAACAGATATTTTTTTAGCAAACTTGTTCTACTCAGCTGGGAGTGCAGATGATCTGTTCCTGTGAAGTACTACAAGGAAATGGTTGTGTGCCCTCCAGTCGTGAGAATTCAGAGCCCATAGGTATCAATCTGTCAAAGATGCTTAAGGAGCATAATCTCACCTGGCCATTCAGCTGTCATTTCACAGGTATGGTCCCTGCTTTACAGTTGATTGTATGTGCCACATACAGAGTTACGGATAGGGTTATTTTCTTTCTGTTGGTGGACAAGGAACAGTGACGGCAAAATCAACCCTGACTTCAGTGAATGATAGATACAGTCCCTTGGAGTGGTCAAGAATAGGGCAACTGTACTTCATGGACTGCTCAACTAAAAGAGAGCAAGAAAATAAAGCATGAAAGTGAAATTTGTCCTTGTTACCGTAAACAGTACCAGAAACGTCAAACTGCAAGAAAGGAAACATTTAGGAAAGAAATAACAAAGTACCTTCACAGTCACCTGCCTATTCCCACGGAGCGTGAGGTCAATGGACCTGCTACCGCTGAGCTCGGTAACTTTGAATCAGACCTGTAACGGGGAGCTGCGCTGAAAGGCAGTGATAGAGTGGTATTTCTTCTTTAACCACAAAGGTGGCATATAGAATCGTATTTCTTATTTAACCACAATTCTCTGGTTTGATACTTTCAAAAATGTTGAATTGTTCTCAGCATAGAAGATAGAAATCCATATAATCTCTGAGAAGAAATAACCTCTGGTCTTTGGGGTACTAACACAGACACTATCAAGTGCCTGCAGAAGCAGGTTTTTTATTTAGGATATGGTTGGAGGTTTTTTTCAGATATCGTCATAGGGGATATTTACATAATATAACTGTAGTTTTATTACGAAGTGTCAAGACTAGTTTATAAATATGAAGTTTATGAACATGTTACCAGAGGAAATGTTCATTCTGATAAAATAGCAAAAATGAATAAAAAGTATGTATTCCTCCTTCTAAATAATGATTCTGGCTAAGGGTCCTTTGGTAAGGGTCTGAATGAACAAGAGATATTTGAAGTAAATCACTTTGTTTAGAAAAGTCAGTAAAAAATATGTATATCTCATTTCTTATAAGCATAAGAACTATCACAGTTATTAATAAATGTAACATCTGTAGTACCCTGTGTTTGCTTCTTCAAATGCCTGTATTTTACTCTAGAATCCTTATTAATTCTGATAAGACTTTTGGCCTTTACGTATATTTGTGTCTTTGTTCTTGTTATAATCTCACCCACATCTCCACTTCCCTGTATCAGATTAGTTTCTTTGTACGTTGAAAGCTACCAAATTATCAGTTTCAGTTCTTTAAAGAAGAACAACTTTGATTTCCGCAGTTCTTTTTTAAAAGACCAGGAGGATATTAAAAGCACTCATTGACAGCCAAGAAGATAAAATAATGCATGAATGCTCAATTAGCAACTTCTTTCTGAAGCTGACTGTGCCAGTGATGCTTGGATCAGAGAAGGTTGAAGTTATTAATTGAAAACAGAGAAAGTACAGTTAAAAAGTTAATTTCAGTTATATGTATAAACATCTATCTAATTATAGTTCCTTACAATTATATATATTTCCAAGAGTACAGTAGTAATAACCGAAATAAACCTGTGGAATGTACTCATTCTAGAAATTATCTGATGTGTGTTATCCTTTACTCTCTGTTCATAAAGTAGCAGTATTTATGCACTGGATAAATAAGTTTCAGTTTGCCAGGCTCTTGCAGTTCATAATTTGAATTAGGAGACCAGCCATTAACTCACAAAATGCCATTTTTTTTATTTGTAGTCAATCATAGAATCATAGAATCATTAAGGTTGGAAACTCAAGGATCGTCAAGTCCAACCATCAACCCAACACCACTAATGCATTAACCCATGTCCAGAAGTACCACATCTACACGTTTCTTGAACACCTCCAGGGATGGTGACTCCACTACTGCCCTGGGCAGCCTGTTCCAATGCCTCATCACTCTTGCAGTGAAGACATTTTCTCTAATATCCAGCCTAAACCTCTACTAGGGTAACTTGAGGCCATTTCCTCTTGTCCCATCACTTGTTACTTTAGAGAAGAGCCCAGCACCCACCTCACTGCACCCTCCTTTCAGGCAGCTGTAGAGAGTGATGAGGTCTCCTCTCAGCCTCCTCTTCTCCAGACTAAACACCCCCAGATCCCTCAGCTCCATCCCACCATGTTTCTGTGATGGCAACTAGGTCATAGCTGAATTATTGAATTATGAACAGTTTCATAAAGCAAGAAATGTCTGTCTCCCTGCTTCAGTTGAAGATGCAGCCTTGGTTGCTCATCATTTATAGTTAGTTTAGGACTTTAATATTAACAACAATTACTAGTTTGTGTAAATGCTTTTCTTTTATGTGCAAAAAGGGATCTTTAGTACTGTCATTATTAGTTGATGAGCAATATCATTAAGTTCTAGAAAAATTAAGAACAGCTGCATATTTCATTGCCTCTGTGTTACTAAAAGCTGATGTCCTCCTTAAGCTACAAGAGCAGAGGCCAGTGCTTCCCTTGCAGGAAGATCTGAGCTCCATCCATGCCATTGGATGTGTAACCCTCACAGAGCAACAAGCAGTGATCCAACGACAGGGGTCAAAGAGGGACATAAGAGTTCACGCTGCAGAACACACCTGCATCTGTTAAAATATGAGATGAGGGATAGTTTCATTGAGCAGATTATGAAGCCAGTCTGTTAGGTTTCATGGTTTTAACACGGGAAAAAGAACAGCACATTCCCATCTGCCTGCCTTCTATAAGTCATTGGTTATGGGCACAGTACCTGCATTATGGCCAGTACTTAATGCCTATCTTATAAGCCCTGTCGGTGGTTGGGACAGGGAAAGGTGCTTCAGAGGAATGAGGATTGAAGAGTTACAGATTTCATGAGAGAGAGTGCCTGGTTGGAAAAATAGAAATGTGTTTTAATTTTCTCTTTTCTTTTTTTATCTAAGCAAGTTGTCTCCCCAAAGGTGATTGATGGGCTGCGTGGCTGACATCTGTTGAGGAAATCAGTAGAGACTTGCTACTTGGAAATGACAGGTAACCACATCAAGAGCACTGCTTAGGCCAAGCTGAGCTGTCAAAACAAAAATTCTCACTGTAAATTTAGATCTAAACCCGATGCACAGCTTAGGAATCCATCCAAAACAAAAAATCCAAATTGATTCTATTTTCTTCTGTTAAACAGACTCCGGGTTTGCACTGGAAATCACACTAAACAGATTTCACTAGCATTTACATGCTCTGCGGGATTTATAGGTTGGTTTACCTGCATTACATAAGCAGAAATGTGTCTGCGGACATAGACCTAAAACTCACCTTTACAACCTGTTTTTCTAAAAGCTGATCCACTGCCCTCTCTCCTTGCTGATAAATTCTACTACCTACAAAGTGTCGTGAGAAATCTAAGTGCACTGCAGGATCAGAATAGCACAAATACATTTTGGCCATGAAGCCTTTTAAAACAATTTACCCTAGAAACTCTGAGAGTGGCATAAAAGCCCACCACTGTATAGCATTGAAGGAATAGCCTTTAATTTGGAATCAAAAGAAGAACCAACAAGCATTCAAATGTGATAGGTCAAGCATTCTTAATCGCTGATTTTTTTTATTTGAGGGGGAATGGAAAATAATTTAGGTTTTTAAAAGATTTATAATAATAATGTCTTTGTGATTCTGTTTAGATTATGGTTTTGGAGACTTCAAATTCATCTGGATTAATTTTTTTTCAGGATTTTTTTCTGCAACCAAAAGAAAAGAAAATAAAAAAGATAAAAGAAAAAAAAAGACATTATGGTGCCAAGTAATTGTTGAATTTGGATCTTTCAGTGACACTAAATATTATGAGGTTCATTCTAAAATAACAAGCTGGCAACATTTTTCTTTCTGCTCCATATAAACTAGCATTTGGGCCCATTCAGCCACTGCAAAAAATATCCTTTCTGATTGGGGTCACTCAGCCGCCCTGCTGACAAAATCCTTAATGAAGGTTTTCCTTGATACAATGGCAGTATGGCAGTCTTGGAGCAAGGCAGACTATACACCCATGCGCTGATTTTAGATCAACAGAAACCCAAATCCTTGGAAGTAACTCTACTGGGCACATAATTTTTAAGGGTAAGTAGCTTATTTTTCTTCCTTTAGATTTTAGATGTTTAAAGAATTTTGGATGTGCAGTTTTCCAAGGAAACTGGTCTAGGAAGTGTGGAGTTTATTAGATTTGGAAGCAAGCAAGCTGTGACTATCTGACAAATGAAAATTCTCCCCTGTGCTCTCTCTGTTCTCTTGTCCAGCCAGTTCCATGCACTGTTTACCAAGGCATCTGCAAGCCCAGCAAGACAGGAGATACTTGAGAAACACTCACAAGGTCTCAGGCTCAAGAACTGAGATTTCCTGCTAGACATGACACCTTTTATTTGGGAATAACTCCTGAAAATATAAAAAGCAATTTTAAAACAGAGAATCTGATTCGGTAAACTGTGACAGACATTCAGATACTCAGCTCGTCTAATTCAGTTTGACTCCATTAGAGTCAAAGACATTACACCAATTTATATCACAAAGGTCTGGAGTCATAAAGAGTCACTTCAGAGACAATAATGGGAACTTTTGAGAATAAATTTGCTTATCCATCCATACTTGAGTCTCTATTTAGGTGTCCATGCTGACTAGTGGGTCTTTCGTGATCAAATTGTGGCTGCTAAGAAGGAGGACAGTGTGATGAGTGCCACCTTTTAAAACCCTTCTTTTCCACTTCTCAGTACAAACAAAACCTCCATGACTCAATAGTATTTCTTTTGCCTCTTTGCTTCAGATACAAAATAGAAATAGCAGCAGAGGTATTGTGGAAAATCTGATATGGGGTTTTAAAAATCTTCCAGCCTTCAGGTTTAAGTGCAGTTTTGGAGAAAGCATCCATGGGTGTTTGGGGTCTTTTCGGATCTAGGAAAACCTAGTTTTAGACTTGCTTAGCACTTGTGAAAGGATTTAGCTTTATGATAAGGTGTTACAGATGATGCTTTTATGATAAGGTACTCAAGACACATTAATCTTGCATCTGTATGAAGAAACAGAAAGTGATTATTTAAAGAGGACAAAGAGTAAAATAAACATAGCTTCAACTACCAACTGCTGCTTTAAATGATTGGCTGAAAAGTATGGAAAAAATAAAATTAACTTTGATACTATAGCCATCTAAAATTACGCACTGTCCACGGAACAGTGTGGAATTCAGATGGCCAAGTCCAGAAAAAGCTGGAGCTCTGCTGCATGGAGAGCAGGGATAAACAGCTTTTATGGACTTCTTGGCTGAGTTGCTCTATTAATTTAACAGCAGGCTCTGGCTTTATTATAGTAAATAACATATTCATTAGCATGTTTAAACTCTCAAGAAGGGATGAAAAAGACATTAATAACTGGCAAAGTGTTTGAAAAATTACAGTAAGCCAGGAGCGTATGCTGAACTGGTGACTGTGGTGCATTCTTGCATTGTGTGTAGTATGAAGGGGCCTTCTCAAAGCAACCATTAGAGGAGTGTCATCTAAGTGGAGTCCAGTACAGGAGCAGCTGAAGTCCCTTTAGAAAGCCAAGCAGAAGTTCCAATTCTGATATAACTTTGCCAGAAGTACAAAATATATACCTATGCAGTAGGATGGGGCTACAGTTCAGAAGTTATTCACCGATGTAACCACAGCCAATTAGTTTCCATTGCTGTATTTTTCTTTATGATTTTTTTGTTAAATCTGTGTAAGTCATCACTGATTCATTGACCTATGTTTTTAGAACTGTATCCTGGATGTACTCAAAGTCAAAGGCCAGGGCGCTCTGTCCATCAGGACACCATGAAAGCCACCTGCTGATGAAACCTCCCTCAGAGAATAAATCCTCAGATGACTGAAAGTCTCTAAAGCTGCTTATATATTGGCAATATATACATTTATGCCACATATGTGTATTTAATGTACATACACGTATATGTATGTATATATGTATATATATGTATACATGTATGCATACTTATGTATATCTATGTATAGACATATGTTTTTTCTATAAGTCTATATAACATACAAAAACACACATACGTGACAACACCCCAAGTACAGAAGAACAGGTCTAGACAGATATTTTGTGTTTCCCTGTGCCCCACCAGTTCAAGACTCTCAGAATAACTGAGGCATGTTGTGATGCAGTATGTGCTCTAGATTAGCTTCCACGCTCCTGTGAGGTCTGCAGTGAGAATCACTGGTCTTGAAACAGTCAAAGAACTAATTTGAAATCACAGTGACTCTTTTACAGTTGTCAGTTAAATTAGTACGGAAGATCTTCAGGCCTCTGCTTGTACGCCTTTCCCGTGCCATCACTAGTTCCCACATGGGCTTCTGGGTATGATGGCCAAGGTGGACATCGTTTCTCAGCAGACTGGGTAATAACAAAAAGCATCTTTCTTTTTCCAACAAGTGTTAAGCAGGAGGATGAGAAAAGTAGCACTAGATCTTCTCCACTACAATCAAGGTTGCAAGCACGCGTTACTGGGTCCTCAGCACAAGATAGACAAGGACATGTCAGAGTGGATTGAGAGGAGGGTCACAAAAAATGATCAGGCGTCTGGAAGACAGGCTGAGAGAGTTGGGGTTCTTTAGCCTGTAGAAGAGAAGGCTCTAGGGAGACCATAAGAAAGAGGTTTATACAAATAATGGAGAAAGACATTTTACCAAGGCCTGTAGTGACAGGACAAGGGGCAAAGGTTTTAAACTGAAAGAGTGTATACTTAGGTTGGACATAAGGGAGAAATTTTTCACTGTGCGGGGGGTGAGGCAGTGGCCCAGGTTGCCCAGAGAAGCTGTGGATGCCCCATCCCTGGAGGGGTTCAAGGCCAGGCTGGATGAGGCTTTGGGCAACCTGGGCTAGTGGGAGGGGTCCCTGCCCATGGCAGGGGGGCTGGACTAGAAGACCTTTAAAGGTCCCTTCTAACCCAAACCATTCTATGAACGTGTGATTAGACTATCTCACCCATGCAGCACACAGAGTATGTGGGACTCTTTGCAATAAGGGAGAAGCCTTGTACACAGGGCTATAACCTGGTTTGTGTCTGCAGTAGCCATACAGACAGTTTTTAGCAGAAGTGCTTGCCTACCAGACATCTTATTCAAAGCTCCCTAGGTAGATCTTCAGTTTGACAATACAGTTCTAGTCCTCAGCGTGTAATACAGGTAGCTCAGCAGAGGATATCCCATATCCAGAGGATTTCACAAGCAGAATAAGCCTCCAGTTCACTTGTATTCTAGCCCTTCAAAAGTTTGTGGGTTTTTTTCCTCAATAGATTTTTCTAAACCTGGATTAAATGTCATTTCTGTTGTCTGAACATTGCTGCCCGTCTGAAGAGGCTATGCCTGAACATTGCCTCTGAGAACCTGGGAGGTGAGAAACGGTTGATTTGGGGAATTCAAGGCAAGAGATGCACATCAAAGACTTAGTCTATAATTGGACTGCTATTTGAGTGGAAAAATATTGTTCTTCTGTTTTCTAGCTCCAGGTGCCATCGCATTTGATGTCTGCCAACAAGAAGTACATACTAACAACAAGGAGATTATAATGGGTGGCTGAAATCATTCTCTGTTATGCTCTGAAGCAGGTTTTTTATTCTTAAGATTTTCTTCAAAAAGATTTGTCAGTTAGGAGTATGAAAAATTCCAAGCCAACACAGATTTAGCTCTGTGGTTCAAACTGAAGAGTTATAGATTCGAAAAAGCCCTTTTGAAGTTACTGATTGTTTGTTCTAGGGGAACTGTAATGAATTATACCAACTACTTGGCTAGTCTCTGCAGTAACAATTTTGCTGGCAAAGTCCTCAGAACAGCAAACCTTTCCTCAACATTTACTTCCTTGTACTCCTCATCTGCACCCATTCAGATTACAAATTCATTGGGATGACAACAATTATTTGCTAGAATACAAGGGTATTTCTTGGTTATTCTGTGCTCTTTCACAAGATGTAAAAAGAACATGATGTCCCTGCATTAATGTCATTTCTCTAGTTTTTGTGATTCTAGTTTTCTTTTCTGAGACAGGAATCAAATCAACAAAAACTGCTTTACATCCCGTTAATCATCAATATATACATGTAACCTCACGTGTGTGCCAGTGTACATTTGAAACAGAGTCCCCTTAGAGTGATTTACAAGTGTTATCAGTGTGTCCATATACACACATTTTATGGCCACTTGCATGAATAAGCTATCCAGCCTGGTTTAAAATAATTTCTACTTCTATTTTGTCTGAATTTGTTGCTCCTCACACACTGTAGTGAAGTTTAATTAGGTAAGGGTCTGCATCTTGATTGTCATAATCACTCCGCATTATGACAGCAGCTCTTTTACACTAGTGGGGTTAAGTGGGTGGCAGGGTTTCTCTCCTCAGTTCCCCTAATTTAGGGGCTCACAGACGTTACCCAACCAGAATCTGTTCCTAGCAGATTTTTAATAGCTGAGGACTTGATCCTGTTTCTATAGCTCATTCTCTTGCCTTCAGATGAATATTGACTTTGACAAATGCAGGATGAAAGCTATATATATCAACACAAAACAGATTTTTTTTTTCTCTCATATTTGAAGTAGGTTTTTATTTTGCTTTGCTTTATTCTGTTTTATGAGAGTTTTCTATTTTATGAGGGGAAAGGTTCTGTCTTTTTTCAGGCTGCATGTGAAATAGATGTTGTTTTTCTGCATCACTCTGGAGGGTAAAGCAAGTGATTAATTCAAGGCATAATAGCAATAGCTTATATTTATGTACTGCCTTTCATCTTGAAAGATACCTATCCCAAAGCACTTTACAACCTAAATAAAGCAGGAATCATTAAAATTCAACATTTGCCATTCCACAGGGATTGTGGTACTGTACCTTTAGCATTATGTGTACAACAGTACCATGGTTACTACAGCTACCTAGAGCAGAGAATAGTGAGCTTTTAATAGTAGGATTTTTTTTCTGTGGGTTTTTAACAGGTCAATTTTCTATAACAGAAATGTAGCTCTTTTCGAGGCAGAACACATTACTTATTCCATGGCATGCAGAAACACTACTCAACTTAGAGGTAGCTTAGAGGGTATTTGAAAAAAACACCACAACCTTTGGAAAACATATCTTAAATTTGAAGAAAATGGAAAGTGATTGCCTGTGTTGGAACAAGATGACTACATCTGGAGTCACTACTTTCTTGCATATGAGAAGTGATAACTCATCTTCCAAATTGACAAGTGGTCAAGGCTTTTGTTTTAAAAGTCATTTGGCAAATGACAATTGTAACAGCACAAATACTCATTTTAATTGCATATTAAAACATTGATTCTAATCTGAATAACATTAATACAGTAACCTTAAAAAGTCACACGCACTCCACCCCAAAGTTTTCCTTCCAAGCAGAAACAGGTCAAATCCTGCATGGAATAAGATCTGTTAAGATCATAGTCCATCATAGCCTGGCTGCCAAACACCAGGCGTTTCCTAGTAATAGAAATAAGTTTCTAAGATGAAAGAGTTTTCTTAAAAGTTAATTTAAAATCTTGTCAGGAAAAACATGTTGGATCTTGTTCAATGTGTATTTACACAATGAACTGGACACAAAATTTTCAGGAAGAATAATTGTCCTAAAAGGAGCCCTTAAAAATATCAGAAAATATGTAATGCTGTCTTGAGAGACTGAAGAACATTTTCGAAATCCACTGGAGTAAAGGCTCAGAACTATTAGACCATCTTGAGATCACCTTCACTTAGTTTGTGGTGTTTTAAAGGACCTGAATATAACACCAGTGGAACTGACAAGCTGTGGTCACTGGCAAATGATGAAAGACAACTGTCACGACTTCATGAGCAAAGTTGTATTCATACTGTAATCATACTCAGGGACAGCATCACATGATGCAGCTTTGACATCATCAAAATGATGCTATCATAGTATGGGGAGGATCCATAGTATCAGCTGATTTTCAGATAGCTTCACAATCCAGTAAGCCAAACAACAATGTGGTCTGAAAAAGGTCAAAGGTAGTTGTTTCCAATAAAAACAACCTTGGACGCTTAAAAAGTTCCATTAGATCCCAATGGAATAGGAAACAAAGCTTCTTACCAATATTCAACATATTTACACTATAAGGCACTGAAAGAGAAAAATTCAAAATGCACTGATAAGGTTTACTAAACCAACATCATTCCTAAGGAATGGAAATACACATATTACTCCAGAAGACAGAGTAATGCTCATGTCTTGTGTGCTCCTTTCAGCTGATTCTAAGCCTCTAAAGCTTCCGTTAAGTTCACTGGAAGAGTTAACATAAGATGTGCAGCACCTGTCTTTCTGAATAGTTTACTGCTGAAGTAAGTTTGTCATTCTCAGACGTGTTGGTTTAAGACTAATTGTTGCCTTCTAGTAGGTAAAGTAAGTAAAGACTTACTTCAAAACTATTCTTGAACTGAAATGCTACAGTTTGCTGGGAGAAAAATGCTTGTGCTCACAGCTTAACTCAGTGACAACAGCCCTAGAATCTGGAAAGAAATGTGTATATTTTACTTTCTGTAAGCACTTGAAAATCTCTTTGCTTCTTTACTTTGCCTCCAGTTTTCGGAAATCAGGTTGCAGAGAACAAAGGTTAATGCTCTTGAATAATCTGTGTTAGCTCCGGTTTTAGACAGCTCAAAGCAAACAAATCTTTGTTATTAATAAAGAAAACAAAAGATTAAAGGTAAGCTGATTACTCTGTCTGCAAATGAGATTCACTTTTGTTTCAGCAAATCCGTAAAGGAACACAGACAAACCTCTGCTGAAAAGTGAACATAACTAGTTACCTTGTTTATCTCATAGAGTGGTTGAAGCTAGTCCCTAGCTATAGTCATTTGTCTTGAAAAAGATTTGTCTTGAGCTGTAGTCATTTGTCTTGAGAAAGATGTTACACACTAAGATTCAAAACATAATTCAGAATTTTAATAATGCAGCAAGCACAGACTTTTCTCTCCCTCTCTCCTTTACAGACAACCTGATTGCATCTGAAATTTATGAGAAGAAAAGGAAAACATGCCACTTTCTAACAATGCCTCCACTTGTCTAATTACTCTTTGGTCCCTAGTGTGCAAAATTAGCTCTGATATGGGTCATGCCTCCAGGCAAACATATTACGCTCAACCATTCTTCACAAGAGTGTAGATATCTGAGTGGATATGTCATGCTGGGCACCTCTCTGAGTCCTGTGAAATTGTACAGAGGTTTCTAATTTGGCTTCTCTGGATTTCGTTAGGGAACAGCCTTTCTCTGTTTCACGTTGCGTTATGAAGTGCTTCATAAGGTTCTTTCCTTTTGCATGAAGTGAAAAGTAGGCTTCGTTTCCAAGAATGTTAACAAAAGAGCTTTCCTACATTTTACATAGTATTTCATTTAATTTTTAGACAGTTTACCACATGTCTCAGAAATCACACCCAAACATTGTCTATCATCTGGGCTAAATCCTGGGCTGGTCAGCACTTCAAAATTGTGTGCAATGAAATCAAGGGTAAAAACAGACTACAAATGGTAAAAATTATTTCTCATATGTCACATTCTAAAGACCATTTTTACAATTACATTGTTTTAAATTTAGTGGTGTCTGTGTTCTTTCATTTCTGAATATTGGCTATCCAGGGGACCTAGAAGGAGAAGATTTCAAGTCTTGGTTTGTTCTTAGTTCATTTCTACCAGCAGGAGCATTGGCGTTGCAAAACACTTGTGCAAATACGTAGAACATTTCTTTCTACTGCTTCCCCCACAGTTTCTGTATGTCTCTGGGGTTGAAGGGATCTGGAATTCCTCAGGTGTCCATCTGGGAAGGAGATTTTACCAGCTACCAGTGAAAGCTGCCAAACAAAGGGGGAAGGTCTCCCTTCCACTTGGAAGAGGAGACAGACAAAAAAAGGTGCATCAGGAAGGAAGGTGCCCTTTGTGTTCCCGGCACTTCTGATTCACACCAAAGTCATCCTTCTGGCTCCAGGGGAAAACATGGGACACCACTCCACAGAGCATTCAGAACATCTGTGGAAGAATTTCCAGAAAAGGCTAAGATTGCTCATTTTCATTTTTGTAGTCACAGTCTTTTAGAAGACGTGTCCACAGTGGCCATCTTCCAAAGCTCTGTGGTCCAGAAGTGGTTAGGGCGTATCTTAGAGTGATGAATATACAGGCACATCTACACGATCTGTATTACACATACTTCATGTACCACGCAATCACATATCAATACATAGTTGAGATCTCTCTACATTCACTGATAGTACATTTCAGAACTCGGGTAAATTTAGAGTGCTGCATTCAATTTTTTTCAAAGCAGAGACAAAAACCTGACTTTGGTAATATTCGCAGTTCGACAACTTCTGTCAGTTTTTTCTGTGCTTACTAGCATTCAAGACACTTTGCAATACGGACTAGCAAGAAAACGTCTGTTTGATTCTGTCTTTTTATGTTTCTCTCTTTAATGCTTATGCCACATTCGTCACCATTACAGTACTCATACATCCTCATCACCTAGGAATAGTAAGATAGTATCACAGCTTTGTCAATTGAACAAAGTGACATCATATGTTACCCTGTTGTAAACTTCATAAAATACATTAGCACCTCGACGTTATGAGATCTACTTCAACTTTAAAGACACACAAAATTCTGGCAAATAACTACTGCAACAGATGACGGATAACTGCTCTTGGAAATTCTGTATTCTCAGGACCAGATGGTTAGTCCCTTTTTGACAGTAGACTTTGCTTCTTTACAGGGAAGAATTCATACTGCTCCTGAGCTGTCCTACACTACTAGGGCTTGAGATAAATGGGCAGGGAGCTCACTCCAGCGTGGTGATTCACAGCTAAGGTGTATGGTCTCATGGATGTCCACACTGGGTGGAACAGTCTCGCATTGTAGGTGCTGACGATAAGAATAGTGCTTATGGGAGTGAATTTGATTCATATATAATGTAGCAAAGAGCTCACATCTAGATAAATACTGCTATTCTAGGCCAGATAAATTCACTGTATTCATAAACCATTCATAAAGATCACAGGTTCATGTAAGTTTATTTAATATTTCTGCAGACGCTTCACCTCTTTCTCAAGACCTATGAAAAAAATCTCCATTCACATATCTTAAATAACTTTCACAATTCATCTCTGTGAAAATGCATATACGCATATGTGTGTGTATATATATATATATATATATATTCTGTATTTGTTGTGGGGAATTTCAGAAATAACCAGATCAAGTCTGTGGAGGAGCCGGGCACAAACATACATTATTTCTGGCTGTTAGACTGGTGTTCTGACCAGTTGTTGTGGTTTAAAAGCTACCACACAGCCTCCTACTAAAAACCTCATGGGCTGAGGCAAGGACAAGGAGGGGGTCACTCACCGTTTGTGTTTGTGGGCAAGAAACAGACTCAACTTGGGAAAACACAAAACCAATTTAATTTATTAACAATCAAAATCCAAACAAGATAATGAGAAAGAGAGCTACATCTTACAAAGGCACCTCTCCCCCACCCCTCCCTTCTCCCCGGGCCCAAAGGCTTTGTTCCCCATTTCTCTGCCTTCTCCCCCCAGTGGCACAGGGGGCAGGGATGGGGGTTGGGGTCAGTCCGTCCCGTGCTGTCTCTGCCGCTCCTTCCTCCTCAGGGGAGGGCTCCTCACAGTCTCCCCTGCTCCAGCGTGGGGTCCCTCTCACGGGAGAGTCCTTCACAAACTGCTCCAACCTGAGTCCTTCCCACGGGCCGCAGTTCTCCACAACTGCTCCAGTGTGGGTCCCTCCCACAGAGCCACGGCCTCCTTCGGGCACAGTCACTTCTTCCAGCGCGGGGTCCTCCACGGCTCCATCTCCATGAGCTGCAGGCGAGCTCTGCTCAGGTGCCATGGGCTGCACGGGGACATTGTGCCTCCCCGTGCTCCTCACCACGGGCTGCAGGGGAATCTCTGCTCCGGCACCTCCTCCCTCTCCTTCCTCTTCCCTGCCCTTCGTGTCTGCGCAGTTGTCTCTCCCACAGCCCGCTCCTCTCTCCGCCGCAGGTTCTTTCGCTGGCTCCTGAGGAACTCCTGGCTCTCAGGTGCTGTGTTGGCTGGGCCATGGCGGAGGCTGGGCAGGCAGACGGGTGGGCAGGCAGCGGCTGCCGGATGGACGGGCTGGGCCGGGCCGGGCCCTGCCTGGGGCTGCCCCCCTGCTCCCTGCGCTGTGCCCCCTCTTCACTCTGTCATTCCCAGAGGCGCTGGTGGCTCAGCCCTGGCCAGAGGCGGGTCCAGCCTGCAGCTGGGGAGACTTCCAGCAGCTTCTCACAGGGGCCACCTCGGCAGTGCTCCCCCCTCACTGCCGAAACCTTGGAGCTGGGGAACGTGAGCAGTTACTATGGCCAGGAGTGTCACTGTGGGCCCTCCCCTGCTACCAAACACACCCACCACATAAAGCCACAAGACTGGTGAAAAATGCCTGCTGACATTTAAGTCAGCATTTGACAAATGTATCTGTTTACCTCTGAGGTTATTACAGTCATGGCAAGCTAACGATACTCAATTGTGTTCATAATGCACCTAATGGGAACGGATATTCTGGCAACTAATTGGCATTTACTAATGATGAACAGACAAGACAGTCAGCTATCAGAAGACGTTTTGTTCCCACTTGGCATCATGTAACTTCTCAAAGTGACACGTTTAACATCGCTGCTGGTTTATCAAGCAAATATTTTTTTTTCTCTTTAATATAACAACAGAAGAGATTTTAGGCTTTTGAAACAGCTACCTACTTTGACTTCCCAGGTGGTTTTGGGGTGAATATATAAAAAATGCAATTTATTAAAGCACACATACATTAATGGAGACCGCTGTGTAAACTGCAAAGCAGCTGTTATCACATAGTATAATTAAGTTCCTATTTAATACATTTAGATCTTCCCCATTTTGCATACGGAGCATTTCTGGAAGTTAATTGGCACAAAAGGCAGGGTCAACTATGCACAAGACATTGAGTGTGAAACAAAGTTAATTTAGATAAAACCCATTGTGTAAAACTGCTGGTTCAGCAGTATTTGCAAAGGAGAGGAGTCACTAAATCTGCTTTAATGTCGTTGACTCTTTACACAGCGTCATAGCTGAGATTTCATGCAGGATTGCATTTGTTTAAGATGTAGTTTGAATGCAAGACTCTTTTTTGTGTTCATTATATGAGCTATGGAAACTACTTCACCAAATGCTACCGAGATAAATGAAAAAAACTAATGAATATTATCTATAGAAATAGTTTTTTGCTAAATAGATAGTTTGTAGGTGAGCTAGACTTGCCAAATTCTAACAGCTACCTGGGGTCATTGTTAACTTTATTATTTTCAGCCTATGTATCTTCATAATAATTATCGTAAAAGTAATTCAGTAATGCGTTTTAATACACCTGAGTAATGCCGTAATTCCTGTAGAAAAGATACTCCAGACAACGGGGGGGGGGGACAAGGAAGAGATATAAGGTTATGATTCAGGCTTGAAACAAATGAAAGAAGAGCCTGGAAACATTCAGAGGTATAAATGAGAGTACAAGGCAACGAATACTCTAAGTAACTTTGCAAGTGAAAGTACCACTCTTCAGATTCTATTAAAGAGCATGAAAAATCACCCCATAACAGCTAACATATTTAAGCCAATTTTCTAATATAAACATTAAAAGATACAAAATTGGTTGGACAATGAACCAGAGCAAGCAATGAAGACTAGATATTTAGCTGAATTTCCTAATCACTAATTTTTCATTTATTTTCTGTAGTGTAAAAATCAGTTAGTGGTAGCACAGTAGCATGGTTTGGCTCCTCAGCTGAAATCTATACACACACTTCTGCTCTTTAACTTACTATGTCTTGTCATATCTTTCACCTGCATTTTTCATTATCATGCCATTCTCTGTAGCAAAATGCAAAACAGGATTCCCAGTTTTTATTCCTGAAAAGAGGAACATCTCTAAACTACTCGATTTCAAATAAAATGGGTAGTATAATAGACAAAATTTTTGATATTGTCCTTCCAAAGGATTTGAAGATCTGCCTATTAGGAGTGACAATGGCTAAGAAGATTAGTGCAGTTAGTCTGAAATGCCTTGTGTATATGTTAGTCATGGATAAAAATGTATTTTAAAGTACTGAACTACAGAAGCTAAAGGCACGTATAACTGTGTAGCCCACCACTATGTATCTTCTACATACGAACACGTTACTACATGTAGATAGTGGACTTCATAAGGCAGAGAAATACTTGAAGATAAATCAGTGAAAGTAGTAAGACTGTATGTGAAACACATTAATATTGTATGCTGCTTTGCAGTTATTATTATACTGAAATTTATTGGGCCAGATTAGCTGGTATGATTTTTTTTTGCTGTCTTTTTTCCACTTGGATTATCGATCATAAGTGGAGTGCAGTATTTTTGTAAAATCAGGTTAAAATGGTTTATGCTGACTGAGATGGTCTTGCTCAAGCTCGCCTATCTGTTATACATCCTTCTATACCAGACTTGTTCCATGTCATTTTCCTCAGTTAGACGGAGCTCATCATGAATCATGGCCTAATAAATATGCAGATCCTGTGAGATGCTTTGGACAATGGGACTGGAAACCACATTCATGAAAAAGGAGTATCAAGATTTCTCTAAAGTGTCCCAATAAATCCATTGTTGTTTGTACATACCACCAACTCACAAGTTACTGCTTGCATATCTGCAGTTGGTAATCAGGCAGAAGTTATTTTGGTTGCTTCAGACACTAGGGGCAGTTTATACGTCCATATTCAAGAGCTCTGAAGGAATTCAGGCCGTAGCTGGTAGAAATTAAATTCCTTTCATCCGTCACGGAAAGATTGTTTATCAAGATGCTGCAGATGAGTTACTGTAATCCTTATCACTTAATGTAGCCTGGCTTAATACCTTTACTGGAATTAGTTCTCAGAATTAATCAGCTTAAGAAATGTTAGGGAAGCTACTAATTTGCCCATCTAATAAAAGAAGAAGGAAAAGAGCTGCTCTCTGCAAGTACAATGCTGTGATTTCCATCTGTACTGCATAAGTCAGATGTCACCAATCCGAAAACCACGTGAAACGTATGTGCACCCTGACTGCTGGGCTGCTTTTGGGTTGGTGTAGGCAGCATGCTGCACCAACATCCTTCTTAAACGGGAGCAGAAGTGTACAAGGTTTGGACTCTACCATGTAGCATCTTCTTTTGAAACACTGATATTCTTTTTTTTGTAGATAAGCAGTCTATCCAGAAAAGCATTAACTTCAAATGTTAGGCTTTCATTAAACTTTAAGACATATTACAAAGCATCAACCTCTGGTCTCCAGTGCTTATAAACTTCTCTTTTTTAGCTCACAGATAAAGCTAGGCAGTCAGTTTACTCCCTTACTGCTGGAATGAAACCGTAGGAGCTGTGTTAGTCTTATTTTTCATTGGTTTGCTACTCCTACTGTTCAGAAGAAGTCCTGTGTGCAGTGTCTTTGGTGGTCCTATTGTGTGCTGGGTGAAACAGTTCCCTGTGCAAATACCTCTCTATTAGGGCAGACTTGGAGTGAGATTGTAAAGGGTTGCTTACACCAGCCACCACAGGAACATGTTAAAAACCTTTGTATGTGGCTTAATTTTTCTAATGGGTGTGAAGACTAGAATTTCATTAAAAAATATCTCTAAGGAATGATTGCCAGGACCTAATCAGATGTATTCTGAAGGAAAATACTTGGGGAGTGATAGAGAGAACCCTGAAAAGGACCAAATTAAATTGACACATTTTCTCTTGGTCACTGCCAAGTGGGTAACTGGGTTCCTCTACCTCTGCTGCCTGTGGCAGGTATCATTCAGATAATGTAAGCAGAGGATGAGAGTGCAAAATTTGTATGAGTAGGGATACAAAATAGAATTTCAGAACATCTGTTTTCTTTCTGATTTGCTGGGAAAATTTTTCTAACAGGACGTGTCTTGATTTTTTTTTTTTTTGATTGAATATTTTAAATTCCCACCTTGCATTTTTGGAGGAGATAAAACCAGATCGCTCCATTATTTCTTTCAAGTTCTCAAGCTCAAGAAGACTTTTCTTCCTCTTATCTTCTGGTTAGGAGGAAGAACCTTCAAGTGCTTCCTTTGCTAATGTACTTTTAAGGGAAGAATGATCCCTGTCTTCTGTCTATATTGTTGAACTGCTTTCCTAGAGGAACAGTGTGTAGTAGCATATGTTGCCTCAGATGATACTAAAGTTGTTTATTAAAAAGTGTACTTATCCTATTTTGGGACCAAACGTATCCTGTTGTTATTTGGAATTCAGGTGGAGAATGCTGACTCTACTTTGCAGTCGTGTCTTGCATTGCAGTATTTAAAATGCCTGTGAGCTTTGGGTTTTCCTGCCGAACACGCCCTCACTGCAGGCTAAAAAAAGAACTATGGCAAGACATTTTGTCACTCTCCTGAAAGAATGACTATAACAGATTATTAGCTCTCCCCAGTTTATTTTTTTCTGGGCATATTGCACTTTCATTCTCCTTAATCAGATGTTGCGTTAGTGTCACCAGCCCTGCAAAGCGTGACCATATGCAGCTTCAGCTTTCATATCACCCAGAGCCTTAGACAGGCAATCTAAAAAACTCTGTTACTTCAGAGTCTGCAATTAGGACAAGAGATTATGGAAACAATACCTAAGCAAAACATAGCAGGAAGGAGGGATTAATTCAGGATATTGCAAAAAACAGCGATGTATAAAGGCATAAGGATGTGCAAAGGAATTATTTTTTTTAAAGTGACTGTGAATTTATCCTTCAGGAAGGGCTTCCCAAACTATTTCTTCCTCTTGGCATACGCAGGTACGTGGTTATCCAGCTGTCCTGACTTACTCAGCCCACTCTTGTTAGAGTAATTTCATGGTGACATCAGAGAAGACTCCTGTTAGAACAATTTCATGACAACATCAAAGAAGTTATGAAGCAGAGACGGTTATAATAATTAGAGGAAATGTAAGGCAATGAAGTCTGTGAAATTATAAAAAATCCTCCATTTGTATTTAATTGTCTAAATGCAGGCTCCAGAGCTGCCTTGCAGGAAATGAATCCTTCCTTAAGAGCTTTACCCAGTTTCGTCCAAGCAAACAACCAAGAGCAGCAGCGTTTGGAGCAATGCCCATGCCATAAGCCTTTATCCCCTACTGCCAGGGCTTTTGCAGTATCTGGGACTAAACATGTTAAAAGCAAAAAAGACTATTTTTTTGAAAGCACAAGAACTTTCATGAAGCTGGTATAGTCTATTGTCATAGTTTTACACCACACAACCACTCAATCACCCTCCCCTCTCCCTGTTCCTGAGGATGGGGGAGAGAATTAAAGGGGCAAAAGGGAAAGAGACTCCTGAGTTAAGAACAATTTAATAACTAATCTAAAATAATATTGAAAATAATAATAACAATAATTATATACAAAAATATGTAAATGAGTGATACACAGTGATACTGCTCACCACCCAATGACCAAGGCTCGGCCCATTCCGGGATAATGATCTTGGAGCAGGAAGAGTCCTGAAACAGCAATCCTGGAATGAAGATAAGAGCCTGAGTGTCCGAGAGACTGAGACGACCCTGAGAGAGGGTCAACCCCGAGGAAGACAACCTGGAGCAAGAAAAGCATACTTCTGGACCAATCATCACCTACATACTGGGCATGAGGTGCATGAAATGGAATAAACCATTGGCCAATTTGGGTCTCGATCCTAAACCTAAGGTCAAATCCTAAACCCATAATTGGGGCTGTGCTCCCTCCCAGCTTCTCCTGCCCCTGCAGACACAGGCACAGCAGAGAAACTGAAAAGTAAACATAAATATATAAACATCAGTATGTGATCAGCCTTCTCCTCAGCACAAATACAACACACAGCATCTCACTATCTACCGTGAAGAAAGTGCAGTGTAGAGCACATTTTTAACATCTGGTCCTGTTTGGACTGGTCCAAGGGCTACTGCATGGACTAGCTCCCATTTAATTTATTCAAAGGCTTGTCATTTCTCAGGGCCCCATACAAAATCATTCTTCTTTCTGGTCACTTGGTAGAGTGTGTTTACAATCTGACTGTAGTCTGGAATATGCATTCCCCAGAAACTCACAGTGCCTAAGAAGGCTTGTGTTTCCTTCTTGCTACTTAGTGGCGACATAGCTGCTATTTTATTGAACATGATCGTTGGGATGTGACGACATCCATCTTGCCATTTTATTCCTAGAAACTGAATCTCTTGTGCAGGTCCCTTGACCTTACTTTGTTTTATGAGAAAACTGGTTCTCAGGAGGATTTGGATTACTTTCTCCCCTTTCTTGAAAAACTTCTGCTGTGTTGCCCCACATGATGATGTTGTCGATGTACTCCAGGTGTTCTGGAGGTCCACCCTGCCCCAGTGCATTCTGGATCAGTCCATGGCAAATGGTGGGGCTGCATTTCCACCCCTGGGGCAGTTGATTCCAGGTGTACTGAATGCCCCTCCAGGTGAAAGCAAACTGAGCCTGCACTCTACTGCTAAAGGGATGGAGAAAAATGCATTAGCAGTATCAGCCATGGCATACCACTTAGCTGCCTTTGACTCCGGTTCCTATTGGAGTTCCAGCATGTCCAGCACAGCAGCACTCAGTGGCAGCGTGACTTCGTTCGTGTATTCACAATCCGTGAGACGGCTGTGAATGTTCACAGGCCTCACGCTGTAAGGAAATAACATCCTTTTCTGTTTACAGTGACAGTTCTTGGGAGTGGGTAGCAGACTGAAAATGTGAACTCATGCTTTGAAGGCATATTCATCCATGTTTAGCAATAGCTTTCGTGATTGCCACAGCAATGCAGAGGAAACATCTGTTAAAACTTCACAGCTTGATTATGATAAACTTAGTGATGAATCCTGCTGTCTCAATATGATTGTCCACTTACAAATAGAAACAATCCAGATGCTAATGAATTCTTTGGGCATTGGGCAATGGTCTTCAAGGTTGTACATGGGCTGTTGGAGATAAAGTACCAGAGGGGAGTAATTTTCCTACAAATGTTTTCTGCCTATTGGCTTCCCCCCCAGAAAGAATAATTCCAGGTAAAACAGTCTGGACAAAGTGCAGCTGGAATTCTGCCTGCTGGGACATTAGCAGTGATTCTGGAGCCTTCAGTTCCTCCTGCACCTGGCATCTTCTAAAAAGGTAATCCTGAAACCTGCCACTTGGCCCTCAGGGATCTCAGTAGCAGAGGGTCTACCATGTCTGCATCAGTACAGGCTGAACCAGCAAATCATGGGTTGTGCACCCTACAGAGAAACATATTTCAGAGCAGCCCATCAGTCACCAGGGAGACCCACATGAGGTAGGCAGTGGCCCTGAATTTGACTCTAGTGAATTGAAGTGCAAGATCGACCACCAAATTAGGGCCAGCAGGGCAAATGCGAGCCAGCCCAGAGGAGCTGAGCGTAAGCACAGCTACCAAAGACAGCACAGCTGGCTACAGCTGCAAAGACAGCCTGCCTGAAGGACTCCTCAAGATCAGCTAGCTCCTCACAACTCATACTATTGTCTTAGCCTAATACAACTTAAAGTCAGACCTACTCAGTCTGATTGTATTAGTAGTCACAGTGCTTTCAGTGATTTTTAATTATCCTTCAGTATGTTTACTCAAAGACAAAGAAACAGACAAGCAGGAAAAAGATTATACCAAATATTTGAGCTCAACTATCTTCCATTTCCTTCTATGTTTTTTGAGATGTGTCTGCCAGGGGATCAGCTCACAGAAACTGGAAGGAGAAAGGGGCCCTGGTGATAGCAAGACATCTAATTTGTCACTCTTCATGTACGAGCGCTTATTGTCAGATGCTTCCTATTGTTTTGACCAGCCCAAATTATGGGTTTTCTAGTATTTCTTGTGGGATATTATTCTACAGGCTCATATAACTGTTATCAGAAGATTCTTAGCAAAGACTACATTTTTCTTGTCTTAATTTCAATCTATTATCTCTATTCAATTATTTTTCACTATCCTAATTATGCTTCCACTTAACTGTTAACAACTTGGCGTTTGACTTTACCCACATTTTATTTGTGTATAGTCACAGACCATTGCCCTCCTCACTATGTTGGCTTTTATAATTCTCCCTTAACTCCTCTAGCCTGCCTACCCCTATAGTATAAAAATGTACTGAAATTGAACACAGTATTGAAGTTGCAATAAATAAGTTTTACTGCAGACAGAGGACAGTTCCTAGCACAGAGCTGTGGCACGTGGCTTAGTCATTTTGTTTCCCTGTCTTCCTCTAATTATGTGTGTCATGTTTACAGTTCAATGTGAGATACACAAATAGTATAAAAATTAGACCATTTTAAAATAATTTCCCCATGTAATCACAGGTTTGAGATCACATTACTAACAGAAAGGTTCTAACATAGTAATATTTTTTCAAATATTGTGCTGTTCTCAAAAAAGTCTTTGCAATAACCATTTCCCATTCCAAATTATCCTGCTGTGTGCACACATTAACTGACTGGTTCATTTCTTCTTTAATGAGAGGCTTTATTTTGGTTTAAGAGATTGCTTGCTCTGTTTGCAGTAAAATACTTGTGGAAATGTTATGGATTTTGTATCTAAGATATAAGATTCAGGTGAGTAATATAAGTTTATTTTTCTGATCAAATGAAAATGGAAATCACAGAGAGGGGGACATATTTGATTTACAATGCACCTCTGTTTTAAATGCTATTTCAAATTATGTAAAGCTAGGAGTGTTAATTAATGGATCCTGAAATACCTTTAACACCTATGCGAGCTGCCTGTGGTTGTGAATGGGAGATTCACCCAGCAGAGCAGCGCAAAAGCTTTTCTTATTCTGAATCATCACTGGAACTAGAATCTCTGACAGAAGGGTATGGAAACGAAGTTACTCTACTCAGTTGCTGAGAATTTTCTAGGTTACGTTGAATATATTTAACAAAAATATTTATGACGTGATTATTTTTGGCACTGTGATAAGTGGTATCAAATTAATGAGTGAAAATAAAATTCAAAATAAATGACTCAAAATAAATGAATTAGAGTGGTAAGTTTTTATGCCACAACATGAGGGTGATTCTCAGTTGGTGCTGAGTTTGATACACTCTTAAATCCATTATGTCCATTAGAGCTATGTCAGCGAAGTTTAGACAAAGCTGCTTATGGCTAGTAGGGAAATAATAACGAATGCTTTTAAATTTGTATTTTACTGGTATCTAACCTACCTTTAGAAGGTGAAAGGCTCCTGTAAAATGACAGCACATAGCAGAACAGTATGGACAAATACTGTAATTACTAAACAGGTAGAATTGGGGGGAGATTTAATGGACAAATGAGATTTAATTGAGAAGTTTAGAGTAAGACTTTCAGTCTTCATTAAAGTGCTTTAGTACCTCTTGGGTTCTGGTTTTATGTCTCAGCTGAAAACAGCATCAATGCCTGTTGCAGGCTACAATTTTAGTTCAGTGCTCATTCTGAAGGAAGAATGATCCTCAGAGTTCTTAGTCAACCGCATCATTTCTCAAGAATGACTTGGGGTAGTCTTGGAGGTCTCCCATGCAAGTAGGACATTGCTCGTTGATGAAACAGGGGGTATCATTACAGAGTTCAGTGTTACTAGTCCTAAAAGGCTAAGTAAAAAAGGGAGGAGAATTCTTAATTTGAAGTTCCACTGTATTTGTCAAAACCAAATCCAGATAATTTAAGTTGTTCTGATTTGTTTTCAAAATTACTTTGTATTCTGGAACTCTTCTTGCTTTAGCCACCTATTTGGGTTCACAGCTGTGCTCTTGCTGCCACAGATAACACCAAGGTCATATGAATCTACTCTGTTTAAATCCTAAGCTTAACCTCTGTTTCATCCTCTGCCCTGCAAAGACCCCTCTGGCAGTGTACGCTGTTCTGAGCCTGCAATTATTGCACCGCCCACGTCAATTTATCATATTCACCCCAGTCTCTATGTTGTTAGCAGATCTGAATTATGCACAGTGACCTCCGCAGAAAAGTCGTGCTCCTGATTAATACAATATTTCATCTGTTTTCTGTTCCATTTCCCCTTCCTAATTTTCTCACTGGAGCACTTTTGCCTTAATTCAATTGGACAGTCTATCCCTCTGCGGCAGGTTGCCACCAGACAGCCAAAGATCCCACTGCAATCACAAGTAATCCTACAAAGAAATGAATAAGATTCAATTATGGAGCATTTTAAGCGCAGGCTGCACCATGGCCCTGCTAATACGTCACCCCCTACAAACACAGTGCAATGACTTGGAGATTCAGCCTCTAATGAAAGTTAGAGTTCAGCAAGATCACTTACGGGTCTATTTTTCCCCTTCAAACCAGCCCCTGTGAAAATTATCTGTTTTGCTCAACCTTCACTCCCATTTGATTTGATTCTTTGTAAATACCTAAGTGTCTTAGACATTTTCTGCAGATTATTTTTAGCAAACTAAAGAGATAATTTTGTCTTTTTGGCAGACATACTATTAATGTACCATTTTTGGTGAAAATAAAGCCCTGTCTATCTTTCTGAACTTTACTCTCTGGTGATTTGGATAAAACTAACAGCAACAGGCACAGATAGTTTGTTTTGGACCAGACTGTAATTACAATTTTGAAATTAACAGGAAAAGGGGTTCACATGTCATTTTTTCTTCCCTTTCCTAAGATCACCTCTCTGAGCAGGAAGGGCATATTCTTCCCAGCTAGGATGTGGAGTTAGGACCCAAGAGATATGCCCATGGATTTATTTTTACACATGGCTCTGATATTGGTCATTGACCAAATGTTTACTGTCTCATTTAGAAAATTTTGCATTCTCTCAAATGGACAGAGTAGTCATCATATTCTTTTGCCCTTACCAGTCATATTTACTTTCTCATTTTACCTACCCAAGCTTAATTTTTTGACGTAAATGCTGACAATTACAATCTGTAAATCATCTTAGAATGAATTTCCTGACAAATTCATTTTGTACCTTTCTGTTCCAAAATGCCCTGCTGCCCAGAAATTCTCATTAAATATCTTTTTAAGTTAATAAAAGCAAAATAAAGATGGATTTATTTAAAATCCTGAAAAAATAACTTTTGCTTTTTTTGTTGTATGCTTGTGCATTTGACTTAGTCATATGTATTTTATTTTACTGGATTTATGATTTAATGTATTCATATTTGCCAATAATGTACATCTTTGAAGTACTGAAAAAAGTGAAGGCTCCATAACTCAGCTGTGTAAATACATAAAATTCTATTGATGTCACGATCTAAATATCAAGCCCACTTTTAACTTCTTAGTTTTTAACCATCCTATATTCATTGAAGTTTGAGTTCCGGCTTTGCTTGAAATTTTACTATTCTCTGTACTACATAGAATTACAGCTGATTTGAGAGTAATAGTCTTGATTCAAAGCCTTTTTATTTCCTCTCTTTTTATTTCAAAAGCTGTTGTTTCATATGCAAAAGGACAACTAATACTGTGACAGCAGTTTCTCTTGGAATGGGGAAAAATTGTTATTATTGTGTCTTACCTTATTATCGAGTTGAAACTTGGAATAAGTCCTTGGCTTTGTTTCAAGCACCCCCAAATCTGTTCTTGCTTCTGTCTTGTGATCTAGTCTTTAGCTCAGAAAAGAAACAAGAGCACAGTCCTTTAAATAAGTAGGTCAGCAGCTCACAAAGGACACTGTTGATTTAGGATCCCTAAAAAGACAAAATTCCTACATGACTTCTTAAGTGTGACTGTCAAGGTCCATTTGATGCTCTGTGCCACTCTCCAACCACTGTCTATGTGACCTAAGAGATTCCTAAGCATGTGTTTAGTCAGTGGATTTTTCTTGCTTGTTTTAGTGCTACACTTTCGTGTACTTCCCCTACATTGTTTAAAGCATAATGTTCTGGTGCAAATGTCAGCACTTTTATTTTCTTTTTACTGTCGTACTTTTCACCTCTTCAGTCTTTGCATATTTTCCACACCCTCATGTCCTTTATCTTGTTTGATGCAGATAAGTTAGAAATAAATGCTGAGGTCATCAACATGACATTCAGTACACCCTAGCCTATAGTTCAGATCATGTTCAGATCTCATTCCAAAGAGATACAGCTGCACTTAGAGGAGATGATCAGACAAGGACAAACCCATAGACAAATTGAACATAAAAATGTACAGTCTGTTTAGTTTTGTGAGAAAAGTGAGGAGGTTGTAGTGAGGTGGGTGCTGGCCTCTTCTCTACAGTAACAAGTGATAAGACAAGAGGAAATGGCCTCAAGTTGCACCAGGGGAGGTTTAGGCTGGATATTAAACAAAATGTCTTCACTCCAAGAGTGATGAGGCATTGGAACAGGCTGCCCAGGGCAGTGGTGGAGTCACCATCCCTGGAGGGGTTCAAGAAACGTGTAGATGTGGTGCTTCGGGACATGGGTTAGTGGGTTGGGTGGTGTTGGGTTGACGGTTGGACTTGATGATCCTTGAGGTCTTTTCCAACCTTAATGATTCTGGAATTCTAAGGTGAGCTAAGGCAGAGGCTTGCCAAATAACGAGTGATTTTAGGGGCTTCCATTTGCTTTTTCTGTCAAATAGAGCTCTCATTTAAAAAGAAGTTGATCAATGAGAAACTGATAAAAAAAATAGATGCCTTTTCAAACAATGTAAATAAGATGGAAATAAGATTTTAGAGGATGATTAGAGGAAAACAAGTATTTATATGCCCAGTGAGAACATGTGCAGTTACATTGCACAGGAAGGCTATGTAATCAGAAAAAAAACCATAAACCCTTGACTTATGCCTTGAACTAATCTCTAACTAAAAGCAGTTAGAAACGTCCTCTATAGACAGTTTATTCCATAACTGCTTAAAACTATTTTTTGTCGTCTTTCTCAGAAGCATCTGGTACTAGTCACAGTCAGAAAAAGGATATTGGGCTTGACAGCACGTTAGTCTGATTCAGTAATTGTTACGATGCTGATGATTTGTTCGAACTACTAGATAATATATTTCTTAGCCACAATGTGGCATTCTGTAGAAATGGTCATTGCAATGGAAACAGAAGTAGGAGGACCGTTTTCCTTTTTGAAGATTTTAGCAAGAGCAGCCACACGACAGACTGCACCGTTTCTTTGTTGTTTTAGTGAAGGCACTGTGCTCCTTAAAAAGGGAGTTGAAGATCATATATAACCCTCTGGAGAATGAGGGAAAATGTTTTTTGGTAGGAATTGCACAGACACAGAGAGGAGATTTTTAGGAAAACAGAGTTACAAGGAAGAAGGGCGTCAAGGGGACAAGAGCCTGCAGCTCCAAAAGCAGCTAAGATATTGCTCAGAGGAAGAAGAACTGGTGACACTGCTGTACCCCAGACACTGCAAAAAGATGTCCAGATGGGTTTTGCAGAGTTTGCTGCACTTCAGAAGACCACTGAGATGGCTGAGACAATGGTCTACCTGTAAGCACACAGTGGACATGAAGAAGCTGACTTACTATCCCTTTCTACTACTATCCATCTTAGTATTCTGTATTTAAAAAGGAAGTTAACCTGTCGTTAACCTTCTCTCAGACCATAACTAGTGCTGCTGTCACATGGGTACCAGTTACTACTGTCTCAGCAGATACAGCCAGGTTTGATCTTACAAATATCTCCAACTGGGAACACATGACAGAAGTTGACCAAAGTGATGCCTAAGCAGCTTCTTCAGAACTTACAATGGTTTATCCATTCCTCAAAGGTGCAACGCATTCGGACTAACACAAAAATGCAGTAAATAGCCCATGTTCAGGGTATTGCTGACACCTTTGTAAACTCCCCTCAGCTGACCTGTCTTCTGCATGGACACAGCGAAGCAGCTTGACTTCTGTGAAGGTTTTACGTCCTTCCTTGTCAGTTCCTCTCCACTGTCTCCTCTTTGTCTGGTTTCCGGGAGCCCACAGCCCTCCTTTCGCACGTACCTTATTCTTTGAGAGAGGAAAGCCACCAAGCCCAGATTAAAACAGATAGGCACCTTCTCCTTTCAATTAATAACCCAACTGTTGTTGTCATAATTGTTTTGGTGGCTGGTGCAGGAGGTTTCACTGGAATCCTTGATGCTGGGTGCTACTACTGAACCTAGAAAGAAAACACCAGTTTCCACTAACAATGTGCATTCAGACAGGGTTACTCTTAAATTTGGAAAGGTTAGGCAGTTTGTCACAAATACAAATACTTCCTTCACGCGTTCAATTACGAAGCTTGTTTTCTGTATTAGAATGAGATCTCGATCTTACTAAAATAGATGAGACTTTTTCTGTTATCTTGCACAGAGCTGGGATTTCAGATTGGAGAATTAAAATTACCTTGAGAATGTTTTAAGATATTAATGTTTCAGTAAAAAAGAAATCCTAATAACTGAATGAGAGGTATTACCAGATCAGTATCAGCAAACTAAAAATTGGAGAACAGTTAATTTAATAAATAAAGAATATACCTTTAAAAGAGATAAAAATCAGGGATTATAGCAACTAACTCCTTCTCAGTAGCTTAATTAAACTACGATGAAGATAGGCTTTTTTTTTCAGCACACTAAGTGCTGTGTATAATTTAAATACCGAAAATAGTTATTGACTTCCAACTAGATTAATTTTTGCCATTATTTTTAAGAAAGTAATTAACCTGAAACAGCCTCTAAAAAATCAACTTATTAATCAGTAATGTAATAGGTTAGTGAAACATACTTGCCAGAACAGAAACTAGGATTAGATGCAATGTTTTGGCTGCAAGGCTTAGGCTTTTTTTTTTTTTTTTGTTTTGGGCTGAGGAAGAAAGCAAGAGGCTACATACTTTATTTTCTTCTACTGCCAGGAGAAGACTTGGAAGGCAGGCATCATATTTAATCTTTTATTTTTGTGTCAGTTTTCACTAATTTGCATTTAACTTTAATTTCAGGCATTCATTCAAGAGTATCCCTTTTACTTCACACTGTGGTTCAACCATAAAATTCACTCAGATCCAGTGACTTTAAATTGCTTCACTGACTTACAGCCCTAGGGCAGATCTATTGACCAAGTGAAGCCACTTCTCCAAGCCAGTGCCACCCAGTACATGTTAGTTTGGGATGGCTGAAACAGTATCAGTTAAAGGTAGCTCTTCTAAGTTTCTAAATTTCTAAATTTCTTTCCTTTAAAGTTCCTACTTCTGCTTTTTTGTAGGTTCTTTTCAAGGCTTTTTGAGTTATCCTAATCCTTAACAAACACAAATCAGTTTATAACATAGGAAGACATAACTGAAAAGAATTTTCTGTAGTTTCTTTCTCTGTTTAAAGTGAGGGAGAAACAAGGCAGAGGATATTAACTCCTGGGCCCCAATAATTTCTTGCTTCCAAACAGGTAAAATAAAACATCCTTTTTCATCAGGAGAGTGAGCAATCCACTCAGTTTCTTTCGGTGCCATCTGTGACATGCAAGAACTACCAATGTTCCTCCATACAGGGGAAAATCTTGATCCAAAACAAAACCACAGTATGATGTATTGCCTTCTTGCACAGGTCTGCTCCAGACCCTCTCCATAAATAGACTCTCAATAAAAAGATAAATCTGGGACAAAGGCAAAGAAAAAAGCACAGCTTGGCTATTGGGGTCACGGACTTCTTTCTATCTAGTATCCCAAAATAAAAAGCATACAAAATCCTGCTGACGCTGTTCCACACAAATGATGCTGCTGCTCTTGCATGTTTCATTGAGTTTTCCTCTTGTTATACTATTAACACTCTGGAGCACATGCTTCATACTTTTTTTCTATCTCAGTCTTCCACACAAGTGGTCTTTTCATATATATAACCTTAATTTAATTCATAAAGTTCAGACTCATATAATTTGTGTCCTGAGAATTATGAAAACACTACACAAAAAATGAAGGCGATGTCCACAGTTTGAAGAATTAATATCTTCTGTCCTTTGCCAGAAGATGAGCTTCCACAGAGGTCAATGACTTCATTTGATTACAATGGTGTTAAGACCTGTTCCTTTCATTGTTTTTGTTGTCTTCAGCTAGGGCGATAAGATTAAACTCAAGCAGACAATAAATTATGAGCCTAAGACACCGGTATAAATAAGAAGTAAAGCTCATGAAGTTAACACATTTAGACTTTTATTAAAATGGTGTGAGCTAACAAATAGGCTTTTACTGGGAAGTGCTCTCGGCACCCTGAAAGCATATGAATAATGTATAATAATATGGGTTGAGAGCTGAGTGAATAGACCAGCTGGTTTTCATAGGATAGTCTGTCCCTGAATGTGACATGCTATTATTTCACAAGGCCAAAAGTCCTTGAAATGGATGAGGCAATGGCTGGGTTCAGAGACCATTTAAACAAATTGCAAGAAAAGAGTTGCTGGTAGAAATAATAATTATTCTGACAGATTTATATAATTTTAAGCAGAGTGTATTTTATAGTTTTCTGAGAAGCATTGTTTGTATGAGGCCAATGTTCGTGTTGTAAATTAATTGTCTCCATCATAGAGATATCCCTCAGAGCTCTGCTGGCAATTCTGGGCACTGCAGTTTTCCCAAAGGGACCTCCTCAAATCTGTGGTAGCAAGTACTCTGATCCACTCATACTGATTTCTCTGTACTTGAAAAGTACAGCGTAGAATAAGCTACATCCCTCCAGCATCAATCAATTTGTAGAAAAGGAATCTGTAGCATCTGGGAAATTCTATAACCCTTTCACACTACCAAAGTGGGTGGCAGAGTAACACTCAGATTTCTTACTATTCATCGTGGATTTACTTTTCTTGAAAGTCTGCCATTGTCTTTCTTAGTAAGACTTTTGCACACCTAACCTTATTTTTTCTTCTCAAAATCCAGAGATGTGAAAGATTTAGTGTTTCATGTCAACTTCGTCTTTTAGGGAAGGTTATTTTAATGTGTGATGGCACAGCTGAGGTGGTAACTTAAACGGTGATCACTACATGATGATTTAGACTAGGCAGGAATTTAGAAAGGAAATAAACCCAACAGTCTGCCGAGCTAAGTCTTCAACACTGAAAAAGTCTTTAGAAAATTTGGTTTGGGTTCAAAACGCAATTTCCTTGCAGATGAGTTTCTCTCAGTAGAATGAAGGAAATTCTCCTCCTTCTTAGGCAAAAAGTATAGCTGTTGAATTGGGTAACAAGGCGATGAAGTAGGCTGCAGTCACCAGAACCTGCAGACATTCCACAGACTTTTGCCAGTGGAGCTATTTCCTGCTGGACATTACAGCTGATGTTAGTAAATTAAGGGTACGTGTCCTCCTGCAGCCATAGCATGACCCTGTTCCATTCTTGCTGAAGCCAGACAGTTTCAATGGGAGCAGAAATGAGTCCTTTTCCAGTGGGATATGCTCCATGGTCCCTTCTAAGCTAAGCCTTTATCAGTGGACTGCAGCAAAGAAACAGAGCAACCAAGAAAGCTATTTACATCAGTAAGTGCTCTGTGATGGGTTTGCCCTTGGCTGGGGGTCAGCTTACACACACACCCACTCATCCAATGCTCCCCCATCTGAGGACAGGGGAAAGAATTAAATGGGGTAAAGGGAAAAAAAGGACTCGTGGGTTGAGATAAGAACAAGTTAATAACTAAACTACAATATTGAAAATAGTACTATATACAAATATACAAATGAGTGATACACAGTGATACTGCCCCCCCACACCATGACCAAGGCTCAGCCTGTTCCCGGCTAACAATCCCAGAGCAGGGAGAGTCCCTAAACTGCACTTATGGAAAGAAGAGAACAGTCTGAGCGTCCCAGAGCTGACCGGGGTGTCGGGGGGGAAGCCTTGGGAGAGCGACCACCTGGAGTGAGATGATCCGGAGCCAAGAGAGATCCAGAAACCAAAGGGACCCGGGACAAAAAGGGCTGATCTTCCGGAGGGTCCTCACCTCTATACTGGGCATGACGGGTATGTTATGAGATAGACTATTGGCCACTCTGGGTCTCAATCCTGAACCTAAGATCAAATCCTGGGCAGGTAACAGGGACTGTGCTCCCTCCAAGCTTCTCCTATTTGCAGACAGACAGAGAAGCTGAAAGACCTTGGCAGATGCGTAAACATCACTTTTTATCAGCTTTCTTCTGAGCACAAATCGAAAACACAACCTCTTGATAGCTATTATGGAGAAAATTAACTCTGTCTCAGCTGAACCCAGGACGTGCTCGGAACACAAAACCAGAGAAAGAGCGAATTAAAAACTGGACTAAAAGAGCATATTTAGCAGATTCTTAAGATTCCTGTTTGCTTAGCATTAACTCCCACTTATTTTTTTTACTCACAGAATGTATATAACTTTTCTCTAGAGCAAACCTGCATAGAGTAACTCTATGTATTCATAGAGTTATTTCAGGGTATCACAGGCTAAGTAGAGCTACCTAGTTTAATAGCATCAATTTTTATGTTATAGATGTTGATCTTCCACTAAATTCTTGTAGGGTACATTGTGACATGCACCATTTAGCACCACGTCACAAAATTTCAGCTAATTAAACCTAATATCTGATATAGAAGAAATCTATATTATACATTATTCTTATTACTGCAGTACCTTTTCTTTATAAAGCCTTTAAAAATCCTTAATTATTTGATTGATTTAAAAGCCTGGTTATTCAAAACAGAGAACATGTGTCCGTCATTGCTGTAGATCCATTACAAAGACTGCAGTTACGATCAGCTCCATTTTTGAGAAATGGGTTGGTAATATTGTAAAACTTATATATCACAGTTTCATCTTTCTTGTGGAGATTTACAAGGCCAAAAGGACCTCATGAAGGCATCACCTTTTATGCCTATCATGAATTGCATGAATAAAGTATAGAAAGGTTTAATTTAGATGCTGAAACTGAAGCCAGCATAAGCTTGGCACGACTGAGGAAAGGAGGAAAAAACAAGGTGCCTATAAATCATATTTGTTGTTCTTCAGTCTCCAGTGCAATTTAGAAAAGCCTTGGGGCTTCATAAATTATTCTCAGCTGTCTACAACCCTACGGGGAAAGTGCCACAAAGGAAAGTTAGTATGGCTTGTGTCTCCAGGATCAGACCAGGAGACAAGACCCTTAGCCCCATGATCTTGGGAAAAAGAAGTTAAAGGGGGAAACTCTGCGTTTTGTGTGCATGTGTTCTGTAGCATGCAGTAGCATGTTCATTAAGCAGTCAGCTACATCTGACCCAGCTTCTCAGCTTCTGTTGGGGTCATTGTTTTCCAATTACACATTCATCATCCCACCCGAGGGAGAAAAAGGAACGGAAATCACATGTAATAACGGTGGGGTAGGGATGCAGTAGTCTGTTGTCAGAGGAAAACAGAAATTCATATGTATGGAGATACAGTCAGAAAGATCTTTATTTAAATACGGACAACACTCTGAGCTAAGGTCAACAGTTCCGCTATTGGCTGTAGCTGATTTTTACTGTGCACAGTGGGTCCAAAGCTACTATTATGATTTGCACAGATGGTTAAAGTTACATATTTTTACAAATTTTCTCATTATTTTTTTTATATCAGGAAACTTTCATTCATTTTTTTTATGGAGACTATTATACAACACAAAAGAACAAAATATTTCTTATAGCTTCCCAAGGGATTAACCATTTCACTTCATTTCATTTCACTTCACTTAATTTCATTTCATTTTCCTAAACTTGAAAAGTCACCTTGCAGTATCCATATGGAGAAAACAAAATAATTGTGTTGCAATCTTCAATTAGAAACTTCCAGGCAACCTCTTGGAAAAGCTGCATGTAATGTAAGAGTTGTGACCTGAGGACCTCTGGGCCACCACAATAATCTGTGCACCATGTTTAAAGTCCGCTTGAAAATCAAACAGGAATGGCATCAGCTGAACTGGCTGGAAAAGAGTGTGGGGTAGGGAGCATCTGCTGTTGTAAACTTCAGGCGCTTCCTTAGACAAGACTGGACGGAATGATTTTTGCTTTTGAAGTGTGTCAGCTGTTCCTGTTCATGGAGTCTCATTGTTTAAAGATTTAAAGGTGACCTAGATGTTCAGCTATACTGTGGGTATATGCACACAGATAGTTCAGAGAAAAAAAGATACAAAGGAAACACTGCTGTTAGGACTGCCAGCACCTCTCTGCATTTGTCACAGTGGGAGGTAACTAATTTCTCTGAGAAGATTTTGAATAGTGACTTCTTGGATGAACTAAGCAAACTATATGTATATGTACAGGCATATAGACAGATATATACACTATCCAAAGTCCTACTTATTGCTCCATATGCATTGCATTTGAATTTTTTTTCTCTACAGAATGTACCATATACCATGTATTATAGATGCTGTCATAACACCAACATAAATTTCATACAAACTGTAAATTTCAAATTCTTTACAGATTTCCCGTAGTATAGTTTTTTCCCGAATTGAACTCTTGTTAATGGAAATGTTAAGAAATATGTAATTAGTATTTGATATGTCACATTTCTTCTCTTTTCATCTTTGCTACTTTCCTCAAGTCTAGGTCTGCCTTTAGTACAGGACTCAATTCTTTCTTGGACTCACAAGCATTACCTTCGTACACTTACATGAGATTTCCCAGGACACAAACGGTAGCACTTTCAGGTGTGAATTACTCTTTAACTTTTTGTTTAAGTCTATATAGGCTAGAAATTTCCATCATCTGATGGCTGTATGAATGCATGGGTTGATCTAAATCTTACCCACACTGAACATGTATCCACCTAATGAAAAGAAAACACTCATCTGGCTCTTATCAGCATGCCCGCTGATCTCCCAGCAACGTCGTGAAAGAAGGCAAAGGCTGCAATAATTTCTTTAGGACAGAGGTGCACTTGAGGCATATTAGCTCTAGAAAGCTGGTACTGCTACTACTCGTTCTGTGAATAAAAGACTTCCGTCTTCATGGCCACCAGCATGGAGCCTTTCAAAAGTCATAAATTCACTAAGAAAATAAAATAATTTAAAATCTCTGAAATACATCTCTATAGCTAGAGTGTTGAACCGTGCAGCCCCAACACACGGTTGTTCAGCCTTCCCTAAATTGATTCTTCTGAACTGTGTCGGTATTTGATGTAATCTTTTTTCAATTACCATGTGGTGACTTCATTTTCAAACAGCAAGAAATGTATTAGTACCATTGATATTAGGCTCCACAGAATACTTACAGAAGAGGTCATGTAACACGATTTTCAAATTAAGCCTTGCCGATTAGACTGCAACAGCAAAAACATGGAGACTCTGCAGCTGGTGTGCAGGAGGGAAGACTGGATGCTGAACTGGGAAAAGTGCATTATAAAGGCCCAGGGAAGCAGAAAAGTCTGGGCAAGTGTGTCTATATATGTGCATAAATACACAAGAAAAAAAGCAAAGGCTGAATTCAAGAGCATAGCTTGGATCTAGAACAAGAGGCTAGTGCAACCGCTACATGCAAAGGGAAGTTGATTATTCAGAAACCATGTAGCAAAAGGGAGATAGTCCCTGAGCTCTATTCGCATGGTACAATTAGTTCCAAGTTTTTGTGAGAAGTGTGATACCACTGCTGGATGATTATTTTTTCAATGACTGTGGGACGCGGTCAATAGCTGTATACCTCTGGCTAGATAAGTGCCTTGGAATTATTGCAACTGGTAGGTAAGAAACTGTTTCCCTCAAAACTGAAAGAACTTTAAATGTTTCCGGATGGAAATCCTTTTTACCTCCCATACAGTTTAGATAATTATTCCAGGAGGAACCATTTCTGACTCCTGCTGGTCCCAACCAGCTTGTGCTCTACAACTCAACAGCTCTTGCAAGCTGAATTCTACTTTATGGAATTGCAGCAGCTGTTTATATTTGATATAGTAACTTCTCTAAAATAGATTCAAAAGGTTTTGCTGCGATTTTCAGACAGCCTCATATGGTAATAGGTACTTATACGATAAGAGTGAATATCACCCTTCCTATTTTCATATAGGCAAGTTTCCAGACAGTAGGCTACACAAAGTAAATTTCAACCCATTTGACACGGCTAAGCCAACGACAAATCTTCAGCAACAAACTGAAAGAGTGATGAGGCATTGCAACAGGCTGCTCAGGGAAGTGGTGGAGTCACCATCCCTGGAAGGGTTCAAGAAATGTGTAGATGTGGTGCTTAGGGACATGGGTTAGTGGGTTGGGTGGTGTTGGGTTGACAGTTGGACTTGATGATCCTTGAGGTCTTTTCCAACCTTAATGGTTCTGTGATTCTATGAGTTTATGATAAGAGGCAGCACTCCAAACAGGAAAGCCTTGAAACATGCAAGTAGTGATGAGGTTTTCAGGCTCATTTGCCTTTGGGAGGATATTCCGTAGGTTAGAAATGAAAGCACAGAAAACCATTTTAAAATATCATAAATGCAGAGGCATGTTTTGATCAGACAAAATAAAAGAAAGATATGTCTAAGTCAGTCATTCAACTGGTCAGTTAACTAAGACAGACTAGAAACATTCTGAAAATAGCCCCATCAGAATTATAAAAATCAATACAATGTTTCACAAGGATTCAGTGCAATGAGTGCAAAAGCAGAAGAATTATAGTGCATAAATCTGAAAGCTTCAGCTTAGCTGTGTCCTTTGGAACACGCGGTACAGATTTGAAGACACATTTCCAATTCTAGTTAAATCTGGAAAGGCACTGAAAAGTCACAGTAAATAGACATACAATAGGAAAAATAGACTAGTGTAAAAAACACCAGAAATTGGTGTTATGAGCTACATCAGTGAAGAACAGCTCTCACGACAACCTAACTTGTGTAAATGGAAAGAGATAAATACGAATTTAATCAAAACACCCAAGTAACGTATTATTGACTTGAAGACAGAAATGTCCTCAAAGGTTGGAGTAGGTTGTGTAGTTCACATCTGTACCTGAGGCACTCACCTCCTGAACCTCAACTCGTGTAACTCAGCACAGACTGGTTAGATTGAGGTTAGCCACACAGATTTGAACGTCTGCTGGGGATTTTACCTTCTACTTTGCCCTGTAGAACTGACTAAGGGGTTTTATTACTTTATATGTCCATATTCTCTCTCATTTTTTTTCTCTAGGGATGACATTAAACTTGTTTTATCACCATACTGTATTTTTTCATTAATTAATATGCCCAAGACTAAGGCTTAAATGTCCAGCTGGTTTAAAAAGATCAATGGTATGTTATTCTCCAAGAACATGAAATCTGTTGAACCTAAGAATGTTATGCACTAACGTGATGACTTAAATGAAATGTTTTTTTAAAAAAATTTGGAAATATTTTTTTCTTTAAAAGGAATGTCTCAACTGCAATCTTTTTGAAACAGAGGTATTTGTTGTTTGCATTGTTTTGAGACAGCTTTATGTAACTGGGAACTCAGTTATAATCCAATTCTGTTGAAGAGAATGGTTTGCTTTATAAAAAAATACGTATTTTTAAAAAATATTTTGTCACTGGAAATTTTAAGCTTTAAAAGCTGTTTATGTTCAGATTAAAAAGAACCCCAAACCTGGAATTTCCCAAATCCAGGAATTCTGGTCCTTGTAAAAAGCGATAGCTTTTTTGACATCCATCATCCTCACCGGGCAAGGTAAATATTTAGCAGAGTTATTTGCAAGAATATTCTTCAAAATAGCTGTTGGTAAAAAAACTATAGCTCCACCAAACAAGAATTTCATGTAAATTATTGATTACTTGAGTTAATAAGCAATACAATAAGTTAGTATTTGTAATTAATTCAGCTATCAGCTAGCTGAGCAGGTGACTTTAAATTTCATAGAAATATTTTACAACCAATATGCAAAGTTATTATCTTTTTTGTTAACAATGACCATCAGTGAGTCCTCTCCTTGCTTCTCCATAAATCCATTTTTTGTCTGGTCAACTATTTCCTAGAAGCTGAGCATCTAATTTCAAAATAAGTAGTTTGTCATTTTGAGATTGTTTCTTCAAGCCTTCTTCTATTGTCTTGAGTTTTGTCCATGGGTTTGTGTCTGGTGTGGTAAAACATCTAATCTTTAAAGGTATTCAGAGTTGTGCAAGAGTTGGAGCAAATCGTACTGTGGATTGAAATGTTCCCATTACCTGACAGATGATCTTCCTCATCCTAAAACAAAATATAACGTGCCATCTTTATTTGTGCTGAATAATGTTTTACCCTTCAAGCAACTTCCTATTCCTGCTGAAATAAATTGAATGATCAGAGGAGTAAGAAATCCTGTGCTTTAAAAAAATAGCAAAAATAACACACTTCACCAGCACTACTAAATTTTTATGAATAGACCATTAAAAACACAACACTATCAGAACTGTATTTCTACTTCTGAATGTATCTCTATTTCCCTCAAAAGCAGTCTTTCAAAGGTGTGTCTGTTACCAGTAAACATATTTTATTAATTTTTTAAAAACATATTTATTATTTCTTTCTACACTGTTGTTCACCTGGGTTTGAGTTATTTTTAAACAGACATCAATAAACATGCATTGAGGATGATTTTTTACAATGTGATTTTAGCGAGCTGTGGCTACATTGGCTTAGCCCTTCAGCTATCTAAGAAACTGAGCGAGCTCTTAAAAGTTCTTGTCACTACTGAAACAAAAGTTTGGTGATTGATTACCTGGCAACTGATGTGTCATGAGTAAAACAACAATACTGACTCTGTAAGGAAGAGGACAAGGGCTGAGGAAAGGCACATCCAGAATGCAGAAAATTTACAAGTGAATGAAAGGTAGTTTTTCTCTATATGCAATCTACTCAGTATGCATCTCAGCCCATTTAATTACTCTTAGGTTGGTGATTCTGACTATTTGCTTTATCTTTAGTGAAAATGGCAACTATGAAAATTATAGTGAGAACAGAACTGAAGACTTGTTAGGGTCAGGAAGTAAACAGCTATACTTCTACTCAACAGGAAAAATCCTGAATAGTCCAGAAGTCTCCTTCTGGATCAAATACTCATTGCCAGGAACGGAGTACTAGGATAGAAGGATCAGTACTTTATTTAGATATCTGTTATCTCCTTAAGCACCAAAGATCTACTGAGGCAATATGATTGCTAACCTAATTGTTAAATTTATTGTATTTTGTGAATGTCTTTCTATCAATCATATTGAGCCTTATCCAGCTCTTTATGAAGTCTCTGAAAAATTATCATTGACTTCAGGGGAAGCTGGATCAGGAAGCAATAGAAATGCCAGTTGATGAAATATGTGTAGAAAATGCAATCATCTCTTAAAACCAAATCACAACCTATCTAAAAAGTGATAGAATGTAATTTAATTTCTGTTGGCATTCCTACTCACTTCTGCAACTGCCGAGACAATGTTCTCAGGGTTGACTGATGTTTAGAATGAAGACAAAAGCAGAACATTGACAGGTAAAGTAATTTGGCTCTTATATTAGCTACAGAAATTTGGGTGGCCACTGCTGTGAATTAGATGAATGACAGCTGGGAAGAAAAAAAACAACAGAGCACCTACAAGAAAAATCTAATTGATACAAGAAATACATATCAAAAGTATAAAATATTGAAATGTTTGATTATCTATATAGTTACCTAACAAGCACTGTTTTGCAAATTCTGTCCTTAAAAAAAACCTATGTAACATTTTCCAGGGAACTAGTGGTAACTGTTCTCTATTCTCATACTGTACACTTAAACATCTATGGATCACATTTGCCAGACAAACAAACAAAGAGGAGGTCTAATGACATGGTACTGGGTCCCACTAAACGCAGTGAAATAACAGTCAAAGGAAATATCCTTCAAAGGAAGCTTTTGCCTTGAAGGAGATCTGACAAATATGAAAGACTTCATTAGCCTTCAGGTTTTAACCTATGGTAAAAGCTACCAAGCAAGGTAAAACGTTGCAGGGTTGGAGTATACTTCTATGTTTTGCCTTCTAAGCCCTACATTTTGGGTGCCCGATACAGCCCAGCAGATGGGTTGAAGAGGTCTCAGAGGAGGGTATGGCCAATGTGCTTGGTAAGGATTCGAACATCAGCCTGTTTTCCCCAAATGACATAACCTAAACACAACCAGGTCAGTGTAGGGCTGCCAGGGGTTCCACGGTACTACAACTGCACTGCTGTAGGCAGATGACTAACCATAACACAAAGCTCATGCTCTTGAAAAGTCCATGCTAAATACATATATTACCATATAGATATAGACTACATAGGTATAGGTGTAGGTATAGATTATATAGATAAAGGCATAGATATATGGCATTTTGGAATAAAAATGTCTTATCAAAACTTGTTACATCTGTAGATTTGGAAGGAGGAAATATTTTTAATATTTTGTTTCAACCTCATAAGAGCATTATCCTTTTCCAAAAAACACTGAAGTATTTTAATTCAGTTGCTCTGACTGTTCATATTTTATGCAATTGCATTGTGTGAAGACAGACGAAAGTAAGGGCAGCCAATTAAATGTGTCAGGAAGGTCTTCTTGACATTTCCAGAACAACCTTTTCTGGTAAAATTTCTTGCAGACAATTTTAAAATATTGACTTCTCTTTCCAATGTGGGATGAAGAGAAAATTCACAAATTACAGGAAGGAAAACACGGAGTTACA
>WKFP01014557.1:1265738-1287627 GCA_011057875.1 Pterocles orientalis | reverse complement strand
TCTTCCCCCCAAAAGGCTGAATGTATGTCCTTGAGAACAAATAACAACATCCTAGCAATAACTATAAACGTTCTTCTCTTATCAATTCTCTGCTGAGCAGGAATCCAAAACATAGCTTCTTGCTAGCCGTTTATGAAGAGAAGGGAAAAGGAAAAAAAAGTTAACTCTGCTCTGCTTAACCCACGACAATCCTTCAAAGGAAGCTTTTGCCTTGAAGGAGATCTGACAAATATGAAAGACTTCATTAGCCTTCAGGTTTTAACCTATGGTAAAAGCTACCAAGCAAGGTAAAAGGTTGCAGGGTTGGAGTATACTTCTATGTTTTGCCTTCTAAGCCCTACATTTTGAGTGCCCAATACAGCCCAGCAGATGGGTTGAAGAGGTCTCAGAGGAGGGTATGGCCAATGTGCTTGGTAAGGATTCGAACATCGGCCTGTTTTCCCCAAATGACATAACCTAAACACAACCAGGTCAGTGTAGGGCTGCCAGGGGTTCCACGGTACTATAACTGCACTGCTGTAGGCAGATGACTAACCATAACACAAAGCTCATGCTCTTGAAAAGTCCATGCTAAACACATATATTACCATATAGATATAGACTACATAGGTATAGGTGTAGGTATAGATTATATAGATAAAGGCATAGATATATGGCATTTTGGAATAAAAATGTCTTATCAAAACTTGTTACATCTGTAGATTTGGAAGGAGGAAATATTTTTAATATTTTGTTTCAACCTCATAAGAGCATTATCCTTTTCCAAAAAACACTGAAGTATTTTAATTCAGTTGCTCTGACTGTTCATATTTTATGCAATTGCATTGTGTGAAGACAGACGAAAGTAAGGGCAGCCAATTAAATGTGTCAGGAAGGTCTTCTTGACATTTCCAGAACAACCTTTTCTGGTAAAATTTCTTGCAGACAATTTTAAAATATTGACTTCTCTTTCCAATGTGGGATGAAGAGAAAATTCACAAATTACAGGAAGGAAAACACGGAGTTACAATCAGTACTAAAAACGCATTAAATATTGCTACTTGCTTACCTCACAAGGTTTCATTAGAAGAGGTTACTCATGCTCTTGAAGGCTGACTAGTGAAAGGTACTCCTTGGTGCAAGCACAAGGCGTTATTACTGTATTGGTTCCTGAAGCTGATCAGAGGCAACTCCCATTCCAACAGAGGCAATTTGTGATGCTCATGTAAGTAACCAAATTGCATATACAGTTCTCCCCTTCTCTGTAAGTATTTTACAGCGTGTGGCTTTATTTATTTATTTTGCTAGTAAAAGATAAAATGCATCTATGCAATTGTGCAATAAGCAGTAAGAATCACACTTGGAAAAAGTCTGGACTGTTCAGGTTTTTCTCAATTCCTTCAGAATGGAATACTGTGTTATTTACTTCAGCATGGGAAGAGTAGAGGAATGCTTTGTTAGGAATCTATGGAGATATATATATATACCCAGCCTTACCCAGTAGCAAAGGACAAGTTCTCCCTCTTGAGATTGTACCTCCCAGTGTGGCTACCTGAACTAAGACTTTCTGTAAGGCTGTGGTATCATGTAAATCATTCTCTTTTTTCAACAGGCAATGCTTAGGTTTTGACTCCAACAGGACTTCTTTGACTAGTTTCAGTTCTTGAATGAAAAGAAAAAGAGAAAATGTATGGACTTTTAAGATGTGCATATGTCATATACGTGTGGGTTAGCGAATGTACAACCGATGAAAACATAGTACTTAAAAGCACAAGGACAAACAAGCTTTGCTCTTTCTTCTGGTCTTTAGGTTTCCCATGCAGTTTTGCTGGTATACCTCAGTCTGGACTCACAGGGACTTTTTTTCCAATTCCAAACCCATGCTTGGGCTAACTCCTTCCCTCAATCACAGAATTTCATTGGGATTACCACAGGGCAGATTTTAAAAATAAAACCGATCTCTTCCAGTTAACTAAACAAAGAGATTTTCTAAGTGCCTAACTCTGTTGGAGTTTTCAGCATCTTCAAGCACTGCTAACAACGACCACTGGTAATATCCCAAAACATGGATCTGCACAGGTGTTCAGCATTTTTAGCTCTGCATAATACATTTCCAAACATTCTGCAGTATATCCAGTCTTCTAACCTGAGAAAAGACTAACCAGAAACCCTGCAACAAACATTCTTGACTTCAGTGCTGGTTTTAATTTTTTGACCCATTTTTCAGGAATATTTTTTCGGGGCAGGTTGTTGGGTTGTTTCCATTATCTGCAAAGCATTAAGTTATTTTTATAAGAGTAGTTTTTAGTGATAGTGTTTTGACTTTCCACTCTGCTTTATTGCCTATGCTAATGTTCGCAGTTATTTTTTTCTGGGACACTGCGAGCATACTGACATCCTATAGATAACCAAGAAGAGCCAGAGAACATTAGTTAAGGAAAGCCATTTGTCCTAAATAATTGGAAGGACCTGTAACAATTTAATAAAGATTATATCCAAAGACTATCTTGCCACCCCACCTTCCAGAATGTGATGGGGAACCTAACATCCACTAACAGTGATAACGAGATATAAATTTGTATACAAAGGTCAGCTTCTTTCTTACTGTTTTTCAAAGCACATTTTAGAGGAAATGGAAAAAGCAGATAAGGAAACCAATAACATATTCTTTCCTATGGAAACCTACTATCTGGACTGACATTTAATGTAAGATTTGAAAGGTGCCTACAAATTCCAGTGTATTAGATAATCATTCCCTGTAAAATGTGCTGCGTGAGCCGTTTATTTACTAAAATGGTGCAGCTGAGAAAGCACAGAGAAAATGTTGTGTGTGGAATTTCAGACACCTCCAACAACAACCCATTTAGCACTTTTTCCAGGGCCACACTAATGGCGAGGATTTGTTGATTGCAGATGATAAAAAGTCTCTTTCTGAGTATATTGCCAAAAGATGGTACAAAGGCTGCTCATTCTGTTCCTCAAAAATCCAATAACTCTTCAAATGCCCCAGGGACAAGGGGAGGGTTAGAGGAAATAGCTATTTGATCTCTTTTTATCTTTTTGAAATAATAGGACATTGTACATAGAAGAGGATGAAAACCAAATGTATACAACTTCTGCAGCACTTTGTGGGGTCAGTCTTTATACTCACTGGACAACAGCACATTGTCTTTCCAATGACACAGCTAAGGCAACGACAGTAACGATAACAGAAGACTCATGCAGGCGGGTAATTATCTCCATATATATTATTAGAAGGTGTGGAAGGAAAGAGTCGCATGAATGATCTTGCTTCAACTCAGTTTCAAATTCCAGTGTATTGAGAAAAATCAAAGGCCCTCAGTTTGTCTTGCATGTTTTCTGGGGAAGTTCTGATAATTTTCCACTTGACACAGTTAGTTTAGGGGCTATGTGTGACTAAACTCCTGACAGAAGCAGTCAGACCTGAGCCTTTCTCTAACTCACGACATCAAAGCCGTGGGCTGCATATTTCAGTAAAGAATATCACTTCCCAGACAGAGATTTGCTGAAAGGACAGAGGTTATGGGCCCCAAAAGGCTTAAAGAGAACAGGAATAAAAAGAAAAGAAACAAATAAAGTTTCCATCTGATTGGTTATACAGCAAAATAAATAAAAGCTTTATCCAAGACACTGTTCTTGGAGTAGTTTTAAGAGGCTCTCAGAACAAAGTCACAACCGTTTATGATTTTTTTTGCAAATAATATGATGAGATCTTTGCCGCACAGCTTATTCACAAGCATTGTACTCTGGGTCAGGCCTCTTTGCTTTTAAAGAGGATCCCCTGGAAATCAGATCATCTGAAGGTGGGATGGATGCACTCAGCACCTTAACCAAGCCAATGGTGGTTTGGTACAGCCTTCAAAGGTGGTAAAGGCCTAAGCCATAACCATGCCAAGAGCTTCTCTAGTTCTAATCTGTTCTCTGAAAACCCACAAAGGAACGGAGTGACGCACTGAGCATTGGTGCATATGCTTGGAACACCAGTCATGCAGTCGACACATGAATAGCAGGTAACTTTCCAAGACTCATTTGTCAAGGAACAAATAAAGTTGTGGGCACAAGGAGTCTCATGCATACCTTTTCTGTCACATGTAATTTGACTACAAGTCAACCACTTTGTTCCATATATATGACAGCTTAAGTGAGCCTCCTCTGAGCAATGCCTAGTAAGCAGTCAGCAGCGTGGCGGTGATCCCCTTGAGCTGGGTGGCCTCTCAAGGTTGCTCCTCTCGGCAGAGAGACTTCTTACCCATGTCTGATATTTGGCAAGTGAACAATATTGCACATAACTTTGTGTTATAAGATTTTGTATTGGTAACTAATTTTTGTCATGGTAACTTTGATTTTGTCTTGATAGTTTTCATTCATTGCTACAGGCTTTGTGCAGTACAGTAATAGGGTGAACCTTGCCATCGAACTTTGTTAAAGTTGCACTTTTACATTGTGTCTCAATAAAAACACTTTTGCTGATACCTTTGACAGTGGTTCTTTAAGAAGTCTAAATCATGCACTTGTGAAAAATTGGTGTAGTCAGCAGGATTCTAAATCTGGATTTGTGACACTGTAACTCACAATTAGCTCCTTTGTTTTTTATATTAGTTTCTAATTCCAGCATTGTTCATTTAAGGTTTTCAAAATTGTAAGCATTAATTCATTTTTACAACGACACGGGTAAGAGGTCCCAACTCTGAGGCTGGAAGACGAAAAAATATTTTTTGCTAAATTGTGGACAGTAAAACATGGACTGGAATTGACCCACAAAAGCACCTTGACACCCAGGCATAAGTTTTAGCTGCAGTACAAATCCTCAGAGACAATCTGAAATACTACGATTTCTTTTTCCTTTTAATTCACATTAGTTCACAAAATCCAGAGTCTGGTATTTGAGGCCCCTGAATACTGTCCTGCATTGGCCATTGCTGCATTTGGAGCCTGCGCTAGAGGTGAGGTACATGGCTGTGCCAGCAAGGCTGTGGCAGAAGAACAGCTCCTACAATCGAATGGAAAAATTATGTGTGTTGCAAGCATAGCTCATTGTTAAAAATCTGTTTTAGCAGTAAAATTAAAGATTTCTCCAAGCACCGACATCAAATTCATACAGAGTATAACCCCACTGTCTTCAACAGGGTTATCCTGATGATGGGTTTAGATCAATATTTGCAAAACATATTATTGTAAAATGTCTTCTTTAAAAAGATAGAATGCTTTCATTCTAATTCAAAGTATTAGCATTGTTACTGAAATTCCTTAACAGCTTTGGTGTGAGGGATTACCTCTCCTTCTACTTTGTTTTGGGGATAGGATTGTCAGTAGAGACTGTGCTGCTGAATACAATGGAGCTAGGTGCTGTTGAGATCAAGGTAGTCCTGTAAAAATATAAATGCACTCGTAGACGCCCGAGGAAATTATCATGGGACTTGACTGTGCACTCCTTCACATCAGTTATGAAAGTTGCATTCATTTGGGACCTTGCAGACCGGTGTAAGACAAATTTTTCTGCAGTAACTTTTCCTGTATACAACCGGCAATATATCAGTGAAGGAAGGCTTTCAGCAGATACTCTTTTTGAAGCACTCTGTAAAAGGAAAGGAATACTCTTTCTGGAAATATACTGAAAACTTTAACTTCTGAAATTGGTGTTTAGGTGCTCTAGAGTCTAGGCTGATGAAAGCACGTACATATCCCACAGCCAGGGATAACTGAAAGAAGGTTTATTCTCCAGCAATCTGCTCAATCTTGGCCCATTTCTTTCCTGGTTTGAAATCTACACAGAACTACACTGATTCACACCAAGTATCCTTGAAAATTATGCTATGATTGCAGCCGTATAGCCCTTACACAAGGAAAACTTTCATGAAGTTCAGCAGTATTGAATTCTTGTTTGTACCGCTAGCAAGTTCCTTTATTAGTCAAAGAGAATATAAGTAAATTTAATCTTATTACAAAACTGTAGAGCAACTCTCAACCAGAGCAAAAAGAAAAATATTAGCAAAACTGCTAAATACATGTCCAACTACTATCTCTGTGCTAATCACACCTCTGGTACAACCACATGTGCACAACTTGTAGTGTAAGTCTATCTTACCCAAGCTCACAAAAAGTACATGAAAAATAAGAAATCCAGGAAGAGACACTGAAAAAAACTGAAACTTACTGTTTTGAGCTTACAAATTTACTCTTACTTCTATAAGTAACAACTGATTTATGGAAACTGATAGGAGTTCTGCCCTACTTATGAACAAGAATTCATCCACGTGCAAGAATTCATCCACAGAAATGTGCTTCAGGAGTCACTGATATTATTACACAGAAGTGAAAATGGAATTGCTGTCCAATGTAGTGAGATAGATACGGTTAATGAGAGGGTAATAAATAAATGGTACTCTTCATCCTCTCAGTGAAGGATTATTCTAAAACTTAAGTTGAATGTTACAGATCCCTCTAGATGTCTCTATTGGATCAGATACTCTGTCAGAACAACTTCTTTCAATACTAGAGGAAATTAAATTAATAACTTTTATTCCTGTAGCCAGAATTCTCCGTCAGTAAAAAAATAAAAAATATACAGCCCACTTGAAAATAGAGGTGATACAAACATCATCAACAGAAAGTGTACAGATTGTGATACCATCATTCATTCTAATTGCCTTCCTCCATCTGTTTATCCATCCATCTATCCATCTATTCATATAGGAAGGTAGCTAGATAGCTATCTGCTTACCTACACCTGTCTATGTACCTATCCATCTACCTAATCATTACTACATAGAGTTAACGACAGTGATTAAGAGAGATACATCACCAATTGCCCTAATAATACGTTACCATCATCCAGCTCTGCAGTTTCTGGGGAGCCTGGTTGCAGCACGGATTTGGATGAAACTTCCCAGCAATTAGGATATTTCTGTACAGCGCATCCACTGGACAGATGAGGTTTCAAAATTTCCCTGCAAATGTTCCCTGTTTTTATACAGTTGAATAACCAACTTTACATCTTAAACTGCGGAAGACATCTGGTGTGGTTTTCCCCTTGTTACCTTCCAGCTCGATTTGGCCAGAGCAGGAGAAGGAAGTTAATAAGCATCTGGTAATCTTGATTATGTATCTCTCAACAAAGCCTGTCATGGCTCTGCCACATCCTCCTTTTACCTCTGTCGGTTACGGTAGGCATATCTGGTTTTGACAAATGTCACCATGGTTACACAACCAGCACCTTTCTGCTGACTAAACTTACACACTAAGCTTTACAGCAATGCTCTACAAGCGTTGCAGCAAAGCTTTTAAAAATTGGCATATATTCATAAGGTAATACATTGCATATGTGATCAATATTATTCATATCAGTTATATTGTTAGGTTGAGAGGTTCATCTAGAGGTCAGCTTTGGTTCAGGGCCTCACTGCTCAGGCCCTAGTATTTCAAGGTCACAACTGAGCTTGCTTATCTATTAACCACCTCTGTAGCCTTCAAGGCACAGAGAAGGAACGCTGAAAAAAATTGTCTCCCAGCTCAGTTAGGACATGGCAAAAAATGGCATTTGCTTCCAGCTAAGAATGGGACTGAACTGCACAAATGTATCTGCTCTCATCTTTTCCCATCCTCAGAAGATAATGGGAACTGATGTCAGTCGAGAATCATAGACTCACCATAGAATTGTTAAGGTTGGAAAGACCTCAAGCGTCATCAAGTCCAACCATCAATCCAACACCACCCAACCCACTAACCCATGTCCCAAAGCACCACATCTACACATTTCTCGAACACCTAAGAAAAGAGGAAGAATAGATTCAGTCACAAACTCTTCTGCCAAGACTAAAAAAGTGCCACAGTAAGAGTATTCCTCTTTTTTTGTAATTTGGGAGATGGTAACTCATCTGCTTCTTTCCAGGAATCAGGAAGATGAAGAGATCTCATCTTGTGCTCTGCTAACAGTGGAGCAGAGTTGAGACATATGCATGTTTTGGGAGACAGGTTCATTCTGCTCTGCTTCATTAAACAAGTTAGAGAAAAGCTCTGGTGAGATGAAGTATGACAAGTGAGGGTCTCCTGTGGGCAGCAGCCACCATCTGCCTCCACCTCTCAGCTGTGACAGCTTGAATGTTCCCTGTAGCTCCGCTCCAGAAGTGGGTTAAATTGTGAAGTTTGTCTGAAGGCCTGTGCCCCAGCTAAGCAGCAGGAGTTGACCAATCCTCATGTTGTTTGCCTTGTTCAGTCAAAGAGCAGGGCTCAAGTTGCATCTCTTCTGGATTACCCTCTAGTACTGTCAGGCAAGAGGAGCCAAGCTGCTTACTAAGATGCAGTGTGACACTCCCGCATGTCCACCTCCACTAAGAAAGAAAAAGGCATAACTCAGGCACTCGTAGGAGATTTAATCTCCTGTTTGTTACACTGCTTTTGAGGACATGCACTGGCATGGAGGACCCCTCAACCCTGTTTTCATCCTTCTCCCCAACAAAAAGTCCAGACTTGTCTCAGCCATAAACACTTCTTTGCCTGTTTTCTTAATTTCTAGTTTTGCATGAGGATCTGGAGTTCTTGTTTTTATCCTCATTTTGATGGTATAAAGGCAATCTGCCATAGGCATTAGGAACAAGCTTCTCCACCATCTGTATGGATGGGATCAGAGATCACAACATTGCTGACAGACGAACAAAAAAAGCAAAACCTGAAAACCTGTGAAAACATCTGTCTCCCCAGTTTGGGAATGATGTGCCTTTCACAGCCAGCCAAACACTTCACATTTTTGGTCTTCTGAAAAGCAAAACAATTGATATTCAGACTGTTACATTACGAAGTTAACTGGCAGGCAAACAATGCAGGGTCTGATGCCGGGAAATGACATGCAACACAGTATTTCTGAGGCAACCACAGTATGAAAATGTTCTTCAAGACACAGTGGCAGAAGGCTCTATATTAGACATAAAAAGACAACGTTAAGAGAATTTATCACAATCATTACTTTTATTTCATGTCCTGATGTGCATTAAGACCTCTAGAAAAGTAAAAAGAAATCTTTCTGATTTTAGTGGGAGTCCAAAGAGACGATTACTGGAGTTGACAGATAACTAAACAGAATTACAGACAAAGAGGATGAATGCATCTAGCGAATTTATTTTTACTTGATCCGTTGCTTTTGCCTTTTTGACATCACTAAGCTTGTCTTAGGAACTGTCTTACCTCCATAACAACTGAGTTTCTGGCCCATCCTGAATTTAAAGTCTCCTAACATTTTCCTAGAAGTCACAGGAGGACACCGTGAATTTTGTCTTTCCATAAGAAAGGAAACTGGAGTGAGGTTATAGAGAATCCCATGGCACTTTTCATAACAGTGGGGGTGTATTAATGCTAGTTAATTGGCTAAATTCCAAGCTGGCTAATTATCTTCTCTCTCCCTAATGTTTACTTCAGTTTCAATTAAAGAAGTTATTAATTACTTCCCCTACTAAAGACTGTTGTCAGTAGAGCTGGCTCAGAATAGCTTTTGTGTTTTCTCCCTAGCATGTTTATGCACCAAATTACTTTGGAATCCTATGATGGATATCTCTAGAAATGTGCACTGTTGCTGGTTTTTTTTTTATTGTGTCAGCCACAGCACTCTTGGATTACTTTTATGCTGTTTTTATAATTCCCAAGGCATCTAATAGTGAAAAGATGCAGGCAAAATTCTAGTTCAAAGGATCTCTTCTTTAAAACAATAAATATCTAATGATTTTAAGATGTAGATGGGATGTAACATCAGCACAGAGATTAGGATGACGTTCAGCTTACTGCATGTGAAGGGACAAGTCAGACTACAGACTAGCTCCAAAAAACAGAAACAGCCATGTTTCTGACACCAACCAATTCATAGCAGGTTTCAGTCACTGTAATTCTGCAATGAGCTCTGGGTAGGCATAACATTAAGTGATCATTTCAAAATCAGGAGAATTTTAAGGTTTCCCTGATCTTTTCAACCAGCTTGCTTTTCTTCTCTTCACTATGCCTTTATGTCATGCTTCGTAATTCCTGTTACCCCTGGTTCTTTCATCTTTAAATAACTACAGATGCTATCTGTCTTCACTCAGGCATACATTAGCCTGAGTATAATCTTTCCTCACTAAGAGATTTCAAAGACCTCTAATCCTTTCTGTTATTGTTCTCCCTGGCTCCATTCAGACCTCATGGCTCCCTCTGACCTGTGAGATCTTAGTGGCAAAGATACCAGGAATGAAACCAGCCAGAATAATTCAAGAAAAAATATTATAAGGTGTTTAAGTTTAATGGGTAATCTTCCCATATCACCAAGGTCTGATGTTCTTTCTTCCCTTCATTCAAAGGACACAGTAAGTATAACATTTAGACATATTTTCCTGGCTTGACACCTCTTGCTTCCTTTCAGAATACAGATTGGTCAAAATCAAAAAGCCCTGAGGAACTTTTAAATGTGTCACTCCAAGCATTTAAAAGTTGTCAATGAAAACTAAGAGGAATCTGAGCACTTTAGTAAACTTAATCCAAGTGATGTGGAATTCTTGGTGCTTCCCTGAAAATCGTAGAATCATAGAAACATAGAATGGTTTGGGTCAGAAGGGACCTTAAAATCATCTAGTTCCAACCCCGCTACGAATTTGCCTGTGCAAGTGCAGGAAGAGAACTGGATCTATGTTCTGTTTCCAATAAGAAAAGAAAAGGTAATATTTCTTTCAGAAAGTAAAGTGCTCAAAGTTAGGACATATGAAGCATTTGAGTTAACAATTTTGATATATTCACATCACATTCTGTGATATAACTTTAATGCTACTATTATTTTTGCTATTATTACCTGTGAAAGCTTTGTAAAGATTTACAGATATATGGATCCCATTCTGGTCAATGACTGACTGTCAAATGAGAAGTATAATTGTTCCATGAATTGTACCAGTTTAGTTGGCGAAGAGAAGCTCCAAGAAAAGTACGTTTTCGAAACAAGCATGAAACCATGGGGAATTAAGCTGCAAAACTCTTTCCTCTCCTGCACTGTGAAAACCAGTAACTTTTCAAAGAATGAGCCTAACTGCATTTTCGTGCAGAAGGCAACAGGCATCCTCATGAGAGGACTTTTGTCAAATACTGGGTCAGATGTCAAATATTTATTCCAAGTTTCAGGAGATGAAAAGATTCCTTAAAGAAACAGCTTTAAGTATTTTCCCTAAACTCTTACGAAACAGCAGATCTATTAGTGCTGAATCATTCCCAACAATACTTCCCAGGAGGGATTATTTCATAGAATCATAGAATCACAAAGTGGTTTGGGTTGGAGTGCCATCCAGTGCCAGCCCCTCATGCCATGGGCAGGGACACCTCCCACTAGCCCAGGTTGCTCAAAGCCTCATCCAGCCTGGCCTTGAACCCCTCCAGGGATGGGGCATCCACAGCTTCCCTGGGCAACCTGGGCCACTGCCTCACCACCCGCACAGTGAAAAATTTCTTCCTGAAGTCTAGACTAGATCTGCCCTCTTTCAGCTTATACCGATACCCCTTGTCCTCTCACTCCACTCCCTGATACAGAGCCCCTCCCCATCTCTCCTGTAGCCCCCTTTCAGCACTGGAAGCTGCTGTTAGGTCTCCTTGGAGCCTTCTCTTCTCCAGGCTGAACAACCCCAACTCTCTCAGCCTGTCCTCATAGGGAAGGTGCTCCAGCCCTCTGACCAATTTCATGGCCTCCTCTGGACTCTCTCCAACACATCCATGTCCTTATGTTGGGGGCCCCAGAGCTGGATGCAGTACTCTAGGTGGGATCTCACGAGAGCAGAGTAGAGGGGGAGAATCTGTCTCCTTCGACCGGCTGGTCACACTTCTTTCGATGCAGCCCAGGACACGGTTGGTTTCTGGGCTGCAAGCACACATTGCTGGCTCATGTTGAGCTTCTCATCCACCAATACCCCAAGTCCTTCTCCTCAGAGCTGCTCTCTGTCCATTCTCCGCTCTGCCTGTATTTGTGCTTAGGATTTCAGCCCAGATTATTTTCAAACTCGATCAAGTTATTAAGTTACGGAGTTGTTCAGTTACCATGGCTCTGAAGGCAATGTTTTCTAATGTGATGTATCAGAAGTGCAAGCCTTGCTACCCATCATGTGCCAATATTTGAAGAGCAGAGAAATAGTCTCTACACTCCAGAGGAATCCACTAACTTTATGTGCTGTACATAAATAATTTCTTCTCTCTCTAGCATATGAATAAGAAGAGTTACTTAACAAGCACTTTCATCAATGCACAACAGTTTAGGAAAGCAGTTAAGAGCTGAGGAAGCAAATTGTGTCAAGATGATCTGAACGCATCTGAAGGAAAACTCACATGTCATAAGACACGGTGGTCAGCACATTTCCGTGTGGTTCCCTGTGAGTCATGCCAGCTTCAGTGCAGGTACTTGAGATCATAATGAAAATATAAAAAACTTTCCCTGCTTTGTGCCATGGAGCATTGGATGGGAACTCTCCGCACCGCTGTGCTCTGCTAACAGAAATGATACATGGAATTTCAGGGTGAAGCTACCGATAACTTAACTCTCCCCTTCAACACACAAGAACTGGGGTGAAAATTACCTTTTTACTCTGCTGCAACCCCACCCTGAGCATGACATGCCTGGTCCTCTTTTCTTCCACACGCTTTGTCTTTTTTGCCATGGTTCATATGTGAGAAGCCTTAAGGACTTAGCCAGGGTCTAGTATCAGCAGGATAGTTCTAGTTTGTTCCAGATTTATAAAGAAATGTGGAATATTGCCAAAGTAATAACCCAAACAACAATGCTGGACCATACTTTAACTGCTTCAGTTTGCAAAGCTTGATTAAAGGAGACAGGGCAAAGCTTCATAAGTGTGCTGTTTCAAATAGTTTTTAACATGATTTGTTGAACTCATGCTGGTCCTGAAAAGAAAATTCTTATCAGAATCAAAACAAGCCTCATTAATTGTGAGGTTATAATGCTTTGGGCAGATTAGCTTTGGGGTTGTTTTAAATAGTGCTGATCAAGTTTAACCAGGAGCCTGCAATTTAAACTGTTCAGTTCGACCTCTGGAAAATAGTTTTCGATCTACATGCTACTTGAGAAACCAGGTTTGCAGAGAGGGGGTGCCTTTGAAAGACCACGATGACCTCGTGAAAAGACGTGTACCCAACTAGTCTGTTTTGCCCACACCATTTCTTCCAGAGAACACTACGGCAGCAACAAGGTAGCTGCCCTTTTCCTTTAAGAAGCATGAGTTACATATTTTCCTGGTATAGATCATTAAACTGCCTATACCATTTCTGTGAGTAATCCAAGATACATATGTTTGAGTATTTAGAAGGATAATATTTTATAATATTTGTCTGAATATAAGAATTAGTAGGAATATTACAATTAAGTCCAGAGGTTTCTGTATAACTGGGGTACCTTTCCCTTGGGAGCGATGATAAAACATAGTCAAAGATAGCCTGGATAAGTATGTTTTACTAACTAATTGAGAATTAGAAGAGGAAACTCTTTAACAAACAAGTGAGCATCGTGAGCAGAATAATGTTCACAAGAGTTTAAGAAAGGGGTCAGCTCAACCTGGCCAATTGTTCTGGTCTGATTCTAGCCACTGGATCTGTGATGGAGGCAGCGCGTACAAACCTGGCCCTAGAGGATATTTCATGCCTATTCCCTTTTATTCACCCACCGCATAAATTGATCTGATCCTTTTCTGAACCTGCTGATACTGCTGGCGTCCAAAAGCTTCTGTGCCAGAAAATTGCATCATCACTATCAAAAAAAGCCAATAGTTAGAAATGGACTGATAGAAGCAGAAATAATACTTTCTAGCTGTTACTACATTTTATCTGTTTTAAAGAAATCTCTATCTAGTTTGGACAAGTGTCCCTTAGTTGTAGGACAGTGGCACTTGATGTCCAACCATTCTGCATTCACTACTGCCAGTCCCTTTGTGACTTTGTAAACTCAGTCATATCCTTCCTTACCCTTCTCTTCTCCACAGGCTTTTCAAGAATCCCCACCTTTTTAGGCTCTCTTTGTAGGGCAGCTTTCATTCCCTTGGTTGTTTTCATTCCCCTTCTCTGCAGTCTCTGACCCCACTAGATTCTTCTCGAAACGTGGAAAGTAGAAGTGAACCGAATACAGCATTCAAAGTGTGGCCACGCTGAAGATTTATGTGGAGGAAAAATTGCGTCCTCTGCCTTGTTCTCAATATCTGGATGATAGCCACCATTTTTGAAACATTGCTACACACTGAGCCAATAGTTTTAATAAACTGTCAGTGATCATTACCAACTCTTGTATACTTGTAGCTGTCAGGTGTTGCATTTATCAGTGGTATAAATATTTGTTGAAATCCATATCTATGTCTTTTCTCACAAAACACAGGAAAACAGATTGTATTAGTGACACAACTTTTATGATGAACAAGATAATCTGAGGATCCTTCAAGAAGTTACTGCCTGCATGAATTTTTCCTTCAGAAAATCACATCTTTCCATTTTAATCATTGCTAAATGGTCCTAGTTTTATCCATTTAGGAATAATGCCACCTGCCATTATGTCAAAGTTGAGTTGAAGAACAGGTAGGTCGATAATTGCTTGACAGCCCAGGAAAATGCTTAACTGTAGAACATGCCAAAGAACACGAAAGCCACCAAGGAGTTAACTGCAGTGCAAAACCTACCAGCTTGTAATGTCAGAAAAAATTCTGAACTTGTGTGCCTACTGCAAGAGCATTGGGACTAAGAAGGTGAAATAAGTGCCTGGGATCAGAATATGACAAAACTAATCCTGCTAGTGAGTTTTACTTCATCGAAGATGGACTTGGTTGACTCTTATTTCTGTAAAGGGGTGAATATTCAAATAATTTTTCACATTTCTGCATCCACTTTTTTACTTACAATGTAAAGGACTTTACTACTAATAATAGCTTATATTGCTATCCAAGAAGCACACCTAATCAGTTTAATGATCTTCTACCAGATCTGAGAACATACCATTTTATAACTAATTTAGCTGTAAGATATAAATTCACTCTAGCTTTCCAGAGAGCTGCTTGGTCTAGCAACCATCATTATCTTCAAAAAATCCCATATAATATGAAAAAAAATTGAATTAGACTTTACCACCTGCAGCCACTATAATACCTAAATCATACTTCTCTGTTTTGAAACCAAGCATCTATATTTCTGCTGTATAAAGGCACTGGAATTCAGTGATGAGACAGGTAATAAATGAGAGAACATTCTAAGGTAATAACTACAATTCCCTTTAAAGGTCAATAATAGATGGGAAATTATGTTCTGTTAATGTTACTTGCCATGTTCTGACTGGGTTCCATCCCTGGTCAAAATGAAACCTTGGATGCCACTCATTCTTTTATTAAAGAAAAAATAAATTAGCATCAGACTAAGTATTAACAGTGAAGAATGCTCTTCTTTGTGACAGAGTCTTAGAAAAGAAAAGGCAATTACAGACTAAGCAACCTTTTTGCTTCCAAACTTCAGAACTAGACTCTAATTTGATTGATTAATTTTTCCTTTATAGAATGCAGAAAAAAAAAGAAATTCAAAAAGAACTCTAATTCTGAAGTGGTGCCCTTCCTACAAACCATACTCCTGGATTCTTCCTTTCTGAGATGAAGTAGCAAAGAGTAGAAGAGAAAACATTATTCCTCTGTGGAGAAAAGGATATACATATAATGACATATACATATATGATATGTCACCGTTGGATGCAGGCGGGAACATTATCACAAGGGATAAGGAAAAGGCTGAGGTGCTTGACGCCTTCTTTGCCTCAGTCTGCAATAGTCAGACCAGTTATCCTCAGGGTATTCAACTCCCTGAGCTGGCAGGCAGGGACAAAGAGCAGAATAACCTTCCCCCGGTCCAGGAGGAAGCAGTTAATGACCTGCTACACCTGGATGAGGGAAAGGCTGTGGATGTCATCTACTTGGACTTTAGCAAGGCCTTCGACACCGGGTCCCACAGCATTCTCCTAGAAAAGCTAGTGGCTCATGGCTTAGACAGGAACACTCTTTGCTGGATAAAAAACTGTCTGGATGGCCGAGCCCAGAGAGTCGTGGTGAACGGAGTTAAGTCCAGGTGGCAGCCGGTCACCAGCGGTGTTCCCCAGGGATCGGTTTTGGGGCCTGTCCTGTTTAACATCTTTATTGATGACCTGGATAAGGGTATGGAGTGCTCCCTCAGTCAGTTTGCAGATGACACCAAAGTGAGTGGGTGTGTTGACCTCCTTGAGGGCAGGGAGGCTTTGCAGAGGGGTCTGGACAGGCTGGACCAATGGGCTGAGGCCAATTGTCTGAGGTTCAATAAAGCCAAGTGCCGGGTCCTGCACTTTGGTCACAACAACCCCCTGCAACGCTACAGGCTCGGGGCAGAGTGGCTGGAAAGCTGCCCAGCAGAGAGGGACCTGGGGGTGCTGGGCAACAGCCAGCTGAACAGGAGCCAGCAGTGTGCCCAGGTGGCCAAGAAGGCCAATGGCATCCTGGCCTGCATCAGCAATAGCGTGGCCAGCAGGACTAGGGCAGGGATTGTGCCCCTGGACTCGGCACTGATGAGGCCGCACCTTGAATCCTGGGGTCAGTATTGGGCCCCTCACCACAAGAAGGACATTGAGGGGCTGGAGCAGGTCCAGAGAAGGACAAAGGAGCTGGGGAAGGGTCTGGAGCACAGGTCTGATGAGGAGCGGCTGAGGGAGCTGGGGGGGTTTAGTCTGGAGAAGAGGAGGCTGAGAGGAGACCTCATCACTCTCTACAGCTACTTGAAAGGAGGGTGCAGTGAGGTGGGTGCTGGGCTCTGCTCTAAAGTAACAAGTGATAGGACAAGAGGAAATGGTCTCAAGTTGTTCCAGGGGAGGTTTAGAAAAAATTTCTTCCCTGCAAGAGTGATCAGGTATTGGAACAGGCTGCCCAGGGCAGTGGTGGAGTCACCATCCCTGGAGGGGTTCAAGAAATGTGTAGATGTGGTGCTTCGGGACATGGGTTAGTGGGCTGGGTGGTGTTGGGTTGACGGTTGGACTTGATGATCCTTGAGGTCTTTTCCAACCTTAATGGTTCTGTGATTCTATGAGTTTATGATTCTATATGACATACCCAAGAGACACAAAAAACTATAACAACATTAATAATGCTGCTTTATTTTGATGTGGCAACCTTTTTAAATTTACTAATTTCTAAGTATTTGCATATATTAATTAATGAAACTAGGTAAAATAATCTGAAGTAAATAAATTTCACTACCCTTGTGTCTTATTGATAAAAGAAATCTCCTGTGATCTATTAGAACTATCATAACAGCAGGACATTAATCTATTTTGGGTCCTTGTTCTATCATAGAGACAACACGTTCTCTTGAAAAGCTGAAAGCCACGTAAAGGTTGTTCATGAGAATTTTCAAGCTTCTTCATATTAAGTTCTAGAATGAACTAGATGCCTCTGGAGAATGTTTTACATCACCCATGTTATAAGCCCAAGTATGTGCTATGTTCTCGCTTAGAATGGCATTCTAGAGCTAGACTCAAAGACTGCCCAAGCCAGAGGTGTTTTCTTCTTGTTTGTTTTGACAGCTGTTGGTGCATTTCTTTTCTATTAATTCATCCAATCAGTTTTTGAAATCATTGTATTTCAGTGGAAAAGGAATACTAAACGGCTAAGGAATAGGAGCTTCTTAAACTTCATGGAACTTCACAAAGTCCCATGAAAACTTAAGGTAACTAGTTACACTCAGGTACTGTTTGTACAACTACTGGTGGCAAATACCTCAAATCGAAAGAAAGGCATTCTTGGAGGGAAAAGAGAAGAAGGAGGTTAGAATATATTTCTAATAATTTTCTAGGATTATATGAAAAACTGGCAGAGAAAACCCAGACTGGCTTGAAGATCATTTCCACATCTGAGTGTATACGTACAATACTCTTCATAGTGTCGTCATGAATGTCTGCTGCACAACTTCAATCCTTAATCATGGTTTGCTTACTGTGATGCTCCTTGTTTTTTTCCCCACCAAAATACACATTTACTGAATGATGTACACACAAACTGAGTGATATTCACACGCATACATGGTGTGGAGAGAAACTCAGGCCTCAGCAGAAGTTCAGAATATCATCTAAACACTTTTTGTCGTATTTGGTTCATATGTTTGTTGTAGGGCGTCGGTTGTGCAAAAGGCGTGTGTCTTCCTCTGAAGAGAGGATTCCATTTTCCTGAAATAAAGTTGTGGGGTTGTTTCACTATTTTTTATATCTTAGCTTAAGTGACTGGCAAGTTTAAGTGCAAAACATAAAGCCGTTTATCGTGACATTTGGCTAACTAGTACCTTCAGGGACTCTCTGCTCCTACCACAGCGAGAGAATTGGTGCCATTTTCATTTTACATTCCAAGAACAGGGAGACCTCAAGAACATTTGTTAACTTCATAATCTAGCAGGCTCTACAGCCTGAGTGATAAACTGCCACTTATTCAGGCAAGAGTTTAGTGCAGATATCTAAAAAGTCAGGAGTAAAGGTTGGTTCTTTTCCTCATATATGGCATTTATAGGTTGTCTACATTAACCAGAATGCCTTGCCATTACTCTATCTAGATGACCTTTGTCTATACAACCCACTCACACACATTTTATTTCACTTTTAAAAGGGTGCATATGTTAATACAGAGGGACCACTGCCTTTCTCTCACCATTTTCAGCATTAGATTTGTACTGAGTAACCTTCACATGACATGAATCAAAGTTACCAGGGCTTGGTCCAGTTGAAAAAGGTAATGTGTCTTAGCAAGCCAGTGATGACAGAAAACATTTCTTCCTGCTATTTTTATCTGTGTTGGAACGGTGATGAATCTAACATGACCCCGTGATTGCAATCTGGCAGGTGAAGTTACCATAGAATAACCTTGGAATGTTTTCTTCTTCGAAGAAAAGTTATTTTGGTTTTCTCTGTGCGTGGAAAGCCCAAGGCAGCTGGTCTTTTGGGTTTATGGTTTTGGTTTGTTCTGTTTTTTTAACTAATTTTACATCCCCATGACAGAAGATCTCTTCTTACTTCTGGAGATACAAAGTGTCATCTGCACCTACGTTCTACACATAGCAGTAGATCCAATTATATGAAATGGTAAAATAGCAGGAGTGATGGACTAGGATGTCTTTAAGCTGTTCCAGGCTTTGGAAAGGCCTTGGATACATTAAGTAATTTAAATATTCCTGAAACTTTTATTTTAGAGACTTTCAGAGTCCCTTAACATCACTAAATCCATTTAACCTACTGGAAAGCTGTCGGGTAAAATGAAATTACTTTTCCCAGGAACTAGGAGTGCAAACAGTTACCCTGAAAAAAGTTCAAGGAGCCAAGAACAGTTCCTTGCACGATTTTTCTCCATTCTATGCTTGCCAGCCCAGACACAGTCCTGTTTAAAGTTTTGCTCTTGCTGCTTCCGTATCAGGTCTCTAAATGAAACTTGTTGTTTGCCTCCTTAAAGTAAACTTTAAATAAAAACAATTAACTCTACTGATCCTTTTTGCCAATTTGTGAACTCCTTGGATGACAGCTCTGAATTGAAAATGAGTGCAACTTTCTTCCATCGTGCTTTTTTTCAGCTACTGCATGAAGTATTTAGTACCCAGGAGGATTTTTTTTTTCTTTTCCATAAAATATTACAGATCAAAATGTGTCAATTTGTCAAAATTTGTACCCTGCAACAAACGTTCAGCTGTGGAAAAGAAATTTTCTTTTTTTCTTCTTATCTCTGAAGAAGATCATGTGACTAGAACTGATCTGGTCGGAACTGAACCAGACACTATTACATTGTGTGTGTGTCAAATTTTTTAGGTCTAACCTTTTTATATACCTTCTGTATTAAGCTGTTTATACAGGATTCTCAGTATATGCACATTCTGCAAGGAATGTGAAAACTATCTTTTTTTTCTGCCTACTTTACGGAGATTAATGTCACCTTAGTAACACTGCACTACATTGTTTGGATGCGTTTTCATCCCTTATGTGCCTTCTGTAATTTTTTTTTTGTTTGTTTCTAAAATCATGGGAAGGAGAGAAAACAAGCATTTCAGACATTAACTGTTCTATGAGATTCATCCTAACACAGAGCATGACCTAAATACGGTTTGTAAACAAGGCACTGCATTTCTTATCATTCAGCATATTGAACAGTTTGGCTGAGGTTGGAAACACCCCCTGTAATCTCCAAAATAACTTGCCTGTTATATTAAAAGAGCGGAAAGGTGGGACTAATTCTCCTTTATTTGTTAACTTTTAAGGGTTTACTTATTATCATAAATATCAGTAAGGAATACCTGTTTGTTTGTATTTTTAACCTCCCTTGCGCAGCTATCAGGTATAGACTAGTGAAGGTGCGAGAGATTCAGTCCCAGCATCCTTTCATTGCGGCTTGTACGACTTAGGCTGTAGGCATACTTTCTTTTCTGACTCTTGCTGTGCCAGCTGGAGATATTACTCATTTTACCTCACCCCAAGTTATTCATCACTCTCTACAAATTGGTTCTGTCCTCCAGGTACAGTTAGCCCAAACCGCTTTCATATGGTGTCTATCTTAACCTGTCTGACTGCCTGCAATGCTCAATTTTATTTTTTTTTTTTCATTAAGAGAAATGGGGGCAGTAAAAAACAGCTCATAGGAACACTAGGTGATACAGATGTTTGCAGAGGAAATCTGTATCTTACAGAGCTAGTGATGAAATAACCACTCCAGGATCTGTAAATGTGTCCTCTATAGGATGAAAATTTGTGCTCCTTTATTATTACTAGACATCTTATAGTAGTGTTACAGAAACTTTGCTTAATTAGAGCTCTTACTGTCCCTTTCTCAGAGAAGGCAAGTAAAAGAAGCATTAATACACTCATTTTGGAGAGAGAAAAAAAAGAAGTCACACCTCCTGGTTGTTAAAATGATGGCAGTTTCGATTTCTTCTTTGTGATGATATTAATGTTTTCAAAATATGATGTATTGCTAATTAGGAAAAAAAAATATATGCTTCCCACACTGATTTTCTGCAGAGTCTGGTAGGTCTCATTCCGTTAGGACACTCAATTTCTGCAGCTGGAATCTCAGAGTTCGGTACTATGAGGACACGGGGGGGGCGGGAACAGCGTTTGAAGTGTAAACTGATCGGAGACGGTGTGTTATCCATGGAGAAGAACAACAGATATGAGAAGCCACATGCTGGTGTTTTGCATGGTCATTTATCTTACAATCAAAGACACTAACAAAACGCTTTTGCAAAACCGAAAGCTGAGGGAAGAGCTGCTAGCAGCTTTTGTGCTTATTCTGACCGAATTGAAGATTCCCTTTGGGAAAGGGCTGATGCCATTAACATCGTACTTCTTAAAGAAGGGCACGGAATTTCAGTATTAATTAGTGTGTCATTAATCCAAGTGTTTAACTCCTTAGTTGTAATTAAAAGCAAATATGGTTACAAACTTTTTTTTTTTTTCTTACTTTCAGTGTGCATTTCACGTGGCATTGGCAAATGCATTGATTAGGACAAACTAAAAGCTTAAAAAAGTCCTTTCCCATGAGAACCATTGAAAAATCTGGTGACTTTCTCTGCAGATGGTACAGCCAGACAGAATAAGCCATTTTAAATAATCCAGCATGCATGGTAAATTACTCGTAAACATTTTTATCATCCAAATTCATAAGCATTTTATACATCAAAATTAAAAACTCTGAAAAATTCCTATGTTGGGCAATATGACAGACGCAGCTAAGAAGTGAAATGGATGGTTACGTACCACAGTGAGACAACAAGCTCAGAACAGACAATTGAACAGTCAGTGAAAACACTGAACCGAATATCATCAGACAACTGCATTATTCAGCAACTTTTTCAAAGCGATAGCCCTGACCATCTGGATGTCAGAACA
>WKFP01014557.1:1234563-1251029 GCA_011057875.1 Pterocles orientalis | reverse complement strand
CTCTGTTTCATTTAACGTGTTTCTTAGATGCATTGAAATTGGTTTATTTCAACACGCAGTACATGGGATAAAACCTTAAAGTAGTTTGGAAATTTAAAATGTCTGTTTCAAGTAAAGAGGCAGAAGGAGCTTTTAAGGATGTCCAGTGGGTAAGAGAAGGATTTTTCCAAGAGTTTTACAATTTTTTTATGTGACCAATAAAAAGGGTTTATCTTTCCTTTTCACTGTTCAAAATTGTCTATAAATCATGTCGTAATTAACGGTTCAGAATTTCCCTTATATTAGGAATGCCTGTTGTGACTTATTGCTCAATTGCGTTGAAAAATGCAAAATCATTGTCAAGATATGGTACAACTCTCCTAATTTATTTCCGGCAAAGAAACATTTCTGAGTATAGACATACCACTGCTGAATCCTTTAGCCTGTTGTTGGTGTCCTTAGATTCCAACAGTTTACTGGTATTCCAGAATTTGCCGTCATCCATAAAAAAAGTGTTTGTGTGCAGAAAATGGACTTCAACACTGTGGATTCAAAATCTGTTTTTCTCCTGAAATGATGTCCTTACACACCGCCACCTAAAAACATGATTAAAGTCATATGAAAAGTGTCAAATGTGACTTAAGAAGGTACCTCCGGTGACACGGGCCATTTAGTAGTGTTACAATACTGCACGCAAAAGTCTAAGAAATACAGTTAGCAATCTGATACCATATCTGTACGTGCCTACGGACACATCTGTATGCAGTCAACCCTTAACCAAGTCTTCATTGTACTAGCAAATTTGCAGGCCCAATCGAGATAATTTTCACAGAATCACAGAATTATAAGGTTGGAAAAGACCTAGAAGATCATCCAGTCCAACCATATCCAATACTTCCCAACTAAATCATATCCCTCCATCTCCATCACTCTTTTTCAGATGCAGGTATGCAAGGATTAAAACTGAATCTGTTCCACTTGTGAAATGTAATTCAAATTTTAACCATAGAAAGAGGAAAAAAGTGACTTTGTCCCTGTTGGAGTATGGCATAAAAGAGATCAAGACAACAAAACTCTAGCTAGTTTCCGAAGAGAAAGCAATATGGGTGTTTCAGTGCAGTGTTGAGGCAAGTGTTATTAACTTCCTATGAAATGTGACATAGCCACAGCTTTCAGGATTAATCTGGCATCTCAGTGAAGTGGGTTTTGCATAGCAATAGTTAATAAAACTATTTCTCTAAGCTCCTCGTTATTAATAAATACTAATAATTTGCTTCCTCATTGTCATTACAGTCAGAAAAAAAATGGTCACATTATTTAGAACTTTATTAATTATTATACATCTACACAGCTGTGTCAAATTTAGGTCAGTCATTAAAACTTATATCCACAGTTTTTTAACACAGGAGAATTTGACATACAAATTGCTATATGACAGACAATAATTACAAACCCATGTCAAATAGAAAGGTGAGGAAAAATCCTGGAATGATTACAGGTGAAAATAAAGTGTGGGTAGATTCAAGAACTCTTTTGTGTGCTTTTGTGAAAAAAATCTATGAGCTTTATTTTTGTAAAGGAACTTTCAGAAAAAAAGCCCTTCTCTTATTGTTCAAAGGGAAGTCTAATGAGTCTATGTGAAACCATTAACTGGGAAAGGTACAGATCCTTTGGTAAGTCCTCCTGGTATGCTGCCGGCACTCTCTCCTTTCAACATAAGCCTTGGTGGCTGCTTCTTTTGAAGCTTCTGGAAGTCTTTATCCCTGGATATTTTTAGTCTTGGATTGGTCCAACCTCTGTCTGATGCTATTGTTCATCCCGCAATAACAACAATAGCACTTGGCAGTGACACAGGACGTTAAAGGTTTTTAGTGCTGTTAAACATACTTCAATTAATTTTCAAAACAGCCTTTTAAGTATTATTAGCTACTTTTTTTTTCAGACTAAGAAGATGAAATACAACACATTGAAGTCGCATATCCAAACCCTATATGTTTTTATTGTCAATGAAGCACTGAAACTCTCTAGTTCCTGGCTACCTGTTGGGCTTTGTTTAGGCCAAGTGACCTGGTTTTGCTAAACTTGCAAAAATCTTTCTGCAGAGATTCTTTTTTTTTTTTTCTTCTTAGGAGTTTCATTTGGAAATTTGCTGCAGAAGGTATAGGAGTTGCAGAGAATTCCACACTTAAATAATTTTCAGTGTTGAAAACTTCTATGTCCAAATGTCAGCCTAGTATACCTGAACTAAGACGTGAAAGTTTGTATCTTAGAGGCGAAGACTGAGCTCCAGTGCAAGGAAAGATTTCCCACTCACTCCATGATGTTGTACTACATTTAGTGTTACACGCAGGTACAGCATCCTGCATCTCGGGTCTCAAAAGATGTTCATTGGGCTGGTAACACATTGAACTCTTGTGCGTTTGCAGTACTTTGATAAGTGGACTGGATGTTTGCAGGCATTGTGAAACCACCAGAACTCCAAATTCAGACCTCAGAAACTGCTGTTGAAGTTGGTTTTGTTTTAATAATGCATCTCTTTGCCCCTCACTTTTTATTTCCTATCCTGCATTGATTGTTGTTTTCCTTTGGGTTTCTTGAAACTTCTTCTCTCTAAAACAGACTGACAAGCTAAAGGATGAAGATGATTGCTTTCATTTCACATTAAATTGCACAGCTCCAGAGCAGTGAGGGGTTTGCATTTTACTGTCAAATAAAATGTCGTTGCGAAACATTTTGCATTCTGTAATGTGACAGACATGCAACAGCCATAAAAGTCAGCTCTTTTAAGGAGACTCGAGGCATGAGTGGGAAGGAGTCAGAGCTCTCAGGAGGCCTCACTGATAAAAGGACGTCAGAATAAAAACCTGGATTTTCAGGGAATGTAAGATACTGAGACCCATTAAAACCCCAAAATATTATCTTTTTAGAAATTAAAATTCTTGTCTCTTTCAAAAGAAATTAAGTGGTGGCAATCATATTAGATGTACATATATATATAGACATAGCAGATATAATAAATATAGTAGATACTGGCAAGAAGCAGTCTGGGATGAATCATGGCATCCATTGGGAGCAACCTGTTCTCCGTTGCCCACACAACTGGATCTATGCGGAACACCACCAGAAGATAAAGATCTATGCCATTATCCTCAAGTCTATAAAAGAAATGTTCAATGGTTCCTAAAGTAAGCATATTGCTGTTTTGACCTTATCCCTACCTGCCATTCAATGACATCTCTTGATTGACCATCTAATGTAAATAAGAGCAGAATCTCAAATGAGGGATTAAAATAAAATTACTCCCAAAGCAAACAGAATCCTACTCAATATTTTATAAAACCTTGACCTAAGTGACCATTTCCTTTGCATTCCTTTTTTAAAAGAAGATTTACACGGCCTGTGATGGCAGTAACCTTTTTCTTGGATGGGTAGTACATCTCATATATTTAAGCAATTATCTGATAGATCTCTTGAATTATCACCAGGAAAAAAGAAAGCATGAAAGCATGGGAAAACTATTTAAAGGAACTGTTACATCTGCCCCTATCTTGTTTTAATTTCTCTATTGATATGATGTTACAGTCATATCAAAAACTCTGGACTAAATGGTCATTGCCTGAAAAAAACCCTTCTCTTTTTCACCTGGTTAAAGCAGAAGAAGCTCACTCCCGCTCCAAATTAAGGATATCTTTTACTCTGCAAAGAGTGTTAGCACCACTTTGAAACTGCTTAGTCAGATTTTGGTCCATTCTTATTCAAAATCTTAGTCTGTCCTCCCTGTTTCTCCTAGTAGTGAGGTTTGTTATTCCATCTCGAGCTAAATAAACTCTTGCACAGAAGGTTATAGGAAAGGGCAGAGGTGGGAAAAGCTTGAGTGGCATTTAAATGGAACATTGGTCAAGTGCTGGCCCTCTGCACAGGGTTAATTTAACCCATTAAAAAGTTTATTATGTAGCTGGAAACAGACAGAGTGTACAAAAGAAATCTTTCGGCCATGCGACGTGATACACCGGCTCTGCTTCCAAATGTCGTTATTTGTAAAGATCATAGCACATCTATTTGGCTTTTTTTTTCTTTCATCTTCTGCTACTGCTTCATGTGAAGAGTAATCTCCGTCTAGATGAGAGAAGACGTGATGGGAAATAATTAATAGATTTCAAAACACAGAGAAAAGTAATTAGGTGAATTGTTTCCACTTAGATTATCAAAAGCAACTTTGAAAATCTGTCTCTTTGGTTTCCTGTGCCTTGTTTCATTGATTTGGAATGCATTTTCAGATGTGCTGTGAGGCCAAGGCTCTTTGTTATACTTTCAGGAAAAAATGTTGGAAGTGAAAGACTGTGTGTGCACATGCCCATGTATTAACATTTTACAGACTGCCATTATTAAATATATAGGCTGGAAAGGAAAGATATTTAATAGAGATGAATTAATTTTTTCAGAAGAATTACACATCATAACAGAAACTCAATTTTTTTTTTAGTGTGAAAGCTGTTTTATTACATTGTAATAAACAATGATTCATGAAAAGATCTAGCTGGATATGAAAAGATGTTTGTTTTACTATTATTTTCAGTAAACTAGAACAGAAAACCACTTTCCGTTTACAGTTGTAATGTAATAATAGTAAATTTATTTTATAATATTATTTTGAAAGCCTAGTTATAAAATCATGTGTCTGGTGCATAAACTTTTGGGTACAGCTACACGAATCAAACACATTTCAATGTATCAGGCAAATTGATACATACTCTTGTATCAAGAAGGCAAAGGATCATGCGTATATAATATTGTATAGAAGTGGCCTGTCCACCTGAGTCATCAATCAGGTAGTAAAGGTAACGCGTCCTGGATAGTCCCGCTATGAGCTGGAACATCCCAGTGCCACCACCGCCAAGACAACAGGCTTAGGTGCGACTGGGACAGGTGTTACCACACAGCTTGATAAGATGGTACAATCAAGCAGATGGTATGCGGACTGATCCCTGCGCAAAAGAGCGTAAGGACAATCACCCTTCCACATGGAGACACATTAAAACCCAAAGGGAGGGGAGGGGAAGGGAAGGGAGGAGAGGGGAGGGAGGATGTTCCTCAGTTTTTGGAGACCACTGCTCTATGCAGCTGTGGTTCATGCCTATCAACAGAAAGATAAGTGCACTTGAAATGTCATTTCGGTAGTTATAATTCTTGTAAATAGGAAATGTTTTTAAACCATCCAAGACTTCTCAGGTCAGACAAGTATTCAGGTTCCTATCATCCACATACATCTAGTTCAATACCTACAAGTGATTTTTAATAAAGAGATAATTCTATTCTGCTTCCTATCTGCACAATTCCTTTCTCAAAAAATGAGGATTTTTTCCCCTGAACTTTTCAACATTATTTTTCTGCTCTCTGTCTCTGAACATAATCATGAAATTCATCAATTTTTAACTTTGCCTACTGTTTTTCTTCTTGCATTTACATTTTTTTTTCAAGAACTTCTACTGCTTTGTTTTAGACCTGGAAAGAATTACCTCTTACCTGCATTTCCAGATGCTTGTTTGAGTGTGTCCTCTAATAGAGAAAAGAATAATAAAGTTGGAGAAGTCCTCTATAAAAATATATCAGGAGCAACTGCAGTTCATGCGGCATCATTATGCTTCCTCCAAAACTACAATAAATGGAATGTCATCATCTGTTGGGAATGTTCAGTAGGAATGGTTCAATGCGAATGGTGCAAAACTACACTGGGGGAGTTTAGACTGGACATTAGGAAGCATTTCTTTACCAAGATGGTGGTCAAACCTTGGAACAGGCTTTCTACAGAGGTGGTAAATGCCCCATGCCTGTCAGTGTTTAAGAGGCATTTGGATAATACCCATAACTAAATGCTTTAATTTTTGGTCAGCCCTGAAGTGGTCAGGCAGTTGGACTGGGTGGTTGTTGTAGGTACCTTCCAACTGAAATAGTTGTGTTCTGTTCTATTATGTCCTATTCTGTTCTACTGTATTATATTCTATTATCTAGTTACAGATGTTAACACAGCTGAATAAATACAAAGAATCTGTGCTCCTACTCTTTTTCCATCACTTAAAGGAATCCAATCAGTGTGACTTTCTGACTCTTGCTATTTAGTTCTGGTGCTTTAGTATTGCAGTAATACAGAACATCCCAGCAGCAAGGGTGCTGGTTCAGAGTGACACTGATAGCAACAAAAATGTTACCTACTGAGTTTTATCAGCCTTTATTGGGTTTGGCTGAGATGGAGTTAATTTTCCCCACAGCAGCCCTCATAGAGCTGAACTTTTTACTGGTAGCTAGAAAGGTGTTGATAATACACCAGTGTTTTGGCTGCTGCTGAGAAGTGCTCACAGTGCTCGAGGCTGTCTCTCCAGCATTCCCCCTGCCTCACCCCCAAAGGCAAGAAGGCTAGGCATGGGCAGGATCTTGGGAGATGACGTAGCCAGGACAACTGTTCCAAACTGACCAAAGGGGATCTTCCATAACATATGATGTCTGCTCAGCAATAGAAGTTTAGAGAAAGGAGGAGATGGGTGGGCATTCGTTAGTACAACATTTGCCTTCTGGAGCACCCAGCTACACATTCTGAAACCCTACTTCCTGGGAAGTGGTTGGACATTGCCTGCTAATGGGAAGCAGAGAATAAATCTTCTGTTTTCTTTTGCTTCTGCATGTGGCCCTTTCTTTTGATTTAGTAAACTGCTTTTATCTTGACCCACAAGTTTTTTTCCATCTTAAAACCAATAGCAATTCTGCAGAGCTTGGGAGAAGCAGGTGTTTCACATTCTTTGTTCTTCGTTGTAGCATTTAGCAAGAAGGGTTTTTTTCCCCAAAGCAGTGGCACACAGTAGCACTAGTTATAGGATGAACCAGGGCTGGTTCTCCAGTGAGGTCTGACTGTAGGCTCTAGGGTGAGAATGCGCTTTGTAAAACTGTTCAGGAGTCACTGGCTCAGGTTAAATTCCTCTTGAAGGGAAGTGGACCTACGGCCAAGCCTGGGAACTGCTTCATCAAACTGGTAAACTGGGGGTGGTTGTGAAAAATTAAAAATCATGACATAGACTTGCCTCTGAACAGAGTTTGCCATCTGATCTCACCTACTGTTCTGTCTTTACCCAATATAAAGCACCAAGGGTAGAAGCAGGTTCTCTGCTCCCCAGCAAAGCTACCGCTGGTGGGCTCAAAGGTCACCCATTGCTGCAGCCACCCCACAGCCCCAACTCATAACGACTGCCCATTCTGCTTTTTCTATTCTTTCGTCATTTTAGGGGCCAGCGCTGTGGTACACTGGCACTAGAAATGCTAACACAATAAAATACTCAGTTCTAAAATACTATTCCCAATCCAGGGCTGGAAATGCCCGTTGCAGAAACAGCTTGTCAGTGCATTGGTGCGTCCTTCGAATGTATATATAAGAAAATAAACTGGAAAGAAATTATCTGCAGGTGGGTAGTGAATGATGTATTAAATAGATTCCTGGAGGCTATTAGAAAGGAAGTAGAGAAGATTTGTTCTGTGGTCAGGAGAGTTGCAAAGAAAGGCTGAGATCAGGCAAGCAGCCAGCCTGAGGTCTAACCTCTTGTACCTTTTGTTTTAGGTATCATGACAAAGCCAGCGCGGAACGTGTGCTGCAGGAAAAGGCAGAATGTAACTGAGCCAGAGGATTAGTTTCTAAAAATCTTAAGAATAGAAAAACTAATGCAGAAAAATCTTGGCTCACACATGGTTAGTACAAAGCTCTTTTTAAAAGTAATACTTATTTTGTTCTAATTTTAAGATTCCTGATGAAGGAAGTTTCTATCTCTTCTTCCATGAGGCTGCTCTTCACTTTAATTGCGTAGTCTGTCAAGGAGTTGTTTGATAATACAGACGTCTTGAATCTTTTCTCCTCTATATTGCCTTCTGTGTTTTAATTTGCACGCTCTACAACTACGCAAGCAATTCTTTCAGATTCATTTTTCCAGATTTTTTTTACTTATAAAGGCACATTATACTAGAGGAAGTAAAATTCTCTAGATTGATGACGTGAAAAAAGGCCAAGGTGTCTACTGACTTCCAAAAACACCAGAAATAAATGAAAGGAAACCACTGGCTCTAAATCATTAGTCATCACCAGTCCTGGAGATTAAGTATTCTATGCTTCTCATGAGAAGAGCCATGAAATCAGCAGATGTTGAATTGAGACATTTCCTTAGAGGAGGGATGAATGATGCTACATATATTTATTGTGAGGTGGTGGCTTTTTAAAATTATTTTTTAAAAGACTTCTATTTTAAGAGATACAATTTAAGTAAACAGATTTTGCATGTAACCAATATGGAAGATCCTAGATTTTTAAGATTTTAAACTATTTCCATGAAAGCAAAACTATATAATTTGAAAGTCTTCATTTCTGATAAGAAAGGACAATTTTCAAATAATTCTCTCAAGAAAAATTGGCACACAAAAATATAATTAAAATCTTCTCAATTTTTCCAAGCCAATCCAAAACCAAGATGTACTGAAAAATCTCACAGAAATGGGCTTTTCCTGGCAGATTTTCCTGAAAACTGGTCTGAACTACTAACTGCTTATCCCTTCACCTTTTAGAGGTTTGCAACTAATATCAAGATTAGGACTGTGACGTGAGCTAGCTTTGGGCTTTGCATTAGTACAAACCACTCTGCAAGGGGGTGAAGAAGTGAAAGAAACACTAAGGAGTGGAAGTGACCTATTTTCTTGCTATTGCTTCAGAACTCAGCCAGCTGGCATGGCCCCAGGTCATCCACCACCACAGACAGCCTTTTCATTCCCTGTCACTCGCTGTGTTATTTCAGGAGATAGATAGATGTATTTCAACTCCTTTGTGATGCTTTGAAGCCTCTCCAATGCCCAGTGACTAGAACCAGAGTGTAATAAGCACTGGCATCTAAAAGAGGCAATAGCTGACAACCTATTCACTTTTCCCCCAGTGAAGTATCCAAACCCTGAAGAAGGCAAAGGTGTTCTGACACTGTCTTTTGCTTTGGCTGAAAAAGATGGGGCAAAAATAATTTTAGCAAATGATCCTGATGCTGACCAACTTGCACTGGCAGAGAAACAAGAGAGTGGTGAATGGAAAGTGTTTTCTGGAAATGAACTAGGAGCTCTTCTAGGCTGGTGGATCTTCACTGGAAAATTCTGGATCAGGATCCTTCTGCTCTGGAACAGCAAAAGGACGGCTGAGGTCAAATGTCTTGAAGGCCAGTTGCACAAATGTATGACCTACAGCAGGCACAGAAGTATGAATAAATTTCACGTTTGTTTCTTTGTCTATATTCCTGTGAAAGCACTGCTTCTGTATATCTCTGAAGTACTCCTTATTGACCGTGGCATATGGACCATGAAGTAGCAGGCTGTCATCCTTGGCTCTTGGTTCTCCTCAATAGCCTGAAAAATTCCTTTGTCATGAGGGGAAATGATCTGAGCAGCATTTTCCTGGTAAACCTTGTAACCATTATCTTGTTTTGGAGTGCGGGAAGCTGCAACCGTAATTCCAGCCCAAGGCTTCAGATGAGTTACGGTGTATGGCACAAAAGGAGCTGGTGTTATATCAGAGAACAGACAAACTGGAACTCCTTGACTGATGAAGGCATTAGCAGCAAGTCTTCCAAACCTTTTGCTATGTCTCCACGCAGTCCACAGACAATTCCTCCTACTTGGCAACTGATTCCTTTTCTGACAGATGCATTGATAGTGCACAGATTTGTCTGACTTTAAGTTCTCCATAGACCAGTCTGTCCTCCAGAAGCAGGGGACAAATCATCCCTCCTGGGGGCTTTGCCTGGTCCCAGACAACTGCGGGGAGTAGAAAATGGCCTTTTCTCTTACAAACAGAGACTGAGAACCTCTTTTCCCGCAGCAGCCAGCATATTTAGTCTCCCATAGCACCTGCCTCAAGTCTTTGAGTTGCCATGGAAAAGGTTGCTGTGCAGAGGAGGAAGCACTATGTGATATCAGATGATATCTTTGTGAAGCTGAAGGAAAATGATTGCTCTCAGGGCAGCTTCTTGTTGCCTTGGGCCTCCCTGATGCTCTGCTTCCTGGTACAACTGGTCGTATCTACAGAGCTACTGCTCTTCCTGTACTCCCTGCGACATCTAACTGGTTTGTGCATGGAAGTCAGTGATGGGAAACAAATCCCTGCCAGGAAAGTGTAAAGGAAAATGAATGTGCAGGGTTCAGAACGGGAACAGAACGAGAGAAGATACAAATGTGAACATCCATCACGTAAGACTGTCGCTTGTATTCTGAGGGTTGTTAATTGCTTTATTGAATACCTGAAGGAAAGCCCTGTCTCTACATGATATAAATTGTATAGCTGAACAAAGCATACCCAGTGGTCTAAATCTATAAGGAACTTAACGAGCAATGATCTGAGAGAAGGAAAAATATGAATGAGATTTGAAGTCTATAGTTCTGTAAACATCATTTCTTTTCTTTGATGAATGGTAACACCAAAATGAATATTGAAAACTCAGGAAGTAATTGGTTAATCTTGTCATATTTAAGTGGTGCTATTTATTTAGATTCATGAGTGAAAGGGAGCTTTAAATGAAGCTGCAGTTAAACAAGAAGATTATATTACGTAGCAGCATACCTTAATCGCCAGCAAAACCCTGCATGTAAGGAGAGCAAGCTGTCCTCCTTTACGTAAATCTTGCTCTACGCATCCAGCAGGGTACAGATGTGATCTCCAGGCACAAGTCAGCTCATGGTGACAGCCCAGCCCAGCGTGTGCCAGGACCCGGGTGTTTGTTGCACAGACGTGTCCCTCTCTTGCACTGCTGCCAAAGGGATGTGGAAGACACAATGCCACTCATCAGACACGCCTCTGTACGTTCCCAGCTGGCAATTTGCACAAAGCTGAATAGACTCGACCCAGGAGAAAAGTGAGACCACATCAAGAATAGCTGGTCCACAAGCAGCTGAGGAACTCAGCACCAATATGGGAGAGTTGTGTTAACTTTCCCTGAATCTCAGTCTTGTCTCTTGGCCAAATATCTCTTTAGAGATTTTCTCTCAGAAAATCTACCTGACGAGTCTATCATCAAAACTAGCATCCTGCCAGTAGTGTTTCCAGGTGCTGGCGATTCAAGGTTTCCCAGACAAATCCACAGAAACAGAAAATCCCTCCACAATCTCATTCTTGCAAATTTCTATCTACTCTTTCCTTACTACCTCTATCCTTCCGCACATAGAAGAGCCAGAACACAAGCAATGTGCAGCTGGGGAGTTGGACTCGGACCACATCCAGGAGCCTGAATGTGTGGAGGGGTATCCCAGAGTGCTACCTCATGTGACATCCATGATTTTGCCTAAGCCAAACTCCCACACTGAAAATATACTGATACATACATGCACAATTCTGCTGCCAAACCCGGGTCTTATACCTCCCCTCAATGAAATACTGAAATAATTTAACTAGTGGTGGGTCAACATCAGGCATAATAAAGTCTAACTGAAAAGCTAGGGAAGCTCGTCATGCAGAGGAGTGTACGTCACTTTACTGGAGCTATGAATGCTCTTTGTCGACACACTTTTCTGAAGAGAAGAGCCACAGAACTGTTCTCTAAGTGTAAGATATGGTGCCAAATGCCAAAATCATTCATAGTGGGAACACCTGTGCTGCACAACACAGCCCTGGCACGGGTACGTTCCTGGACACCTCGCAGGCAGTGGAAAATGTCCCACCTGCCCCTCTGCATCCCCTTTCCACCACGCCCTCCGCTGCCAGAGGGGACCGGGGTGTTCCAGGGTGCTGTACTGTCAGTCCCTCTGCCGCTGCCGGTGCAGGAAGCAGTTGCCTGGCAGCTCCTAACTCCATCCTCATCCCGAGCTGCTCTGCACGGCTGACTCTTCCACCCACACACCTATTGCATTTTAACCAGAAAACAATTCTTCCCTAATCTACAGCAGAGCCTATTAAAGATTCTCAGTAAACAAAAACCCAGACAAATTTAATCAGCTGCAGGAAAGAGTCAGACTAAGACACTTCCACTCCTCCGCTTTGGAGAAAGTGTCATTTGCAGCTGGGTTCAGTGCTGGTACAGGGGCTTAGAGTGCTGTGCTGGTATTTCCTCTCGAAATCAGAGGTACACAGCCCTGACCCGGGCCAGATAACTAATTAGAGCTGCAGCAGAAGCGAGGAGCTGGGCTGAAATAACAGGCCAGGTGGATAAGCATACAGTTGGGATTTAGATTTAATATCCGCTGGAAGAAATTAAATCTTGTTTGAGTGCGCAGGTAGCTGGACCATGATGGGAAGGGGGAGAGGCTGGCATGTGAGAGCGGTCTGGTGGATCAGCCATGATGTGAAATTAATAGCTTTTTAAAAAGTCCTCTGCCATAAAAAGGACTAAGCACCTTCCTCTGATGAAATAGGGAGGAAACCAATGTTAAGGATCTGACATAAAGAAAAAGAATGCTTAACAGCTAGGAAAAAGGCTGTGAAACTGTGCTATAATAGCTCCACTGAATGTTACATAAAGATTTACTATCTATTAGGCATGTACTGAAGCTGACTGATTTATACAAACTTCAGTTCCATGTGATAGCCGGCCTATGATATATCCTGAGGTATAAGCATCTGAAACCTCTTCCAAGTCACTCATGAACCATCTGCATACGTCTCTCTGATGCATTCCCTGAGTTTGTAGTGTTGCAGTATCTGTATGTTTCACCTTTTATTCCGTTTTCCTCATTCCTCTTCACTAACAGCAGAGATCAGATTACCTTCTATGAATTTAGACTTTGTCCAGATTTTAAAAGCTTTGGGAGATGCTGCTTTCTCGTCACTTTTTCACAAGTAGCTTCCTTGGCAGGTGGGTGTCTGTAATATCTGAGCACACACACACACAAATCCTTTTCCTATGCAGGTAGGATCAAATACTAAAACTTCTTTGGCTAGAAGATATACTGGAAAAGAGGGGGAAAACAACATCACCTAAGCTTTTCAAAAGAAATTAATTGGGATCCTAGTCAAGTGCTTGGCTACAGTGAACAGTCCAAGGGGAAACATCACTGCAGAGAGAGGCAGTGATGTGCTTATCTTTCCTAATGGCTGTCCTAGAACATTAGGTACCTGTGCCCAGCATCATTACTAGTACCGTATACATCACAGTCTCTCATCTGCAAGAGAAGCCTGTATTAGAGAGAAGTCTGAGTGATGTAATGCTCAAGTCTTTATTGTCCAAGGAGACTAGCTTCTTAGTGCTCTGCATAAAGACTCTTCAAGTACTTTTATTGGGTAGAAGGTTATTTTCTGCTGAGGCTCAAAAGCAGAATTGTTGGGAAAACCCCATCACATTAAGCTACTGCTGCATTCTGCCAAAGTCTGGCACTGTTTACAGCTTTAATGAACTGTGGGTTCCTGGAAGCTCCATTTGTTGACTCATTACGACACTGGGACAGGCTTTTAATCTTATTCTCTTCACTTTGTAAAATGCAGATAGTTGTTTGTCTTCACCATGAGGCACTAATTAAAGTTAGTTTCTAAAGAGCTATGGCATTGTTGGGTAAGCGACAGAATAAGTTCTCATCCATTGGATTTATTTGGTGGTTTTTTCCTCATCAGTTAGCAAACAGTGATTGACCACCTAATAATCCTGACTCAGCAAGCTCCTTCAGTACTGTAAGGTCTTTAAGACCACAAGAGGTTTAATAGACATGAATAGACCCACCAATAGGCACGCGCACACAACCGGGTTGTGACAAGTTAAAATGAGGTAGTTTCCAATTTGAGCCCCAAACCAGTGCTCATCAGATGCTATATAATGACTTTACACATGAACTTTGGGGACAGTTCGCTGCTGCACAATCACTGAAGGAATATTACTTGGGGAAGCTGTGAAATAATTACATTACACAGAACAGAAATTGTAATTAGGTCACTGGACATTTCTCTCGTGTGAATACCAAAGTCCAGCAACATCCACTGGTTTTACAGGGCTTCAGTTAGTCCTTCAACCAGTCCAGTTTAATATAATCCACATGGTTATATTTCTGATGAGGCTTCTTTGTTGACGCAAAATCCTGTGCTTTTAAAGAGTGTTCTGAGAAGAAGAGCCCTGATTTATTAGCAGGACGTAGATAGCCATACCCTGCTTAAAAAGCATTTTGACACATTGCTTTTAAGGCAGGTTCTGTGAAGAATTGTATGGAAGCAGAGGACAAGGGAAATAACATAGCCTTACATATCACTGACTGTGAAATACAGACTAGATTGTGAATTAATTGAGGATTTGGATGGTTTCTGTGTACTACTTCAAAGTGGTTTATGGTAACAAAAGTATTTCCATTGTGAAATACTGGTAACTACATCCTGTACATCCCACTGAAAATAAAATATACTGTGGCCCCATGACATTTTTAAAATTTTCCTTGCTGCAGGGATTTTTGTGCCATGCTTTGGAACAGTGAGGTGTCCTGGGTTAAGCTCGGACTGTTCTCTCCGTTCCGTGAGTGCGGTTTTGGGACTCTCCCTGCTCCGGGATGGTTAGCCGGGAACAGGCTGAGCCTTGGTCATTGGGTGGGGGGGCAGTATCACTGTGTATCGCTCATTTGTATATTTGTATATACTATTATTTTCAATATTATTGTAGTTTAGTTATTAAATTGTTCTTATCTCAACCCATGAGTCCTTTTTCCCCTTACCCCTTTAATTCTCTTCCCCATCTTTGGGGGGGGGCAGGGGAGGTGAGCAAATGGGTTGTGTGTGGTTGGCTCCCAGACCAGGGTGAATCCATCACAGGAGGAAACTGTGGTGCTGCAGGCTGTCTTCAGCAAGGTTCAGTTCACACTGCATGCTGAAGAAGCCACTTGAGACCTTTGCAGTGGCCTTTATAGGATCTCTGTGTTTCTAAGGAGCTTTCCAAGCCACATTGAACCCTGAATATTTTGAAATTCACGTTTATCTGTTCACTGCAGTAGTTTAGCTTCTCAAGATACTTTTGCCACGATGCCTACATGAAGTCAACCAGTTAAGGAAATTTCTGAGGAGCGGGTTTTTATATGAATATATTAACAAATGAAGAGTACCTCCATTTTGATTTTCTTCTTTCCTTTACAAACCTCTTGCAACTTCAGACTCAAAAATGTCTGAGGTAAAGGTGAGATGTTCTTTTACACATCTGCAGTACAGATCCTGAGCAGGGCCTCTGGGCACTATCTGAGTGTAATTATTCAGTGATATAACATTTTCTCCAGAGGTGATACGGCTGCTAGGTCAGTGTGGGATCTGAAGTCAACCACAGACCCCATTCTCTCATGGAATCTGCAGAAGAAGCATGCAGGCTCCTTTATGTAGTAAATATGTGCACAGCTGAGGCAGTTATTGCCCAAGACTTGACGGATCGGAACTAACTCCCATGCAGTGAAAGTTTGCTGTGCTGTACATGCAGGGGTAAAGAGGCTCTGTGTATTACAGCATTTAACGAGAAAGCCGAAAATTTCCTGACAAACAGGGTGGTAACTGAACTAGTGGCAGCTATTTAAGACTACTTGGCTTTGTATGGATATTTTTCTAAATATTGGAAGACTAAGCCTAAATCACCTCTTTGTCCCTGAGAAATCACTCAGCAGGATTTCATATCTTATCAGACTATATGGCCCAAATGGATAATAATGACAACAAATAATGCTTATTGTTGCTGTGATAAAGAGGTAGATTTCAATCTTCTTCCCTATATTATTATTCTTTCAAGAGCCTCTGTGGTTGGTAGCATTCTGAGATGCATCTCCTGTACTTCCCTCTCTACAGCAAAGCATTCTTTTAAACAAAACTCGGATTTTAAATTGCCCAGGGAATACAGAGATTCAAGGTTCTTATTGTCATTAGTCAGAGACTATTTGTACAGTTGTTCTGCTGAGCAGAGATCCTGCGCTAGATGGGCACCTATATTTCAATAACAGCTTTAACATATTAAATATATCCCAGGGAATTCTTTCACTCTCCCTCCTGCCTTGCACGCTATTAGCTTGTTTCTGTTGGAGAAGTGCACAAGAAATCTATAAACCTCATTACTCCGTCCTTGAAAGAAGCATTACATTTTGGCATTTTTGTTTACTCCAAGGATCTCACAGGCTTCTTGGGGAAATTGCATTGTAAAAAGTCTCTAAACACGATGGCAGGCTTGTGGTTTGTAACAGGAACAGGAGGAAGTCTGTCCTTCTTTTCCCAAATTTGGAAACCATAATGACAACTGGGATTATTAAATTTGCTGATGATACGAAACTGGGAGGAGTGGCTGACACGCCAGAAGGCTGTGCTTCCATCCAGCGAGACCTGGACAGGCTGGAGATTTGGGCGGGGAAAAATCTAATACAGTTTAACAAGAGCAAGTGTAGAGTCTTGCATCTGGGCAAGAACACCAGGTTCCAGTATAAGTTGGGTACTGACCTGTTGGAGTGTAGTGTAGGGGAGAGGGACCTGGGGGTCCTGGTGGACAGCAGGATGACCATGAGCC
>WKFP01014557.1:1160142-1232407 GCA_011057875.1 Pterocles orientalis | reverse complement strand
AGGACCCATGGATTTATGGGTGTCCAGATTACTTAGCCGATCCTTAACCCAGTCTTCATCTACCAGAGTAAACTCCTCCCTTGTCCTGACTTCCTCTGGGGTTTCAGAGGTACGGGGCTCCTCAGGGCAGCCTCCGGCAGTATAGACAGAGACAAAGAAGGCATTCAGTAACTCTGCCTTCCCTGTATCCTCAGTCACCAGAGCACCCACCTCATTCATCAATGGGCCTACATTGCCTCTGGTGTTAGTTTTATCTGCAATGTATTTGAAGAAGCCCTTTCTATTGTCCTTGACCCCTCTAGGGTCATTGCAGTACCCTGTGTGATACTGGAGCCTATCCTTCAACAAGCTGTCTTTGTACCCACGTTTCCATTGCCATCTGTCTGCTTATGTACCATACCTTTGTATGAAATGTAGTACAGTCACCTGAGGTTTAAAGATGCTGATGTTTTTTTGCACGATATCCAGTTACTATTTTCTAAATTTTTTTATAATCAGCTTAGGTCTGCTAAATAATACTGGCTAGACAACCTTAATGCCTGCTGTCCTCTTAATTCTCTCTAGAGCAGGCAGCTTCCTTGGGTAAGGCTACAATAATGTGTTTCAACTTATTTATGTCAATTTGGCTGGGAGCTTAAAACTTCTTCAGGTAACAATTTAGAGGCAGCTTTTCAAAAAAATAAGCCAACAGGTTTGTAAGTGCACATGCTTACCTCTGATTTCCAAAATTTATCAAACAGGACAGTTTTATGGGAAGATCTTCAGAGCCAAAAATGATTGATAGGTGCCCAGTCACAGTGGGAGTCTTGATTAAAGCTGCTTGGTACTAGTCTCTGTTTAAGCCTTTGAAAATCTCTTCCTTAACAGCCTAATTTCAACTTCCAGTTGTTATTTACACTTGTGCCTGTTGCCCCCTGAGTGCTAGAGTGAATGTTCTATGCTCTGATTTTGAGATTGAAAAAATCGGAAATGATAATCCATTTGCAGGCAGAGCAGTATGGTTCATGAAGAATGAACTCTCATGCCCAAAGAGAGGTTTACAATATCTCTACGGAAATTTTCTTTCAGCAAGAAAGCAAGTAAAAAGCTTGCCAAGAGAATGGCACAAAGGCAACGCACAGACGCACCCCTTCGTCCCCACTGTCAGCACTCCTGGTTCTGTACCTCCTGCTCCATGCTGCCAAGCAGACTCACGAAAGGCAGGTAGCTCTGCACCACTCCAACCTGCTCATGCCAAATTTTCTACAGTTAGGAGCTTATTTCCAGCATCCTGCCAAGCAGAAGAAACAGTCCTTGCACAGTTTATCGTCCATATATAACATATATAACACTATAAGCTACCAGCTAAACATTTTCACTGTATCTAACACTACACAACCAAATTGCAACAGCAATGATATCTGAAATGTGCAGTAAGTAAGATTCAACCAGACAGGAGCTGCCTGAGCTGCTACTGCTGTTTATAAAATGCACCAAAAAGAAAATAAGCAGTAAAGCTCTGATATTTTTCCTATCCAAATGCATGCACAGCTGCCAATATACCTGCTCTAAATTTCCTTTGGTTGTTTTTTCACTGTTCTATTCTGGTGTACTCTTGAGAAGTCCAGACCTGGAGTTAAACGTAAGTCAATTGATAGTCATTGGATAAGTCATGTCTAAATGAATAGATGCTCTGGACAAAATTAAACAGCTTGTGGCAAGGTTGTTATGTAAATAAGTGCGCGGATATATTGTATATTCAAAAAGCATTCATCAAAACAGAAAGAAGAATGAACACAATGGTCTTCACGCTCATACACAAAAGGTAACTTATTTAGGACAAGATGATGTTGTGCAATAAAAAGATTTACTGTTCGACTAAAATGAAAATTAAATTCCTGTTAAAATATTTATGTAGATGTAGCTGAAACATTCTGCTTAGAGATAAATCAAAGAGGCCTTTGGCATTTCACAGACATACAATTCCGGCATTCTTCTGCTGCAAATTTAGTGCTTACAAGATGTTAATGGCAGTTCAGTTTTCAGGACAGTCTCTGCAGACTATTTTTGCTCAGCAGGTGGTGAGGATTTGCATCCATATTTCAAATATACTTCTATCTCATTACTGGCTTCTTATTTCTTTATGATTTATATCTCTATAAAACCCTGGCTTGCAGAATGGGAAATGTGATTTCAAAAAGGCAAATTCTGCATAATGTGAACATTTATCATATTCTTTCTTGTTTTTTCCACCTTTAGACTTCATTTCTTGAGAGACTTGATGGAAGAATGACATGGCATCCTTAATCAAAAATTAAAAAAAAAAAAGGGGGGTGGGGAGACTTTTCTGAAAATCAAGCGCTTTAAAAGAGGTTTAAAATATTGGGGTACTTGACTCAGATACGATATTCCATGCTAAGTGGTAGTATTATTTGCCCCGTTACTTCTTTTGACTGAACTGAGATCTTTAAATAATGTATGTACACTGGGAAGTTCTCTTGGATAACTGTTAAGTTGTAGGAGTTGTAATCAACACAAATTCAGTAAGTGCTTTTTGTAATAGGGTTGAACGTAATGAATCGATTTGGTATTCATGCAGATGTCACATGTAATTTCAGAGCTGTTACACTGTAATTTTCTAGCACTTAATACAGATTATGGTGGTGGCAGCTCTAAGGGGCTCTTAGTGCTTCTCTCATAAATTTCCAGCTCCCCCTTTTCAGGTGTTTATGACATAGTGTAAATTTAAATCCTCAGCCTAATAAAATCAGGGTTTAATTGATCAAACCCTGAAGAAGAGGTGGACCCATCATAGATGCAGAAATTCAGATCTGCATTAGGTTTCTGGAACCCTCCTGCTACTATGGTGTTCCTGCACACAGAACACAGTACTCCACTGCAAGGGTTTGCTAGCCAGAGCTGGTCACTTTTTGGATTTTAAATCCTCCAGCATCTCTTTTGAAAATCTTTTTTCTTTTTAATCATAATATTCTGCGCCTCTGTTTCTGCTGTGGAAAGGATATGGTGGGTTTGTACACTGGGATTCTTCTTTTCCTTGAAGCAAAAGTACTAAGGGGAAAAACACCTTCTGTTTAGATAGAAAAGAGAGAAACTACATACCAAAAAAAGGTTAAACAACATACTTGGCATTTCTGACCTTTATTTTTTTGACCTAGTGTTGCAGGTAAACTAGAAAAACAGCACGTGTAGTATACAAATGGAGAGAGAGGAGTATTTCACCACATTTCCTTTCACTCTGTGCTTCTACGGCTATTTTCAGTGCCTTCAGATTTTACGTGCAGGTTAAACTCTGCAATACACATAAGCTCGCAACATATGATCTACCCTTTGTGCCCTGTGTCAACAAGGTTCTGCAGAATAAATGAGATAATTTTATAGCTTGTGACACACCAGAAGATCTTTTACATCCACAGCAAAGCAGAGGAAACGCAAGATGCTCTACACTGCTCATGCCCCCTATTTATATCCTCACTTGGAGAACCAAGAAAATAATTTAGTTCTGCTGTCCCTTTTGAGATTAATAACCAATAACCACCGAACAGCTTAGGCTAGCAAGAAATTTCTGATGCATTTTCCCTACTCCAGCAATTATTAAGAAACAATTTTTGATGTAGTATCAGCTTAATTGAAAGCTTTGTGAAAGCTGTGAAAGCTTTCTGACTCTGTTGCCACTCAGTGGAAAAATAAATGTTTTAGGAAGTTGCCGGAAATCGTACATATGCACACACACATGTTTTTCCTGTGCGTAATAGAACAGCTAAGCTCTTGCTGAAAAGCTGTTCTGGATTGAGGTGGATTGCACGCAAACTATCATTTCAGACAGAAGCACAAGTTTTTATGGTTCTCATTCTGTTTTGACAGCACTGGTTTCCTGCACCATATTCACATGAGATTTTAAATGTGTCCAAACTAAACATTAAGAATACAACCAGCTTGAAGCTGAACGTGACCCAGAATCAATCCTCTTCTAATATTCAAATCTGATATCTAGAGTCAAATAGTACTCTGCTTGTGTGCTAGCAGTACTTGGCCCTGGACAGAAATCAGTGCCCAGCTGTGTGCCAGTAGTCCTGAACAACTAACTTCATGGGGAGTCACGAGACTTTCCAACAGAAAAGATTTTGCCAGGCTGTGACTGGGGAGTTTCAGCCGGGTTAGCAACTTACAAATGTGTAATTCATCATAGAATCATAGAATCATTAAGGTTGAAAAAGACCTCAAGGATCATCAAGTCCAACCCAACACCACCCAACCCACTAACCCATGTCCCCAAGCACCACATCTACACGTTTCTTGAACACCTCCAGGGATGGTGGCTCCACCACTGCCCTGGGCAGCCTGTTCCAATGCCTCATCACTCTTGCAGGGAAGAAATTTTTTCTAATATCCAGCCTGAACCTCCCCTGGTGCAACTTGAAGCCGTTTCCTCTTGTCCCATCACTTGTTCCTTTAGAGCAGAGCCCAGCACCCACCTCACTGCACCCTCCTTTCAGGCAGCTGTAGAGAGTGATGAGGTCTCCTCTCAGCCTCCTCTTCTCCAGACTGAACCCCCCCAGCTCCCTCAGCCGCTCCTCGTCAGACCTGTGCTCCAGACCCTTCCCCAGCTCCGTTGCCCTTCTCTGGACCTGCTCCAGCCCCTCAATGTCCTTCTTGTGATGAGGGGCCCAAAACTGACCCCAGGATTCAAGGTGCGGCCTCACCAGTGCCGAGTCCGGGGGCACAATCCCTGCCCCAGTCCTGCTGGCCACACTATTGCTGATGCAGGCCAGGATGCCATTGGCCTTCTTGGCCACCTGGGCACACTGCTGGCTCATGTTCAGCCGGCTGTCACCCAGCACCCCCAGGTCCCTCTCTGCTGGGCAGCTTTCCAGCCACTCTGCCCCGAGCCTGTAGCGTTGCAGGGGGTTGTTGTGACCTAAGTGCAGGACCCGGCACTTGGCTTTATTGAACCTCAGACAACTGAGGTTCAAACAATAATATTTACCACATTATAATAAGACAAGAATACAGTAATCTTCAGTCATCTTTTGACTCAAGCAGGTCTTGTTGCTGTTCAGTATAACTAGCAGATAAGATGTAAGAAACCCGTGCGAGAAAAAATGCTCTACAGTGCTGTTCACCAGTCTCCATTTATGCCACTCAGACTTAACTTCTTTGCTGTATAATAATCTGTATTTACATTCTACATTTTTTTCAAAAATTAAATTAAATTCTACCATGGACTATAATTTTACAGCATGTTTTCAATTAAAAAATTATACATGGATATATTTTCCTTTCTGCTGCAAGGCCTGTTATAGCGAAATACCTCTCCAAGGAAAAGAATTCAGAAATTGCTCAGAAAAAGGTAAAACAGTCTCTTCCTATTTCTTATTTCAACAGTCCTTCCACATCTCCTTTCTGGAATAAATCTCATGGAAAAAAGTCTGAAAGTATTGAGAATTGAGAACTGATTTCAGTAACACAGTGGTAAATCTGGTATTCATCTTCTATCTTCAGGAAAGAGTCTGAATCAATCAGCTACAGGAAATTTAATGAGACAAATAGCTGAGCACAGTCCCATTCAGGTTACAACATACGGGATGACCCAGAAGATCAGCGAACTGCCAGTGTGTTGGCTGATCTACTTGGGAAAAGATTGGCCCAAGCTCAGAGAGAGATAACAGCTGATACCACCTGGGCTTTTCTGGTAGAGAAAAGGCAGCCAAGAACAAATGCAAGTGTCACTTCTCGCTATCATTCATGCTGCTTCTAGTCCTCTGCTGCTTCCCCTCCATTTGTCTGGGAATACAGAACTCCAAGGATGCTTTATTCAACTGCACTTACACTGCATTTTTCCCTTCAGTATTGATTAACATTTACTTTGTGTCAGAATATACAGTTGGTAAGAATAATTAATGAATATATAATGAAGCTCAGAAACATGTATGGGAAATTATAAGTTGAGAGCTGTTCGATGGACATCGCAGGAAAAATGGGAAAGAAGTACAACATTTTCAAAAGTATGAGCTAATATCATAAAGCATAGCATAGCTCACAGCTTCAAGCGCTGAGTATTCCTGACCTGTGAATACAGGGAGTTTCTTCTCCCAGAAGCTAACAAAAACAAGGTAGGAAGGTGGTAAGCATTTAACCAAAATGGTTAATCAGGACCAAAAATAATGCGTTTATGTCCAGAAAACAGAGTACACACCAGAATGCCTGTCCTGCTACTGACTGGACACTTGACCCTCTGAAACAAAGGAGGATCTTTGATTAAGGTGCCTAGAGTCTAAGTGAGCTGACACCAACTCATTTAAAGACTGGTGACATTCAACCAGTGGGATCAAACTAAGCAGGCTTTTGGCTGTTCATACACCTATATTAGATTAACTGAAAAAGGGAGAGAAAAAAAATGCTAAATACTTTATTTTCAAAAGTATTAACATCAATTCGCATTAAATATATTAAAAAAAATCAAACCCATAAAAGATCCCACCAGAAAACCAGAAAACAAAAAACTTTAAAACATCTGGTTATGAGGAATTGTTAACTGGAATCTTATTTCAAAGTTAAAAGCAAATAGTTTCTTACACTGGTTTTGTTTTGATCAAGTATTTTCTAATATGTCGTTCCTAATGTTTGCTCCAAGGTAGCTATATTCTTTTCATGTGTCTGTATCGACTATATTTATGTGAATAATTTAGAGTAAGATTCCTTTTCAGACTTAGTACAGCCAAAACTATGACACTTAGTGGGCTTTAAGGAGGTTTCCAGAACAGATCACAGGATATAAATTATCAGTGAATACAGCTTATTCAGGGGAACCAAAAGGAATTGTGTTGAGAAAATGATGTGAAAATTTATAGTAAACTGAGAGGTAGGTATCCTGATTTTCTCTGTTGGTTCTGAGTGTATCATAACATTTGAAATTAGAAAAGGTTGAATTTAGAAACATACTAACTCGGTGAATCAAGATTGTGAGAGCATACGCCATCAGCGTGGAGAGACTTGGACTGCTAAGAACAGGTTCATCAGCAGACAAGAGAGGGTGGCAAAGTAACTAAAAAAAGATCAGAGTCAAAACAAGAGGTCAAGCCAGACAGCTCACTAGAATCTAAAATTTTATTTGAAAACTATTTTCTTACAGTCAGAAAAAAATTAACTGAAATTTGTACAGAAAGTATTTTGTTTCCACAGCCAGAAACTGTAGTTCTTTATAGTTTATCTACAGTTTACTCTGTTCAAGATTAGTAATAAGAAATAAAATCCTTCAGCACAGCTTCTTTACCATTTCATCCGTTAGCTGTCGAAGGCAATTGGTGGATTACTAGTGCCAGATAGGATTCCAGTTGTTGTCTTATACCCTTTTAATGTTGACATTCTAGCTATTTGTCACCATCACTGTGAACCCAAATACAGAAACACTGAATAAAATTTATTGAATTTGTCCTCTTAAACCTTCCCTACTTGACCTTTTATTTCTTCTTTTGATTACTTGTATTTAATAAAATGTGGGATTGAAAACCTGTAGTGTTTTGGGAAAAAAAAAGCCACCACATCTAGATGAAGGAAGAATAATTTTGAAATTTGCACAGGTTCAGAAACAAATGGATGGCCTTTTCCAGACTGAGCTACTAGATAAAACCAGGGGAAAAAATTCACCTTCAGAAAGCAATATAAATATCTGAAACCAGCTATTGTTTGGTGTTTGTGAGTCAGCTGACATCATGTTGAGCACATTGCGACAGATATGATCTGCATGTTTTTGCTATAAAACATTCTTTCATCAGCTTCTAATCAAGTTTCCCACCATTTGAGATGTGCCCTTTGGTGCTGATTTCAGCCAGAGGCGTCTGTAGAGACGCTGGAGATGCCCTGGGATGCCCACAGGGCTCTGGTGACACAGGAGTAGCAGGAGCCCCACACCTTCCCAGAGAGGGGGCTCGGGACACCCCAAGGCTCCTCAGGTAGCACTAGAAACCCTGGTTTGGGCAACCAAGGGAAGCCTCTGCAGTCCTGGGGCAATAGCACGTGAGTCTCCCTTCATCTGTGTGCCACTGGCTGTCAGCTGGTTCATACAGCAGTGAATCCCTTGTGTTCACTTGAATCTTCATGCTCTGCTTGTAGAAATTACTATTTCTTCTGTGGCAATTCAGTAAAAGTCACTGACTGACAATGAATCACATATTTATTTATGCAGGCACGCAAGTTCTCTGTCGAGACAGGCCTTGAATTTCACCATCTAATCTAAATCATTTTAATAATTACCTCTCACTCAGCTTTTCTTATTTAATTCATATTTTAGCCTCAACTTCATGTCACTCAGGTGTTTCCTTCAAAGACGAAATGTCTTGCTAGCAAGAGACTATTTTTTCCTTTTCCTCAAGCCCTTAAGCATTTCCATAATCTGATTTTCTGCAGCTACTGTTCATTTCCATTTCTGCAGAGATCACGGCAGGGAATTCAACAGAGCTTGCAGCTAAGCCGTTCACTTCGTTGAAGGTGGAAAGGAGATCGATTGTGGGATAAGGCCCATTGCCGATCCTCAGGCCGGTGCTGAATTCAGGCAGAAAGGAAATGGTTTCCTGGTTCTGACGTGTTCCCTCACCTCTGGTATCTGATACTCTGCTCAAGGAAGCCTAGGAAGGTTAGAGGCCACCTGCCAAGGAAAGAGGCTTATAATTGTTGTGTGACGCTAAAGGAATCACCGTGGCTGAGTTCTTTGTATTCAGGGCAAGCCGTGGGTCTCCCTGGTGTAACTCAACTGGTATGTTCATTGGCAGAAGGGGATTTTTCATCTGCCATCCATGATGATAATCACCGATGGTGAAATTTGTGTTACTAATAAAGAAATTATAAAAGGAATATATGCCATTTATTACAAATGTCATTTTAAAAGGCAGCAGATATTACAATAATATATCATTTTTTGCCCCCAAAGTCTATTACTGTGTATACTGAGAAAAGACATTTCTATTCCTTCAGGCTTTCATAACACTGTGCCATCGATTTTAGCATTAAATATGATTAGTTAGCATTTTGCTTCTTTCCCATGGCCTGCTGCCAAAAGATATTTATTTTTAATTTAGTGCTTAAAGTGAAGTAAAGCAAACTCCCACCGCACATTCTAAAAGCTCAGCTCAATTTCTTAACCTGGATCTAAGGAATACCTTTACGCTAGATTATTCTAGCTTTAGTTTAAAGTAGTATCGTAAGTGAACAATTGCATTCTCTCTCCTCTTTCTCAGAAAGGGGCTGAGTCATGGGATCTAGAGAGACAGCCGAGGGCTTTCCAGAGCTAAGTCTAGCAAATGCTGCTGCAGACACGGCTGCTCCCAGGTCTGGCTTCCCCAGCTCAGGCCAGAGGAAGGGTAGTGCAAGCACTCTGTGTCTGCTGCACAGCAAAGGTGCCCACTCACGTCACCCTCTTTGACACAGGGTCGTTTGACTTCATCTGTTCAATTTTGCAGCACAGTGAACTAGGAAGAGCTCTTCAGCTCCAAAGTAGACAAGGTGCCTCAGCACACAGTGGTAATAGGCAACACTGTCTTTGACGGACATATCAGGTTTTTTCCAAAGCGATTTATGTCCCTGTGTGAATCTCAGTTAGAGGATTAAGCTGTTTGTTATCCCAGGCCGCAGTTTTGCATCACTAGCTCGTAGATAACTCCTTCCACCTTACCTGCTGGACACACTATGACGCAGTTCATACTCTGTCACAGTGATGCAGCAGCTTATTTGTGGATGTCCATTCTGTGGGAAACAAAGCCGTACCCTCTTCTCCCTAATAAATCTTACAAAAAGAGAGAAAGCCATTTTCTCTCATGTATTTTATTGAAATCCTGAAATGAAATTACAGATACTGAAATTAATGCTGGGGAAAGCAGCACTAAAATAAAAAAAAAAATATCTCCACTAATGGATTATTTTTTTTTTATCACTAATTACTATGTTGAGCAAACCCTCTCATCTCAAGATGACAGTCAGGATGTGATATGTGAACGTGATATATACCTCATTTTCAAGCTCAGATGACATAAACTTTAGGAAGGGAATTGTAAGCTTAAGTACTAAATTCTCTGACTTTGGGGGAGTTTTATACAGCCTAAAGCGAGAAGAAACAAAACCGACAAGAGAACAGTACTTGTGTACTTGTGCATGTATTTATTTGCACATGTGTGCAGGATGGGGCTATTCATCTGTTTGAATCTATAGATTCTGCACCAGATTCCTCTCCTTCATTTGGTGCTTTTTGGTGCTTCAGATGTCCCGAGCAGCTGCAATATGGTTATCAAAATATTCCTTTTCAGCTGATGTATAGCGGATATATCAGAGTACAGGGGTGTCTTCCTCACCGTGCATGCAGGAGGAGGGAGTCACTGCCGGCAGAGCGAGCTCTGCCCCACCAGCTCTCAGCTGTCCATTCCTTTAGAATCCAGGCGTCCCCATGAGAATCCCACAAACACACCTCAAGTGCAGCTCAGGAAATCTGTCACCTTGCTTAGGGACAGACAGAGCTGGCACCAAACTTAGCAGTGGAAAAGGGTCAGACATTTCGGTTTCGCTGAAATAATTTGGGTGGCCATTGTATGCAAAGACACTGAATATGAGCAAGCACAGATATGTGCATGAAACAAATGTGATAAAAACCCTTCCATAGGCTTTTGACTGCGTTCTATGTACTTACAAATTTACTGTGTTACGACACTATATGCCATATTCCAGATGTCAGGGAATCTTCTAGTTCCTCTACATAATTTTTAAAAATCCCTACTTGTGGAACCTGTCTGCCGTTCCCATAAACTGTAATTCTTCCCTCTTCATTCTTTCTTCCAAAATAAGCAATCAATTACTTTTCTGAGCAGAAGAATGGGCAGCATGCATCTCTGAAGCCTTGCTAGGGTTACGAAGCAGTAACTAGCACTGGTAGAGCAGTGAGACAGAAGCAGGTGTCATAAATCGTTACATAACATTTGTTTCCAGCTTTCCAAAACATTGAACTTCTCACTAGCTGCTATGAAGAAAGTTAACTCTGTCTCAGCTGAAACCAGGACATTGGGCTAAGAATGGAAGAAACTAAGATAGAAGCCTACAAAGCTGAGAAAAGGTATTTGGGAATTTCATTAGCAGGTATTAAAACTTCACTGATATCATTGTATTTTGACCCATACACTGGTAAATCACTGTTTTTTCTCACAGACACACATACAAATATGAAAGCAACCAGGGCATCTGGTATTTTGTTTAAAATCTTGTGTTCCCAATGTTCCGTGGAACATGCTGAACACTAACATTCACACTGTGCAAAACCACAAGTTATTACATCCCTCGCAGCCTCAGTCTGCTCAGTCTTTAAAATGAAGGTGGTAATCCTCCTTTTCCCTTTCTGAGCCTTACTAATTTAGATAATCCCTTGATTTGTGTTTCCTCAACCCTACCATCTCTACTGAGACCTGTAGGGACTGCCACACTTCCAATAAACAATAATAGCGAGACAACATTTAATAGGCTTATAACTAGTTTGGGCTGACAAACGCACATCTTCATTGTGACATTGTCACTTACAAGTAATACAGATTATTATCTGCTCATCATGTCAAGAACACCTCAAAAAATATTATTCACCCCAGAATTATACAGATAAAACCTTTGTATCGCTCTTCACATGGTCATCTGTTTTATAGAGATAGAGAGAAACACTATTGTTTTTCTTTCAACATTTTCCATTACTGTTTTATGAGTTAAAACCTATATTGTGTGAAATCCTTTCCTGGAAAGAGGGCAGTAAAGGACCGGGCAGATGGCATTTTACAGACTTATAGGATTCAGCAGCTGAGCCTACAGCCAAATGAGAGATGAGAGCAGCAAAAAAACCTGCTCTTCCCTGGAAACATTGTAAACGGATAGAGCTATTCTCTACATGTGAAATTTCTTTAAATCCGTAGAGCAAATCAGATTAAAGGCTGGCATAATTCTTTCTGGATGAAATCACATTCTGCGCGTATAAATTCTATGTGATGGATTCGGATTGCTAAATACTGTTGTACGGAGATATTCAGCACTGGTTCCATCTCAGGAGAGGTATATGAAGGCAACAGAATTAGGAGATGGTGTTGGACTGATATCGCCCACCCAGGTTCTGTCTGTTCTGGTCAAAACTGCTTCTCGTGTACAAGATGAAGGGGTGCAGAAAAGAGACAATGAGGGTTCAAGAATTATTCCACTTAATTACAAACAAAAAAAAAAAACAACAGTCACCTTAAAGGGTATTTTTGTTTTATCCCATAGAAGAAAGTGAAACGAGAAGGCTGAGCTTTCAGGGCAGCCAGTTGGAAAGCTCAGACAGACTTTGGGAAAGCAAAGTGTGGAGAACCTCGGTCCTCTGTTAAAAAGCTGAATTTTTTAAACATTATTCTTTATTCTTTGATGAGTAGGATGAAAATTGTCTCAAATTTTGATAAAAACTAAGTCCTAGGCCCATGAAGTGTGCAGATACTAGCCAAATACTACCTAAACGGCTAAAACTTACCGTCTTTTTAAAATGTACAAAAAGCCTTGCTTCCTCTGATCCAAAAATCCTCACCTCATGCAAATACAGCATATGTTATCGGTGATTTCTAGTATCTTATCTTTAAGCAAGATGTACAAATTACTTGGAGCAGGGCTTGTCTTTCTGGTACTGGCCTACATAATACAATATCAATATAATGTCAATATGTCCGAAGAACAACGGGAATGTCCAAGCTTTATATATATAACAATCCCTTCTGTTCCTCCTCCGGTTTATATATCTAGTTAAAAAATGAATATGTTTCAGAAAAAGAGGAGATAAGAACAGACAATGGACTGGAACTTCCATTTTTGTACCGATCCTGCATTTTCATCCTATTTCCTTCCCCCCCCCCAGAGAACAGTAAGGATGATTCATCCAGTACAGGTATAATCAGAGGGAGGAAGTATCAGCTGTATATAACTATATACATAAACACACACATCTATCTGCCTTAACTTTTGAGTTTTTCTCCTCCAAAATTGCAAAGTGAAGGAAAACAGTCAGAAATGCTTCAGAACAGCACACAAAAATTTTTCATTACGAAAGCTGTGAAAATATGTTGACTAAAGTATTTTAGGAAAAGAAGTGCAACTTTTTGAAAATAAACACATCTCCTGTGGAAACTTCAGTTTGGACTGGAAATGTGTGTCTCCTGACGAAAAATAAACACTTTCATTTCACTAAATTTTAGAATAAGAGAGTTTAAATTTTATGCAATAAATTGTAAGCATTTCAAATTTAAAAAAAAAAATGCTTTGTTCAAATTTTAGCACGATATCTCTGGTTCTCTTATAGCTGATTCTGGCACTGAACTGGTCTTGTACTTTATCGCTGAGGTTTGTCCTAAAAGGAATTGTGCAATGGGAGTTAAGTAAACAGTAGCTATTTTATCTCCAAGAAGTTCAGTGATGACTTACACACTACTTTGTTGTGTGAAAATGGTCTGCTCATTTTTATATACCAACATGAAACGAGAAAAAAATAATCCTTCCGTCACATGTTTGAGCTTGAACGTGAAACACAAATCATTGCAGACCTTATCTTGCAGCCCATAATTGCAAGAGTATTCCTACTAGTGTAAGTAAGGACTATAGGATTAACACCTCTATGAGAAAAAAAAATGTTTCTAATGAGCTGTGGTGTATCCACTCAGAGTGAAAGTAAATTTCTGCTGTATACAGTGGCTTTTTGTGATGCCTTCTTTTGCATTACACAAAACCCTAATTCCGATTGTATTTCAGTGAGCATCTACTAGTTGTGTGGTTATACATTCGTTTTCCCTCTTCTTACTGCAGCTAAAATCAACAAGGGGAGTGATCTTTTAAGGTGTGTTAAAATACAACCCCCTTAGTGGATATCTTACTTTAGGTATTTGAATGAAGGATGTTTCAGTTTATTAGGGTATGCAGACAGATAAAATGGAAAAAAGAAGAAGAGATGGATCTTCCAGGCCACCATGGCCGTCTACACAAGATAGACTGGGACACCTTATGGAGGTGGTGAGTAGGTCACCTGCTTGTTTCTGCTTAGCAAGAGCCACTAAGGAACTACGGAAGCACACAGGGCTTTTTCTTGGGGAAAACACGTGGGATGGGTGAAGCGCCATAAGTGACAAGGATCATTCCTAGGCAGTGTATCCTTCCTTCCAAAGAGACAGCAGGTAGACTTCTGAGACTGATTCTTTGACTCCTCTCCTCTCCCTCCCCACCAAAGAAAAACAAAAACAAAAATGGAAAAAAAAACATCACAAGAGAATGAGAGCTATTTCTCCGCTCTTTAATTCAATTTCTCCTTCTGTAAACTAATGCTGGCACGGCTGACACACCATATGAAATGTGTCGCAGACCTCACTATAAGCACCTCTGATACTTTGCTGCCGAAAGGCTCATTCAGGTCTTAAAAGGTGCATGAACATGGAAACACGTTTCATGTGAGTGGAACATGCTGAGCTAAATATATAAATAAAATCCTCTACTAGGGGAAAACAAATGTCAAATCTGACTCTGTGGGGGCTCCCTGTAGTTACAAGGTTGTAGTTAAGATTTCATGGTATTTGGTCTATAGCAGTTTTCTCTTTCTTTATTATTTGTGAATTTGGCTTTTGTAGTGCTGAGTGAGGACCAGCCTACCTGACCTGTGTATTATTCCAATCTCCTTTTAAAGCTTCAAGGTTGCACGCAGCATGGATGATTTGATGATTTCAGCTTCTCTTAACTTATTCATTCTAGCTCTGAAGTCAACCGTGATAGTGGCTACAACAGCCAGTTTCAGCCGGCACATCTCCTAGTGTTCTTGCTTGTAAAGTATTCATTTAATGCCTCAGCTCTTTCACCATCCTCTGTGGCTTCAGGTCCCAATCATTCTCGCGGTGCTGTGACTTCCTCTCTGGGTCCTCACCCACTCTCACAAGAGCAACAAAAACCTTTTCAACCTTCTGGCATTTCTGCCCATCACTTAAAAATACTTTCTTGCTGCACCAGCTGTATATTTTCAGAGTTTAAATCAACACAGATGACAGCATTTTGCTGAACCAGCTTCAGGAATCATGGGTCAGTACATCGTGTCAATCCAGGAAAATCGCTTGATATCAGCTCCAGAGTTTTCTAGTGACTGAATTGGGTAAAGAAGTTCCTAGTAGCCTACATGGTATTATGGACTACAAAAAGCACTGGCAAACTCTTCCGAAACCTCAGTGAAAAGATCAGTTTGCTGTTCATCTGACGATGCAATCATTTACGGCATGTCTTTAAAATTCCTTTTCTGTGCAATATTAAACTAGTGCAAAACCACAAGACTGCATGAGTCTGAAGCGGATATAAGGAACTTGCACTGGCTCACTCTCTCACTGCAAGGGCAGCTATTATGACTGAGATATTATTTACCAGAGCCCTGCATTACATCAGAAAACAACCTTTCTCAGAAGATTTGGGACCTAGTACTGCTCTTTTCATACTTTTCTTCTATAACTCAGAAGACTTGTGATTTGGAGCTGGGGATGAAAATTAACTTCTGTCCAATGGAAATAGATATTTTCTGCAGAATATAAACACAAATAAGCATGTGGTACAGAAGATTTTGTTCAGAATGAGCATTTTGTAGGAACGTACAGGATAGAATTTCTGTTCCAACAGGACAAGAGATTACTACACATGAGGACTATAATTACTACACACGCAACTCTGGGGATAAATTAGTAAGTGATTGCCTCAAGGGAGTGTGATTTGCACATTGCTGTAGACTCCATATAGCCAAGCATTTTCAATCTTATGACATTGCAGTAGCCACCCTTAAAGGTGCAGTAAAACATCTGCTGTCATTGCTGCTGCCACATTCCTAGTGTTTAAATAACTTGCTTATGCCCCATATGGATCCTGCCCACCAGGTATTGCTCACGATGCCTGAGGATGTTAATAGCATGGTTGTGGTCTTTTTCCCCACTTCATGTTTATTTCTTCTCTCCTCTTTAAGAGAAAAAGCTATAAAGATGTGCTTACATGTATTTAATTCTCCCGTGTGCACGTGGATATTAATGAATAACGTATGTTGGCTTTTTACCTTTGTTTCCACTCTGTTAGGTATACCTATAGTGCTTTAAGCTCACCTTTTTGACTTTTACTTTTCCTTTCTTGGTTTGTTTTTCCCACTCCCTTTTAGACAAGAATGCAACGGAACAGGTTGCCTGTGGTCCTTGAGCAGTAATGCAGAGAAGTGGGGATGAGCTCAAGATTCTTTATGCTATTCAAGGCATAAAGATGGAACTAAAAGAAGGGTGCAACTGTAATTCTTTACAGGGACTGATGCGTTTGGAAGGTCAGTTTCAGACAAGCAAGGACAAAGGGTTACTGTGTGCACTTGCACCCTCTTAGCAGCCGTAGATGCACATCAAGCCAACCTGATGTGTGGGGGTTGTGGGAAAATTTGGGGGGTGAGGGGGATAACGATGACCCCCATGAGAAGCTGCTGGAAGTTTCCTCAGCTCCAAGTCAGACCCGCCTCTGGCCAGGGCTGAGCCCGTCAGCACCTCTGGGAATGACAGAGTGAAGAGGGGGCACAGCGCAGGGAGCAGGGGGTGTGTGGCCCTGGCCTGGCCCCAGTGCAAGAGCTCTCCAGGAGCCACCAAAAGAACCTGCAGCAGAAGGAGTAGCATATGAGAGAGACACTACACAGACACGAAGGGCAGGGAAGAGGAAGGAGAGGGAGGAGGTGCCGGAGCAGAGATTCCCCTGCAGCCCGTGGTGAGGAGCACGGGGAGGCACAATGTCCCCGTGCAGCCCATGGCACCTGAGCAGAGCTCGCCTGCAGCTCATGGAGATGGAGCCGTGGAGGACCCCGCGCTGGAAGAAGTGACTGTGCCCGAAGGAGGCCGTGGCTCTGTGGGAGGGACCCACACTGGAGCAGTTGTGGAGAACTGCGGCCCGTGGGAAGGACTCAGGTTGGAGCAATGGAGAGCAATGTTTTTGAGCCTGGGAAGAAGGGAGGTAGGGGAAAGTATCCTTTTAATATATGATTCTTTTTCTCATTATCCTACTCTGGTTTTGATCAGTAACAAATTAGAGTGCTTTGATTTTCCCCAAGTTGAGTCTGCTTTTGTTCGTGAAGATAAGTGTTGAGTGATCCCTTCCTGTCCTTTCTTCAACCCAGAAGGTTTTACCTTTTGTTCTCCTGATGCTTCTCCACATCCCAGCAGGGGCAGATGGAGTGAGCTAGTACCTGTGTGGTGCTTACATACCAGCTGGGTCTAACCCACGGTACCTGAGCATCATTCTCATCCTTTAATTTCCCCAAATGAGGCACAGACATCCCCTCTATGTTGCTTTCTTTAGTAACGAGTAAAAATGGTGTTGCTGATGCTGGTATTATTTCTGTGTTCTTAGGTAAGATACCTCAGATTCTTCTGGAAAAGCAAAGGTAGAGAAAGAATTCTTCACGCAAAAAAATGGAGCCTCATCTCGAATGCATAAAACAAAGCCTTGCTTTTTTCTACTATGCTAGACATTTCCCTACAGTATGCCCTCAAGTCTGGCTCAGGAAGATTTTGATTGATTTGGAAGTGAAGTATTGCTGTCCTTTAGTGGTAAGATTTTTTTCAAAGGAATTTGTAAAACCTTTTCCTCCTGTCAGTACTTTAAGTACTTTATTTCCCTTAGGATGTCACCTCGCTGGCTATTTAAATTACCTCCAGAGTTTTTGTCTCAGTAGCTTGTTAAACTGTAACACATTTGTATTATTCTTTTGCATGGAAAACTGCTTCTACTAGGCTTTCTAAATGCATTTTATCTTTCAGCTTCTACTTAGGGCTTTCTGTCCCACTCCACAGCAGGCAGGCATAGCAGCCAAGGAGGGCCGTAAGATTACAATCTGCTGCAGAAAATAATGCTATTCTCTCTCTTTCTTCCGAAGGATAGTGTCATAGAGGAGGTCAGGTACCTTCTGAATTCCCCTTACAACCTTTGTCAGTGGAAGGAAAGCACCTTTATCCATTGCAGGAAAGGTGCAGTAAGTTTTCCTTTCTTGACCTTTCGTTATCCATGACAATTTTGGTGTATGCAGAAGTCAGCTTTGGAAGCATACAGAATTTCACACTGCCGGATTGCCCGAGGACTCAGTAGGGCATTTGATGGCAGTAGGATGACCATCTGCACCCATGTAGGACATTCAATACCATCAGGATGATCACCTGTGCCCTCGTGAAAGTCCTGCTTTCAGGGACAGCCCTGCGTGTGGCTCATCGGATGGTCATTCTTACACCTGCCACTCAAGGGCTATGTGGACTTAGCACTAGCAAACAGCAATAAACAGTATTTCTTTACAAACCATACAAAGAAACGCAGTACACCGAATATGGGTAGGGCTAGCACATTCCTAAAATACTTACCTAGATACAGGGGGGAAAGCAGAAAGTGGCAAAACAATCAACTCGATGAGAGGACAAAGAAATGGGAGGTCAGTAGCACAGCCGGAGACATTAAGTCGACAAGACTAAACTGACACTTGCTTCTCTGATTGAGGGGTTAATGGAAATAGCAAATGGCACAGCTTTAATCTCGCCTTGAGACAACGACAGTAATGAAAACAGGAACTGGCTGCAACTTAACCCATTCTTTGAGTTGTCTTAAAACTGTAATCTCATAATCCTCTTTAGATGATGGAGTTCGTAAGGCTAGAAATAGTAATCTTTAATGGCATTTTCCAAGCCACTAACAATGTGTATACCTCAAGAGAATGCCATGTGTCACAGCCTTTTTCCAGGCTGGAAAGTACTTGGGATTATTGTTGGTTTGCCCATCTTTCACATTTTATCTCTTTGTCCTAAAATGTAATCTGTTTCTGATTTTTTTTATGGTTTTTTTTTTTCTCTCTTGGTACCAAAATGTCACATTATAGGAAAGAATAGTCATTCTGTTGCACTTCTCTGAGCACTCAGAGCTTCATTAACGTGCTACCAAGGCAAGGAGACTTTTCCCAGTGATGGGAGCTGAGCTGGGCCCTGACTCATTACAGAGCCACACCTGCAAATTCACTGGGACAATGGTAAATGTTCCTGATTTTTTCATGCCCTGAAGCACCAGACCCAGATAGATGATAGTATAAATAATGCAGAAATGCTGAGAATCTCTGAAGATTTTTTCAGAAAGTTCTGTGGATTGTCTTTTCCCCTGAAGACAAGGACAAACACTGTCACGTAGTCTCCCATCCAGTCAGTTTTCAAACAGCAGATGTCTTGCTTCCTGTCCTTGAAGTGCTTTATATCCCCATTTGCTTAAGCAAATCCAGTCTGGAGGTCTTTAAAAAGTTCCAAATACTTCTGCATTTTACACTCTCATCTGACTCTGAGTTTCAGGACTCTTTCAGCCCTTAGTTCTTCCCAGGGCTAAGCACCTGCACTCAAGAAAGCTGAAGTAATCATCTTCAAAGTATACTCTCAGGGTGCCTGCACAAATCTGGCGTGTGCTGCACCAATATGTTCTCCTATGTGAAGCCCTTGCTTGAATTTTCATCAGACAAAAACTTTGTCGAGCTTGATTTATGAGTAAAGAAATGATGGGCAAAGAAAAGCTTTGAAATAATAATAATAATAAGATTAATAATAGTATTTAAAAAAATAACACCATGGCTTAAAGCACAGAACACCAGCTGTTGGTTGAATAATACAAGTAGAAAGTTTCAGTAACTCTGAACATAAAAAAATAAGCTTTCACAATAAAGATATTCAAAGAGAATTTAATTTGATTTTAGATATGTAAATAGTTCACATCTGTTAAGGTGGGTTGGCAATGGGATTAGGGTGATTCCTAAATTAGCAGCTCCAATGAGGCAGAAGAATGAGCCATTCTGTTAGATCTGGAGGGCTCAAGAAGATCTGTCATGGGGCAGCCCCGTTTCAGATTTATGCTTCTGAACCCGTAAAGTGTTCATGGCATTGCATAAGCAGCAGCCTGCCAAGAAGCAGAATGGTAGTCTGATTGTATACTTCCTTCAAGCACAAAACTAGTGACACAAAATCTCACACTAAGGTTTGAGCTCCTATGGATACTTTCAGCTTCTAGATGTGCCTAAATTTCAGGAGCATGCATAAAAAATAACTCTTTCCTCTCTTGTTTTGTAGGGACTATAAGACATCCTTAAGGTAAATTTTGTGGCTGGCAGAGGAGGCGTTTTTTAATTAATCTGGCAGGAAGTTTTCTTCATAAAAATGTCATCATTTATTCATATTCCACAAATCTTGTTCCAAAGCTCCTTGACATCCTATGGAAAGATTCATCTTGGTTTCAACATGCTAGCACAATATATATTCAAAATGTTTATTCTAGCTAAAGAGCATGATGTCACATCAAGAAGAAGAAATGTCAGATCAGATGTCCTCAGTCATTTACTTTTTGGCCTTTTTGTCTGTGATATTCTGACAACATAGCTAAAATACTAGATTATTTTCTTCCTAGCAAATGTATTTCTAACAGCCTTCTTTGGGAAAATGACTTTTAGATCTTCCTTTTCTAAAACTTAAACAATTTTCCATGCCTTGGGGACAATACAAAGAAAGTTACCTCTCTATTGGCATATGAAATAAGGATGGTTGTTTTCATACAGTGATACAGATAAGGGAGCATGCTTGACTGAAATGGAAGATCTGCAAATTGAAGGATTCAGCTCCAAATCGTCTGTATTTTCTTTACTGTTATCATTTACTCATTGATGCTTTTTCATTTACTTAATGAACTTGCCAAAGTAATCAAAATACATTTATCTGCAGAATCAAAAAAAAGTGGAATCATATACAAGTCACCAAAAAGAGAACATACTATTTACTTCGGAATTAAACCTGTGAGGGAGTAGGTGGAACTTTTTAACATTTTGGGTCTTGTGTTTCACCAAATACGTCTGCAATGAACTAATTCCAGCAGGAAATTTTCACAATTGATTGGCCATTGTGTTGTGGTTTGTTTGTCGATATGTGGATGCAAACTGGAAACGTATGGTTGGAATATGTCCCACTTGGTCCAGATGATATCACTGCTGATGAGCTGTTTGTTAATTAAAATTAGTAAAGAGAAAGAAATATAATGAGCAGGTTTCTAACTGAAATACAATGCAAAGCAAAACTACCACCTTACCATTCATAAATAAGGCTTCTGCTATATCTGGATTATAATGTTTGTTTTTTCTTGTGTAACCTTTCCCTAGGAAAAACAAAACCACATTTTTTTGGAACATTTCTAAATGTATTTGACAAATAAACAATTGTTGAACTGCATGCCAAAACTTTAGGGGTTTAATGATCTACATTATCGTCAGCTCACTGAGGACATAACTCTGTACACCTCTTTTTACACTCTCAAAAATGAAGGAATTTTAGCTTTAGGCAAAGAGAACCCACTATGGCCTTCATTTCATAACAATATTAAAAAATATATGATTAAGTGAAAAAGTATTTATGAGAATTTGAACATGTTTCTTCCTTATACAAAAATACGTTTGTAGCATTATCTACTGGTTAATAACTCTGCAGTCCTGATAACCTGCATGTGGGTCTAAGTACCAAGCAAACCACCTTTACCATAGCCAGGTGGTAGCCTCTCATAATCAGATTCATTCTCAGGTTCCTATTTCAGGCTCTTTTCATGTTGTTCCTCCTAAACATGTTTAAACCCAGCTCACCAATGCTAGATTTGTGCTATGGGACCTAGAAGCATTTTCCAAATACTGACTCTGGCTATGTACCTACATGCCACCAGGACGTCACTGTGACATCTCAGTGCTGGCACACAGGTTACACTACCGGTTTACTTTAGAAGTTTTGCATTCCTTCAAGTTTACATAGGAAGAAAAATTTACCAGCAAAAATCCCATCTGACAAACCTGACTGCTCACCTGGAGACACCGACAGGAATTCCACCAGGATGAAAACACTCAAATCTCCACAGGAGCCCAATCAATTTAGATTTTGTAGATTTTTCCATGATGATTAGCACTATTTAAGTTTAGGGATTACTGCTTCCAACCTGAAACAACGCTATGACAATTCCCTATGATAATAAAAAGAAGAGAAAACAGTTTTTCCTTATGATCCCCGGCTTTATTCTGTCTTCCTTCCTTGGTTTCTAAGAGAAGCAGTACAACATCCGTCTGATGAGCCAGTTTTTGGACAGAGCATGGATGCCCAATCTTACAGCAGAAAATACAAGCTTGAGGTATGTTAAAGAGGAAGATATAAAAGCTGCCTGCAGACAACCTGAAAAGTAGGAACAGTGGCGATAAAGTTCATGATTCAGCAATTAAATGATATAATAGATCACAGGCCAATTAATCCAAACCAGAAATCTTTCTGAAAATGCTACAGTGGAAGGAGAACTATTTTACAAAGAAAAAATACAAAGAATAAGCGTTTGTTCAGTGGAAGTGTTGCACTAAACAAGCAATTATTCAATTGAGACACTGCACAAAGCTGTCAATTAGTATTTCATAAGGCATTACGCATAATACGAACAGCTCTTCAGCTGCAAATTTGAGGAGCATTTATTTAATATTGTTCAAAATGAAAGTATGCAATTTATTAAGTAATAATTATGTTCAAGGAAGAGTGATTTTAGCCTTGGAACACGGGAAATAACTGTACTAGATTAATTGGCATTTGCGTATCCTCAGTATTCAAATTCTTGAAGTCTATTCGAGTCAGGTGATCAATAAAATATATTGAAGCCTGATTTTAATAATCAGGTGACCCATACTGAGATTCAGAAGAAGAAGATATTCTGAAAAATACTCACGAAAGCAATTAGCATACTTCTGTGTGTTATAAATGTCTGTACTGCTTCTAGTTGGGATGGAATTAACTTTCTTCACAGCAGCCGGTGTAGTGCCGTGGCTTTGTACCTGGGACTAGAAGTGTGTGTGGATAACACACCCATGTTGTGGCTACGGGTGCACAGCACCAAGGCCTTCGTTCTTCCCATCCTCCCCCCATAGCAAGCAGGCTGGGGCTGGGCAAGAGGCTGGGAGGGGACATGGCTGGGACAGCTGACCCAAACTGACCGAAGGGATATGCCGTATCGTATGACATTGTGCTCACCAGTCCTCAGGGAAAAGAGGAAGGAGGGGGGAACGTTCACGACAATGGCATTTGGTGTCCCAAGCAGCTGTTAAGCGTGCTGAGGCCAAACTTCCTAAGAATTGGCCGGACACTCACCTGTTAATGGGAAGTAGTGGCTTAATTCCTCTTTTGCTTTGCTTGTGTGCTCAGCTTTCACTTTCCATATTAAACCACCGTTATCTCTATCCGTTGGTTTTCTCACCTTTCTTCTATGTTCTCCACATCCTGTGGGAGACGGGAACGAGTGAAAGGCTGGGCGGGTGTTTGGATGTTGGCCAGGGTCAACCTACCACAATGTGATAATTTCTGAAGATTAATATAATGTCAGCCATCACAATCAAGGGAATGAGCAATCTCACAATGGCAGAAAGGAAGGATTGTTGCAATTCCTTTCTATCAATAGGGAGCTCATGGAAGCTGTCTGTGTTCCATGACTGACAGCCTAGCTCAACTTTTTGGCTGAAATACTCTCGTGAGACTCAGAAACTTTCCCTCATCTTATTTTGACAAACAGAACATTTCAGAAAATGATTCAAAAGTCACTGAAGGGAACAAGAATCTGGCTTAGCCTGATTTACAGGGATCCCACCGAAATCTGTTCCACTGTAGCCATAAGCAATAAACAACCCACAGCAGACAAACTTTCTTGAGGTCATTTATGTCATCTCTTCATAATTCCCCCGTAAATGTTAATGCAATGCTTGTCGTCTTTAGCTATGACATATCTGAAATGCTCTTTTCAAGAATTTCTCCATTATCCCTGCCTCTCCTCTCAATTGACACAAATGGAACAGTCCGTTAATTAGCTAGTCATGTAAAAGATTGACAGGAAGATCTGGCTCACTTACAAAAATAGGGAAATTCAATTTTTTTGCTTCATTTAGTATAAGGCCCAAAGTTTCTGAATCCTAACACCAAACTGAATATTACACTAACCAGGAAAAATAATTTAATTAGCAATAAAATTTTTATAAGCTTTAGAAGTCAGTGAAAAGAATATTAAAATCTCTTATAAACTTACTAGTAAATAAGTGCAAAATGATAATATCTTTTGGAGATTACTTGTGCTTGAAACACCTATAAGAAGTGAGAGGTCAATATCAAAATTTTCCAAAATGTGGCTTCTATTTTAACAATGCCAGTCAAAACCATCAGAGTTTGACAAATCATATTTCTACGCTGGGAAGACAGTATCAGATTCCCCATTTCCTGCTAACTGCAAAGAGTGCTTGTTTTGTAAAGTACCACTGACCAGGCTTCAATAAAATGATAAACTGCTTTGGGCTTCTGAGGAACCAGGACATCCCAATGACACTTAATAAGAACAAAATCTTTGAAGGTAATGGGACAACTGCAATTGAAAATTTAAACCCAGGTTTTTGAAAAGGTTTCAAAATATTTCACCAGACGAAAAAAGAGAGAAAGATTGGTCATGCATGCAAAACACTAAACTGGGATGTAGAAAATCAGCTCAATCCCTACCACCAAAATCTTATGTGGCCTTGAGAAAGTTGTTTAATCTTTCTGCACTCCTTTTTCCCACATGTAAAGTGAAGGTGGAAGAGGAAGCCAGAAAGGAACCAATTTATCCGTGTCTTCAAGGGACTAACTTTCTTTAATGGCCACTTAGTAAGCTGGTATCCATCAAACCTAATGTCTTTTAAAAAGACCAGATAGTTTCAAAATATATATGAAGAAGAGTTAGTCAAAAGTTTCACTCAAAATTAGGCTGACTCATCAAATGTGAATCTCTTCAAATTCGAGGCTTTCTTTAGGGCAGCAGTCAGAGTCCATAATAAAATTTAGATCTTGGATTTTTTTGCTCCATTCAGAGGAGTTAGAGTCTGACTTTATGGTTTGCTTCAAAATTCCTTTTTAAAGGGGGAAAACAAGAAGATAATGATATTGCAGTCTTTCGAAAACACCTTGCTAGATCTCCCAACAAACCATCACAGTTCAGTGCAGCAAAGCAAACTGTTCATTTGGTCCTTAATTTATAATTGCTGTTGTCATTGGAATTTGTCCTGCACATTTTTCTCTTGAGAGCAGAGTTTGTTCTCAGGATCTAAATGGGGCAAATATTTTCACCTGGTTCTCATCCTTCTCTGGCAGTAAAAAGACACAAGAAGAAATAGAATCAAAGACAGACTGGCCACTGCACAGTCAAAAAAATTAATCTACCATTATCCAATGTGCAGAATAAAAAGGGCACACCAGGTGTGGTAATGAAAAAGAAATGCTGGGAAAGGATATTGTTAAAACCTATGTGAGATGCTTCAGAGTATTTCAGACTTTACCTATACTAAGGTAATCACCTGTGCAGCCAGGAAAGAGCTTCTGATCATGCAAGCCAAGATCTAAAACGTTGCAGTGAAGAAAGATACCCAGCAGCATTCCAGCTAAGCTCATAAAAGAAGCTCAAGATGGCACAGAACATGAGCTCTGACTCTCTGACTAAGCACAGGTAGTGACTGCAAAGAGTGAAAATGAAAATACCTTCTCCAGCTTGGAGGATGAAATGAGCTAGAACACTGTATTTTATGTACCTGCTGAGTCCATGCCAGCACAGCAATATAAAAAAAAAAATATCCACTGGCAGTGCATCGACATCTCACACTTTCAGGTCTTCCTTTCACTGCCCCTGGCAGTGGTTAGATAGTTTCAAAAGAGGTGAAGAAATGGATTTACAACAAAAATAATAGTAATGATCACTGTGTTATGAGGACCTTACTTGCCCCATTTTCATTCAGTGAAATCTATGTTTTTAATGATAATAATCTATCAAAGTGTGGTTCCTTTTGGAGGCAAGAGAGGGCAAAAGTACTTTCATAAATGAGCTTAAAAACCTAGTTGTCTAAACATGCACACACAAAAGGCAGACTTTGTATTGCCTGATGCACAGCACAGTCATCTCTGCATGCGTAAGGCAGGTGTAAAATGCAGCAACTGTCACACAAAATCATTCCCTCAAAGTCTTTACAGCTAAGAGTGACTTAAGGGGGAAGACGTTCTCTGTCTGGAGTGTCCATTGACTTTCCATTGCAAATCTCGCTTAGGTGCTTGACTGCTACTGAAGCCTTTGAAAACATCTCCAAAGGCCCAGGATCATTGTGAATACACCCAAAAACCTCTAAGACTTGAGAGGAGAAAACTGATTCTAAGAATGTAGGACCGGAGGGATAGCTCTGGTGCCTAAGCATCAACCCCTCTACTGAAGGTACCCTTGTCACACAAAGTGTTACAGTCTGAAAAAGGAGAGGAGTGACCAAAGCAGTTCCCCTTGGGGTCCAGAGGAAGAATGTGGCCCTTTCTCAGCATCCTCCATCCCCTTAAAGCTGGTACCAGGCCGCTGCTGTTGGGCATTGGTGGTGGTTTGGCCCCAGCTGGATAAAGCTCTCAGGCAACCCACCTTTGAATCAGTTCAGATGTTTGTGTTTGGTACTCTGTTTGGAAATATCATCACTCAGATGGTCGGAAACTTTCTCACACCCAGATGAAGTTCATCATAACCATTTTTACGTTCTCTTGATCCTGCATCAGTATCATTCTTTAGCTGAGGCGGTGCCTTCTCTACTACAGTGTTCCTAACAGTAGGGTTGTAGCCTGTAACTATATCTCAAGTCTTCATCCATTTTGTGATGCCATAGAAGCCTGTTAGTGTCTTCCCCTACTTGCTGAAGATGAAGAACCTTTGAGCACAATGAGAATGAGAGCATGTGATATTTAATTTGAAGTATATTTAAAATACCTACTGCCAAAAGATCTCAACATTGAAACTGAATGTAGATGTTGCCACAGAGCTCTGTAGGAGACTACATCTTGAAAATACACGACAAGAAAGCTTGATGTAGTGTTTAATTATTGGTATTATTTTGCCTTTTCTTCTTAAAGTTAGCTATTTCTATTGCTGATGGTGGAAAGGTATCATGCCCTCTGCAGACAGAAAAACTTCGAGTTAGTCCCTCCCCTTCATGAGCTCTGTAGCTATTGGACATCTTGTGTCTTTTAACAACTGGAATTGTTTCTGCCGTCTTAATCTCTGAAGTAGAAATGCTACCAAAAGCATATATGACAAAGTCTAATGGCTTTCTCTATCAGTGAATTAAAGCAGGAACACGCAATAAAACTTGAAGTATTAATAAAGTTAGTGAGATACTATAAAATTTTAGCAGCTCATTAATAGCTTGAATGACAGAACAAAACAGGAAGAATAGGTAGGAAGTGATACTACATGTCCATCAAGTCAGTGGGATGCCATACTAATGTCAGTGATTTCAGTCAATTCCCATTTCTGAAGAATTGATCTAATGAAGTGGAAAATTAAGATTAGCCCAGAATATCCAGAAGAAACTACAGAGGAAATTTAACTCAACAACAAAACATGAGTATCCAAATCAAAATTTAACCGTGTAACCAGAGCTGACAATATCATACACTGAAAACCCTGCTGGAAGGTGGCTTACAGGCCTAGTGGTAACAAGGACCATGACAGCAAGTACATGCTATCAGTTTTGCACCGACCAGAAGGAAAGAAAGCAGCCATCAGGAAGCAGAAATGTTTGCGTCCTTCAGAGGGAGACCTTCCTCCAAGTTCCTCCAAGACTCTGCTTAGGCTGCAGCATCAGCTTTTCAGGTAGAAACTTCCATGAAGTTAAAACTTATCTAGTCTGAGTTCCCTCTTCCCAGCATATACAAAATTTATCCTTCAATCTTGCTAATTCTTGTCCCTGCTGCATCAGTGAGAGCCTTTTCTGGGCTGAGCACACCACGCAGGTACAAACCGAGGAACCTCAGCATAGCTGCAGAGGGCTTGGCTCCGAGTTCCTCCGAACACCACACGCTGCTCAGCAAGGAAAGATTTTTCTCTGCCTACTTACATTTTAATATAATGTCAAGGTTTTCATCTATGTAGAAACACGCTTAACAGCCACACATCAATCAGCAGCAAATAAGTATGATACATTTAGTAGTTACGGCATTTGTTAGAGCAAAGAAAATCCAAGAGGTCATTCAACAATGCAGGAGCAATGGCTATGCAGAACTCCAGCTCTGCTTCCAAAAATGAGGCTGTAAAATGGAAAATTGAATAAAAATGTAAGAAATACCGCTGTGGTTATATTTCTATTGAAAGTAATATAAAAATATTGCAGCATATATGTTTATAACTGTTTCTGTGTCACAGGGGGTCCCCCTAATGGTTTGTATTTGTGTTGTTGGACATTTATTTTAAATATGTATTTTTTTTAATCTGTAAGAGGAGAACATTTTCATCTTGTGCTGTTTTTATTTATTTATTTAAATAAATATTTATTGTGAAATATTCATCTGTTTATTTATTCGTCTAACTGACCATTAGGTGCTCAAAATCCCTTTTATCAAGACCCGATAGAGCACACTAGTGGTCACCGAACCATCCAGCTGGAGTCATAGCAAAGACACATTTTAGAACCTGCAGTTCTTCCCCTGGGAAGCACCAACCCCTCCAGCATTTACTCCTTGCAAGAGCTGAGTGCCACCCCATCTTCTCAAGAAGAAAGATTCATGCGCTTTCATTTAAGGGCAGCATCCTACAAGGATTCACCAAAATGATGAGTAGAAAATCTGACTGATGAGTACAGCCAGGAAACGCTCCCAAAACGTAATTGTCAACAGTCAGTTAATATTCTCCTCCCCCCTCTGAAGGGTTGTCACACAGCAGATTTATGATTTGAGACTCCCGGAGGGACAGAAGCCAACGTAGGTACTAGACTGAGTGGATGGAAACAGGGTGTGGGAGAAGCATTGCTGTGGGTGCTGTAGGAAGGTCCTCCTCCCACCGGAAGCAGTTCCTGCCCACCCAGCCACCACTGGGGACTTGGGTCGTGTGGAATAAATGCTTGGCTCTGCTGTACATAAAAAAAAAAAACAACTATTTTTGTGAGCCCAGGGAAGGCACAGGAAGGAGAAGTGGAGGCCAGGAATCTCTGAGACAATAATAAAAGTGTACAAAAATTATTTTATGTGAAAATGATGAACAATGAACTTGTTCCTCTTGAGCAGCGGTATGGATTTCTATAGGAAACGTGCCAGTCTTTACAGGATACCTGTCTGTGAGGGATATGTGGTGGGTGATGGGGAAGTTATACACATACACACACACACACACACACACTTCCTAAAAAATAATCAAGCCAAATTTCATCTTGGATTTGCCTTCCCAAATCTATTTGCCATTTACTTTTTATCAGCAGGGTTAGTCTTACTAGATCCAGGACATATATGTGTGGGGATCTGAAATTGTTTTGAGTCCCTTATCTCTGCTTCATTTTCTACTTTCTTTTTCACCTGATGTGCTTTCAGATACTTTTGATTTAGAAACACCCAAAAAACTGTTATCAGGTTCCCTTAGCTGAGACAGGACAGCCAAGTATTTTAGTGCAGTTATTATAAATATTTCTATCCTGCTAGAGGAAATCACCAACAGTTAGAAGTAGAGTAAAATACAATTCCAAGAGCAGTAGAAGTTTTAACCTTTTAATTCTCCATTCTTTTACTCGTCTCTAAAAAGTCCCAGACTGCAACCATCAGAGCTGTATCAATCTACCAGGTGAAGACCCAACTCCCTGATTTCAATTACTAGCAAGACTTCTCTATGCAGTCTTGAATCTATAGAGATATGTTTGTGCATAGACTGATATGTGAGAGAAATAGAGAATTACATAACGCAGTTCTTGAACAAAATGGTCACCCTTCCCTAAAATGCAAATGAATTTGTTTTTAAATCCTGGTGCTTGAAATAATTTTGATCCTTTGGGGTTCCAAGGCACAGGTTGTCCTTTTAGCACACATTCTGCCAAGCCTGAATTATTTAAAACTACCATGATCCTTTAAATTTATTACTGGTTACTAACAGCTTCCCGTGTTTCACTTATATTTCATGCTGGAACCAAACATACAATAAAGCACAGGCCGTATTTTTTACCTTTTTCCTCTCTCAAATTTATAGCATGAAGTCCTGCATTAAAATAATTCATGATAGATAATAGAACCTTAAAGCGTATTGCAAAATTAAGTCTCAAGAATGGCGATATGAGTAATTTCATAATAAAATGACGAGGCTAGCTCCGCAGTACTGATTTCTTAGAAGATGCTCTGTCGACTCACTGATTCATACTAGATAGTAAATTTCATCTTTTCACATGCTTTCTTTTCCCAGTTTTTTATTATAGTCATTTTCCATCTTAAATATTAACTTGTATTGCTACTTTATGAAATATATTTTCTGACACTCCAAAAGCTGTGGATTAAGCACTGCTATATACATAGCATAATAAAGAACTGTTGGGACATTTTAATATAATCACCTTATAAATACCGTAGAAGAACATCACATCATCACCAACAATATTATTATTGTAAAAGAAAGAACTGGTCTTCCAAGATTTCAAAAGTCTGCTGTTGGGTAACTTTCACCCAGAGTGTTCTTTTACTCTTCACTCAAAATTTTAATCACTTGCACTGAAGAAAATCAGCTCATCAGAAAGTGAGGAGGCACATGATTTCAAAAGCAATAGCATGTTGGAAGGTTATTTTGCCATCACTCATGTAGAAGAACACCGTAAACAACCATGATATTTAGCGAGATTCCACAAAAACCCAAGGATACCCAGGGGGAAATGATGCCATAAACCCATGATGAACTGCAGTTTACCAGAGAATCGTTGTGGTACCAGTACAGCTACTACAGAAGCATCTTGTAGAGAAGAAAAGTACGCCATAGTTCTCTTAGCAATATGGTTTTTTTTAAGACATCACTACTTTTCTGCCATTTTTTGGTCAGTTTGGCATGCTAAAATTGATTCGATCCACCTGTTTAATACATTCATATACAGCAAAGATCACTGCCTCTAAGTGCCCCATCCTACAGCTGCTGAAGGGGAAATGAAACTCAAGTTAACAACTTTACAAGGTTAAATGAGGCGAAATAGATCACTCCAATACAACACATCCAATGTGCTTCACAATAAATTGCAACTTGTAATAATTTCAGTTCTCACTTTAAAAATTATACTCCATATTTGTGTACTTATATAAAAGAATATTGCTGTTCTGAAGTGAAATGGAACCACTAATCTACATTTCTGCGAAACTAGCTGTTCCCACTACGGTTTCGCTTCTGGCACTGTAGTAAAAATCTGGGCTACTCTGTAGTAAATTTTTATGAAGCTTATGAACACATATAGCATCTATTGCCATAGTAGAGTTTGCAATAGCGTTTGATACAGTTTGCCATTTGGTCTCACAACGTAGAGAAGTTTGTGCTGTTCCCACTTGGTAGACAGAGACACAAGGTTGCACCTACACTGTCCTGCAACAGAGTCTTCCAATGGTGGCCATCAGGACAAACTGACCAGCTACTGATGCCACCTTGCCACAGGAACGTCCTAGCCACGTCTCAGGGAGACACCCATGAGCAGCACAGGTGCTTCAGGCTTGGGACTCTCCCCTCCGTAAACATGCAACTTCTGTATCCCAACAGACCTGGAACAACTGTGCCCCCATCTTGCCCCAGCAGACCTCAAATTCTTTCATCTCAAATTCTTTCAAAAGCTTGGGGTGAAAACACCACGTGCAGCTGTCTTATATGCTGAAGCAGACGTGGTATTAACAATGGGAAGGCTAGAAAAAAGCCTCTCCAGGAGGAGCTTTTTTTCACATCTAAGAACTTCATCTTCAAGCAGCAATTCAGCAAAGATCTGTTGAACAGATACAGAGGATCAGCTGCAGCAATGGACGGATGGATTAATTACCACAAGGCCAGCAATGACAGATACAGTTCAAAGAGTCATCCCTCTTTAGTCTTGGCTGCGAGAACTTATTGGCAGGTCAACTGCTGTGAAACCCGTGGCTGCGTCCAACGTTGGAGATTAGGCCTTGTCACAAGTAGGCGCGTGGTAAGACCTCTAACTCCATGTGTATTAGTGCTGAGAGGCGGGTTTCCCACCACTCATATGGCCACCATCACCTGTACTTTTTCCAGTTGTAAATGCTGTATCTCTTTACACGCATCCTACACTGCATTTTCAGCTCAACAGAACCCAGACTTGAGAGGGCAAGAGCTTCCATCTAGCAGCTGCCTGCAACAGCTTCTGAGCCTCCTTTGTGACTAACACCATCTTATCTCCAAGTTTTGGAAGAACTAACCACATTGTGTCATGCTCTACAGAACCATGTCTAAAGGAGGCTGGAGCAGCCCAGTCTTCCTGCCTTGCCAGGGGACTTCTCTCAGGAGGTGAAGACACTTTTCTGCTCTGATGGTGCACAATAGCCATGTAGTCCAGCACCCACACAAGCGGCAGCAAAAAGGCTAATCCAATTAAATGCATCTCATAATTGAAATTCAGGAGCAGAAGCTAGACTAGCAGCTGCACTACAACCCTGCAGTGCCAGTGTTCTGTCCTACCTGTAGAGCCTTCCACACTAACCTCTAGCCAGCACGGAGGTCCTGGCGTCCCTCAGTGGTTATAGCTCTAGAACAGCCAAATGACAGCATGAATGAGGCTGTATCCTGCAGCTCTTTTAGCACTGAGACCTCTCCAAACAAACTTCATCAGCCTTAAAAAATGGCATAAAGATGAAAACATCTGAGAAGGTGTCAGCTGTGGGATTTTACGACTCACAGAACCTAAAGGAATCTGGACAAGGATCTTAAAAATCACTCATCAGGCAGAATGGCATGTATCAGATTAATGATGCAGAGAAAAGGACCAAACAAATGGAAATATTTAAAATCTTATTCTCCATTTGGTTCAAATGGCTTTTTAAAAAAGAAATTTGAGAAAAGAGCTTATTGAAGTGCACATCTGTATTCTCACCACTAGTATAACACTTGTAGTAATTGTGTAAGTTTCCATATTATGCCTCTAAAGAAATCTCTAGGTCATTGACTATATTGCATGTCTTTCTAGCTTTTAGTCTCTGTATGGCAGTTGTACTGACCTGTGTTGGTATTTGCAAGACGAGCAGCTTGTTCCCAACAAAACTGTTTGCAAGTAGATCATTAATTGCCAAAAAATTCTCGTTCCTACCAGTGGCTATAAACTATAGTTTCAGATCATGATCCAAAGCTTTGGAGATACCTTGCTCATTTCTGCTCTTCAAAAGGCATTAATTTTCCACATGTAATCCTCTGATTATTCCAACACATCTTGTCAGGGTTGTTTCTAGTTGCTTAACACTAGGGTTTTCTCTAGGTGCAGACAGTAGGCATTTCATACAATCATAGAACCACTAAGGTTGGAAAAGACCTCAAGGATCATCAAGTCCAACCCAACACCACCTAACTCACTAAACCATGTCCCTAAGCACCACATCTACACATTTCTTGAACCCCTCCAGGGATGGTGACTCCACCACCTCCCTGGGCAGCCTGTTGCAACACCTGACCACACTTTCAGTGGAGAAATTTTTTCTAATATCCAGCCTAAACCTCCCCTGGTGCAACTTGAGGCCATTTCCTCTTGTCCCATCACTTGTTACTTTAGAGCAGAGCCCAGCACCCACCTCACTGCACCCTCCTTTCAGGCAGCTGTAGAGAGTGATGAGGTCTCCTCTCAGCCTTCTCTTCTCCAGACTGAACCCCCCAGCTCCCTCAGCTGCTCCTCATCAGCCCTGTGCTCCAGACCCTTCCCCAGCTCCGTTGCCCTTCTCTGGACCTGCTCCAGCCCCTCAATGTCCTTCTTGTGGTGAGGGGCCCAAAACTGACCCCAGGATTCAAGGTGCGGCCTCACCAGTGCCGAGTCCAGGGGCACAATCCCTGCCCCAGTCCTGCTGGCCACACCATTGCTGGTGCAGGCCAGGATGCCATTGGCCTTCTTGGCCACCTGGGCACACTGCTGGCTCATGTTCAGCTGGCTGTTGCCCAGCACCCCCAGTCCCTCTCTGCTGGGCAGCTTTCCAGCCACTCTGCCCCGAGCCTGTAGCGTTGCAGGGGGTTGTTGTGACCAAAGTGCAGGACCCGGCACTTGGCTTTATTGAACCTCAGACAATTGGCCTCAGACCATCGGTCCAGCCTGTCCAGATCCCTCTGCAAAGCCTTCCTGCCCTCAAGGAGATCGATATTCTCCCAGACCTGCAGGCTACAAAATCATCCTGATCTTGACGGCCCTGGCCAGACCCCTGACAGCTGGTACCACTGACAAGGAAGATGTTGGGTCATTTAGGGTGATATCAGGATTCCAGGCTTCTTACAGCAGAAGCAGGAAAAACAAGTTCTTCTCCCCCCATCCTTCACTCCTGTCCAAGCATACCTAGGACATGAGTCACCTCCATCTCTCACTATTGCAGGGCGAAATTCAAGGGAATTCTTGGGTGGACTGTGTCTGGTATCTTTCCTAAAATATTATCATGTTTTATGAGATTATTCCAAATGTAAAAATGCTTCTGAATTCATCCTCTCTGAAGTGAAGATAGAATAATCTTTTGGAGATTTTTCCTCTTTTACAAGCTATTAAGAGAAGAAGTGACCAGAGACGTGGAATTAAAAGTTAAGATATTGTGTCTGTTTCTAACAAAACTATGTATTTTTCTTTAAAAATTAATGTTGCAATACAGTACAAAAGCCGTGTATTTGAAAATAGCAGAGAAACTGACGTTTAGAAAGTGATGGGGCAAATGTGAGATCTCTTGAAATAGAAAATGTATGAACTGTCCGTTAAACATAACCAGAGCATTTCTCATGGCCTCCTCCACATGCCTCTCTTCAAGGCTATTTTAAAACCAATATTCTGTATAATACATAATGTATAGGGTATTGACAGACAATGAGCAGCAAAGAATTTGAAGACATTAAGATTTTATCCTCTTTCAGAAGATTAGTGTATTTTAAAATTAGAGGAAGAATCAATATGAAAATGTGCCCTTCCATGTTCCCTTAACATCAGCCACAGAAATACACTGCAGAGCCCAATGAGACCCGATGGAGCTATCCAGTGAACAAGGTGCTATCCAACGGGAGTAAGGGTGGCAGCCTCTGCTCCTCTTCAATTAGGCTAAACAAAGTTCCTGTCTGATCCCATAACATAGATTTACCTTTAACAAAGTTGAATTATTCCTCCTTTATTCACTATGGCTCTATACAGATACTTTTAATTAGCCCGTTTTCACTTGGCTCTTCTCTGCCTTTAAACTTCTCGACATGTTCTTGACGGAACAATTGGTCTTTATTAATGTGTGACAGCTCAGAGCTGCAGCAAGCTGCTTGCCAGATGTTTGAACTCTGGTGAACTGCTGTTCACTTGTCAGACTAGCAATGAGGAGTGAACAAATATCGCACTATTCAGCTACCCTCCTGAGCTGCCAGAGCATTTCAAACAGCTTCAAGGGCCAGGGCCAAAGGATCTGCTGAGAAAGAATGTTCCTAATGAGATCAGTGAGCCATGAGCTTTCTGGAAAGACAGCTTGGTTTTTTATTATCTGCTGTGCATATGTGACAGTCAAGGGCTGAAACATCCAAGAGACCCATGCTACAGGGAGCAGGAGGCTTCAGAAGGACACAGCTTTCAGAGATTCTCAAGTTCTTCGCGGACTATTAAGTGGAGGAGAGAATAGATGTAAGCGGACTAGTACAAAGCATCTCCAAATAGGCACATTTGACTCTGAAGATGTTCCTATCTGTGAGCAGGAGGAGGAGTGAGGTCTTTTGTGAAGTATGTGCATTTTAATCACTTGTTCAAAGGGAAGGAACAGAACATAAGTTTTCTTTCTCCTTCATTTTGTTGCGATTCCTTCTTCAGAGTTACGTATAAAACACAAAGGGGCAAAGTAAGCACAGATCGAGCACTTTAAATTCCAAACATAGGCCTCCAATGATATCAGTAAATAAGAAGGGGCAGATGCTAAACACTTCCCACCTGTTCTGCTAATAAAACATGCATACGTGCTCTGTATGTGACCATCGTGTTCAATAGCTGCACTGACTGCGAGAGTAGGACCACGTCCCACCAGAATGTGTTTATAATCCCAGCCAAGGACAGTCTCTCTGATGTCATCTGACTTCTATCTCCCAGCTAAAAGAGCATTTGCTTGGTTCCATTGTGACATTTAAAATCACCTCACTTGAGAGCAGTATCTGTGCAAAATAGCTGGACTCTTTATATAAAGAAGCACACAGCACGGCTCAGGTAGTCCCAGGACCCACTTTTTATTGCAAAGAAGATTGTTTGATGCATGACCTTAAAAAGCCTCAAGATTGTTAAACAGACTGAAATCACAACAGTTCGGTGTCCCTATTTTGTAATAAATCTCCTGCATGACACTGTTTACACTGCACTGAGCGATGCTGGAGCAGGATTATATGACGGTTGTCCAGCATGATGCTCTTGGAAATAAAATGCACCTCTCCTGAGGCTACGACAGAAAGCACAAAAGTGTCTTAAGTATTCAGCAGTGATAGGAACCCAAAGCCAGTAAAATGGGCTAATTCTCTTTGATTTTTTTTCTCTTTTTTTTAATTATTATTTCATAGCCGGATCCAGATGAGATAAAGAAGATGGACTAGGAAGTAACAAGTCCCTTTCATGCAAATATATTTTAAGAAAAATGCAAGGAAACTAAATCGTTAGTAATTCTTCCACAAGTGTATTCTCTTTCCCTTTGTTTTTATTTCAAAGTGGAAGTTCATATTCTGACAAAGCAAAAGCTACTTCTGTTTGTGTGTGTGTGTGTGTGGATGCGTGTATGAAAATATCTTTTTTAATAAAATGAAAACAGATGCAACAGAAAATGTTTTCCAGCAGATTATTTTTCTTTTCATGATTTGTTCCTAACTGATTTGGAATTGTTTATGTAGGAACCACAGTATGGCAGTCTTACAGCAATGCTACATAGAGCACATATCTAAGAAAATGGAGGCTATAGGAAATCGTGGGGAATATCGTGACATTAAGTATAATTTCAAACTTGAAAGAGGATAACTCTTCTTTTGATTTCACAGTGCAAATGGAAGAAGAAGGATAATCTGATTGGGATTATCTGAGCACAGTTTTGCCAAAACTGCCAGTCATAATATTCCTACCCAGTGGAACACTTGGAAATGCTTTCATACGGATTCGAAGGAAGGATCGGTAGTAATTCCTTGCAATTTTGTCGTGTCTGCAAGTCCACTATGCAGAAAAGGTAGAATGAGTGTGAAAAGAATCTGCCAAGCCTGCAGCACCTTTTCTTCATGTGGAAAATGAAAACGGCCAGCAAAGACTTCCATCTCAAAATAAAAAAAAAAAAAAATCAGAGTCCAGCAGGCTTTACAGTCAGTCCCTAGGCCAATGTTTTTGAGCCCTCAATCTTCAGGGTTTACATGCAGACCACTTAAACTGTCCACAGTCATTTTTATGTGTTGCTGAGGGATCAATTGTTTTCACAGCTTTCTAAAGAGTTTCTGCATTGTTAAACAAAGTTTAAAAATCCATCTAGTTATAACAGATATCACTGAAGGATTTTGCCAGATTCTTCATAAAATAGACTGCTGCTATGAGCTCACTCAGTTCCATAAACTCTTGATTTTTATAATTTCCCATGTGACAACAACAAAAACTGCAAATGAAGATGAGGCTTCACCCATCTTCTGTCATTATTCCTGGCTCAAGAAACTCGAGTTATCTTTTCCCCTGTTCTCTCTAAGCTGAAATATTATTTCCCTGATTTATTCACAGGCCTTCTTGGAATGAGCAGTAACACCTGGAGTCCTATGTAATAGTTTCCCTGTGCTGATTTATTCACTTGCAGATTTTTTAGGACATTATGTTAAAAAATACTTTTTTACCTTTCTTCAGTTGAAGAATCAGTCCTTTAAAATCTTGTTCGCTCACATTTTTAGTCAGTTGAAGCCCAGGTAGCAACAATATGAGACAAGATGCATCAGGACAAATAAATCAGCAGAGAGTACTTTTTTTTTTTGTGAGTTTTCCTTGATTTTTATCATGTGTCCCGTGGTACTTAGATTCAGCTACAACACACAGGACCTTGTTATCTGTGCTGTAATTGAAGGTCCCCCTACAGACATCCATAGCAAATCAGATGAAACTGTGTGTGCTAAATGAAGTAATTATGGTCTGCTTAGCTCGTTCGTGCTTTTGACAGAGTTTAAAGGAGTTCAAAAACAATAATATCTTATCCAAGGCTTCATTTGATAGGGAAAAAGTAATAATTCTCTTATGTTATAGCTGTTCTGCAGCAATAGTGCAGCCAAAGCCCACTCTGTTGTGTCCTTCAGAATTATACCTGCTATTTCAGACAGGATGTGTGCATACAATTAAATGGTGGTTTTTTTCCTCTTATATGCTGGGATAGCTGGGATCTAATATTTCCTCTGTATGTTGGAAATTCAGAGAGATTAAAGCCTGTTTCGTGTGCTGAAGGATAATGACAATAATTCAACTTTGCTGACAATGCCTGCAAAAAACTAACTGTAACATATGCTGCTGGATGCCATTATTTTGCTGTTTTCCCTCTGTGCTTGTGTTATTAGTAAAAATTCCCCTGAAACAGACCTTTACACAGTTTTAAACTATGGTAATAGAATCATGCAGTCTTGGAAGCAAGCCTTGCAAAATGTGTTGTGTATTAGCAAGTGACACTATCATGCCACTAACTTACCACCTTCGAACAATATAAAAATCAAATTAGTAAATGCGCAAATATACATTTTCATGCTATTCTCTCCAGCACTTAAGAGAGTGCTTCATGGCTACTGGTATATGTAGGAAACATGAGTGTTTACCTGTTACATGCAATTTGTTACGCTTCTCATTTTTCTTTCTCTTAGTCTTGTATCATGCACAATGTCTACTGCTCCTTCACTTGCAATCTCGGCAAAACACATCTGCCACAACCTGAACTGAACTACAATACCAAGGAAAGAAAGATGATCACCTGTCAACAATTACATTCTGATGCTGATGCTTGCTCTCCACTGTGCTGCTAGAACCAAAAATTACATTTGATCTCTGTACTTTTAAGCAATCAAGTACAATAAGCAATCTCATAGTTCAACACAGCCAGCACGGTAAGGGAATATGCAAGGAAAGTCTCTAATCAATATACCTCTAAGTTTCACCCAAAAAAACCCAAGTGCAATGTAGTTGACCTACAAGCAAGAATAATGCAAATAATGCCCATCCTATGATTCTTTGCCCACAGAATGTTTGATCTTCTCTGGAACAGCCATTAATCCTACCTGTTGCATCTCCCTGTGAGCAGTGTAGTGCCTTCTTCAGCTGCTTTAGCCAGAGGGAAAGTACTTTCCCTTTAGTAAAGAACACAACTGTTTCGCAAGAGGCAATTGAAGAAGCATAGGCATGAAAAACAAGCAAGGATTTCATTAGGATTAGGTGAAGAAGGGAAATGTAATAACATAAGTGGGACTGCTAGAGGAAGAGGAAGAAGAGGAAAACCACTTTGGTGATGGAAAAGGTAAATTTTTTTTTCCATCAGATTTTGGGACATAGCTCTTGTGAAAATTTTCTGTTCGTATAGGAATAATGTATGGCCATCAGTGGCTGAGACAAGAGGCACTACGGGCATAAAGGTTTAGACAGTAACAAAATCTTAGGATAGGATACTAAAGGATCTAGGATGCTGAAGGATCTAGGATACTAAAGAGTCTAGGATACTAAAGGATACTAGGATACCCTCGTGTGAGGGCAGCTTACACAGTGTGGGCAGAGCCAGAAGGAACAGCAGCCACCCCCCGCTCCATCAAAAGGCAGCCCTGGGGAACACAGCAACCGGGAGTGTTGTGACCAGGACCAGCCGCCAGGTCCAGCAAATGGGGCATGGCACATCAGTGTGGACACCTCCTGGAAGGTGGGGCAGACCTGAATTACACAGAACCCAGCAACTGGGCACCGTCTGTTGTAGAGAGCCTGGTTGAGAAATGGCTGCAAGACAAAGGGCATAGTCAGCGTAACTTGATAGAGCTTAAGACAGAAGTGAGTTAGAATTTAGCTCAAGGACGCACTGTCCTTGAGAACGGAAAGTGCTGACTGAAGAGTCCCCTACGGATACAAAAACAGAATGTAGAAGTTAGTTACTAACCGCAAGAATGCAGAAGTTATGTGATTGACGCAAACATATCTCAACCAATGATGAGCTAGAGTTTTGCAATATGTATGAGCTAATTATTCGAGTGTATTTAGTGCTTATGCTTGAGTGAATAAACGAGTCTCGCTGACGACCAAACTGGTGTCTGAGTCTCCCTTCGCCGACAGTCTGTGGCCATCTGCACAGGCCAACGGCACTCAACCTACCCAACCTCCGCACAGACGGAGCTGCTGAAGGGAGAGGCTGCGGTGCAGAGCTCAGGCTGTGGAAGGTGTTCAGACTTTTCTCCTGTGATTCTATGGTTCTATATTTGCTTCAGCACAAATACACAAAAATAAGAACAGAAGCAAACCATCAGTTTTTCTCAGCCGCTCTTGATCTCTGTACACTAGCTTTCATTTTAGCCTAGACTTCCTGCCAGTCTTAATGGTCACACTCTGGCACCAAGGGAAGAGCAAATCTGGCAGAGTGAGAAGCTGCAGGAGCCAGTTTACCAGCAGGGTAGAGAATTTGCTGCAGTTCTAATTGAAAAAAAAAACCCTCATTTGGGCTTTTGCCTTATCCATCACCCTTTCTTTCTCCCTGTTGGCTTCCTGTTAAGTTCTATTGTGTTTTGCCAATGCAATCATTACATTCTCTACATATTCGATTTACATAATTGAAGCAGCCCAGCTTATTTTAGGAAAATTACAACTTTGTGGGAAAAAAAAAACCTTATACAGTAATTACGGCAAAGATGTTCTGCTTTGTGTCAGACACAATGAAATTAGTGGGTTTAAAAATTAAGAACAAGGGTCTCTAAGCTCTCAGTGTCATTTTTAAAACGAGTGAACACTGTTAAGAAACAGCTTTGCATGTTAATCACAGTGGCTGGGAACAATTCTTGTTAGGATATACGATGTTCCAAATTACTAAATGAAATATCGAAGAAAGGAAATTAATATTTTTACAGTAAAATTTACCTGTCACTCTGTAAGATAAGTTTCTTCTGTACGTGTTCATTAAAGTATGAAAAGTCACCTACTATGCAAGAAGAAATGTTGACTCCATGTTGATTTCATCCAGGATTTATGCAACCTATTTTCAGTCAAGGAAGTAAGATTTTGAGTGGTTTGGTTAATGGAACCATTCATACAGTTCCTCTGTGCATAGGGCCTATTTACAAAACAAGAAGTACAATGGCAAACATAAAATATATATCGTAGAAAAAGAAAGGCATGTGTAAATGTAAAAATAAGAAAAGGTTGCAATACTCACAGGAGATCGTGCGTTTCATAAAGAGGACTAATGCACACTGGCAAACAAAGAGCCACGGAGTAGTAGGAATCACTGTGGCTAAACTAAATAGAGAAATGAAGACAGGCTGAACTTCTTTGTGTTGGGTGGGACTCTACGAATAACTGGTTTTTTCTTAGACTTCATATTAGTTTTTTCTTACAAAGCAATGCCATTGCACTAAACACTTTACAAATATTCAATAAGACACTCGGCCTTGCTTGGATGAGATTGTAATCTACATAGAGAAAACCAAAAGACCAGCAAGGAAAAACACAGCAAGGTAAACAGGCATGACCAACTTGACTGGGTGGATTGATTGTAAAACTGAAATTAAAAAATAAAAAAAAAGTAAAACTGTGAATAGAATGGAAATTATATTTTTCTGAGTTGCTTCTCACTGGGACACACAATCCCTCAATCCATGACATTCACTGTAATAACTCCCAGGGAAATAACATCTTCCTAAATATCATCACATATCACAGTCAGAGCCCACTGACGTTGGTTTTATACTGCACAGTGTAGTTATTTGTATATTGTAATATATCCTCCTCCAAAAATATCCCCCAGTTCAAGCTACAAGGGAGATGCTGCTAACACAAGATGGTAGTTGCTTACAGCATATTGCATGCAAGTTAATTGCTGTGTTTCCACCCAAAAGAAAGCAGTGCCAAGTGAATATCCACGTATATACAAGACATGGAATGTCCCAGTCACTATTCTTCAACAGACAGGATGTGATTTATCGTATAAAATAATAATGCTAATTATTAATAAAGTACAACAAAATGTGCAAGTTCCACATACATTGGGATGTTCTTCCACCTTCATGGTCACCCAGACACTACTCTTTTTTTTTTTTTTACGAGAGAAAATAAACCCACTAGAGAGTAAAAGTTGCTTTTCCTGCTGCTGCTGAAGCTGACACATTTTATGCTGTCTTTGGCCTTTCATTTTTACTAGGAGCTTTTGCTCCATGTAGAGACACATCCCTAGTTCTGTTTCCAGATGTCTTTCCAGCTTTTCATCCTGTGATAGACCAGAGACTACCTGAGTGTTGTCCATCTTCTAGTTAATGTTCACCTTTACCTGGCTTCTAGAATGACATACGACCTGGTACGTAACTTTTCTAAGATAAATACCACAAAATGTGTCATCTCTTTCCTGTAAGAATCAAGACAAATCCACCTAGCTCCGATGATCCACTACACTCAGGAATTTTCTCCCACCTCCTGCAGTTTCCTTCCTAAGCCAGCCTGGATTCAAGCCATCCCATGCAGTGATTTCAGCAGAAATAGTTGCCCTCATGCTCTGCTCCTCGGAAAGTCCAGGTTATACTCAGCTAAGCTCCAGAATTTATTCCACATTTGTGGAACCCTGTCAAACGACATTTTCTGTACTAGGGTCACTTGAATGTCTCAGCTGAATAGCCAGTTAGAAAGGTTTTGCTGATCAGCGCTCCTTAAGATCATCTCAAAGCTGAGTCTAGATGCTGGAGGGTTCACTTCAGAGAGGAATTGACTGGTTCCTTTTATGTTCATGTCCCTTCCCACGGCAAAATGACAGCACAGTTAGTGACATTGAGCAGCACTGTGTATTTTACCAGCATGCTGCAGAGCAGCTACCATCTCCAGCAAAAAAATCTACCTCTGGTCACCTCTGAAAATGACTTAACTGTTTCCCTGTAAAACCTGCTGGAAAAAGTAATACTACTTGAATTTGAATTCATTTGAATTCAAATTGAATAAACCACAAAACCCAAAAGTAAAATGAAACCTAATTGCAAACTTATTCACTCCTATATGTGTGTCTGTATTTACTTCCCTTACAGCTCCTCATAGCTTTTTGAAAATGAATATATCTTCTGTTGTATTTTTTTTCCTTTTAACAGCAGAGGGGGTTTTATTGAGAGGTGCAGGAAAGGCTTTGTGCAGAACAGCACCCTTTGCTTTCGGTGGTTTTTAGGAGTAGCTTCAAGTTCAATCCAGACAACACAAATGGATTTCAAGGATATCAGCTGTCCCTGCATCTCACTTTATGCAACATACCCAGCTTCATATTGCCTGTTTTCTTCCTCTTGGTCAGCAGCCATCCTGAAGCCTCTGGGGAACAGGCTGTGGAGAGAGGTAATATTCAAAACATGTCAGAATCTAGCCTAAATACAACAAACCTAGTGCTTTTTCCCTTTAATTCAATTTATGATTTACCTTTTCTCCCCTTTCATTTGATTCAATTATTTTTACTATGAATAATACAAAGTCCACCCTTTAATAATGTGATTACCTAATTAGCTAATTGGCTAGAGAAAGATACTATGTTTTAGTTAGGTAAGGATCACATATCTGTCTGAAACGACGGGCAAAAGGTGTTCTACTCGGAGTGGCTAATCAGACATTTATTGACCTTATAGGTACTACTATATAATGCACAAGCTGTAAAACACACTCCATTTCAGCATGCTAATGGAATCAAAAACCTATTGCAAATTGAATGGAATTAATTTGCTCCAAATAAAGCCAAGAGTACCCTGTTCATGCAGGTTTCCCAGGCTCAAAATATGCTGCAAGTTTTGGGAAAGAAATACAGCTCCCTTGAAGAATGGTACTCTAAAATTAATGAGATGGAGAGAGAAAGGAAAAATAATATAAAAGCTGCTGTGACTCTCTTCACCTGCTAGGCAAACCCCACAGAAACAAAATATCTTACCTTGGGAACTGGTTGTGTTATGGCTGTCCAGGCTGCACACATAATTTGAGAGTGTTTTATCTCCCATGCAGCTGAGCTATAGAAAGAAATTAGTGTTTCCTGTAAACATCTTCAAAAAAGAAGAAAAAAAATCAAACCCAAATACTATATTTAAACAACTCACCTGTAAAACTTCAGAAAAGTAGCAAATTCAATGTCACAGGGCAGAAATAAGGGGCCACAAAAGAGATGAGGGTCAAAAAAGTAAACACAGATTGGCTGAAGGCTATAGAATATTTACTAGCAATATGAATAGAATATATCCAGTTATTAACCGCATTTGAAACTGACCATTAGCAATTACAGCCAAAACAGCAGCCAGCACTTCTTAGCTAATGTCTCACATTAGCCATCCAGAGGAAATAAATAGCAGACAGTTTGACCTTCACTATCTCACAGTCTTTCCTAGCTTGCCTTACCGAGCACTGACTTTGTAATTTAGACTAATATTTAATCTTTGAAATTAGCTTTTTCACGTCTCCATATGCAGTCCACTGAACATATTTGGGATAAATCCACTAAACTCTTGTCCTCCCACAGCAGGGCGGTGTTCGCTTTACGTACAGCTATTCTTTCCCCTGGTAATTCAATTAGCAAACTGCAAAGCCAGCATACATTATATATCCGTTCCTGCCATTAGGAGTTAGCGACAGGTTATCCAGAGTTATTCAGCAAAAATTCATTCCATGTGAGTGTTACGTACTGCGCACAGACATCTACAGTCGGTCTGAATGCATTTGGTGTGAGTACAACCTGGTAACGTACGGTTTAAGGCCTTTTTACATAACCTCTTTCTTGCTGATGCGTTTTGAAAATAGCTCAAGGCGGACAATCTGGCTTAGCTAGGAGGAGTGTGCTGCCATTTGGGACAAATCCTCACGTTTACCCCATGAGCAGTTTGATTTCCTGTCTATCTAGTGTCGATTAGTGTTGCAAACGGAATACAAGGACAACTCGATATAGCAGAAAAAATTCCAACCTAAAAGGGTTATTTATGCACATCCACTCTTTGGACACGCTGGTGTCTCTTCCTCCCCACCCCTTCTCACCCATTTTTACTGATGGGACTTTACCAGCAGTAGCTCTGGGAGCAGATGACCATTAAAGGTATAAGAGAGGATCTCACTGCGCAATTTGTCACCTAGCTGGCATCCAAGTACCGGGGACGTGGGGAATGGCTGTATGTGATTCATCTATCTCTGGCACACACAGCGAGCTGATCATGTGTCTGTAGTTATCTGAGCAGATTACTTATACTGACTCGTTTCTAAAGTGTGTAAAAGACAAATTATATCCCAATAAATGCGAAGGCTTTCTTTGTACCCTTTCTACCACTCTCCCCTTGTTTATAGACCTAGTGAACAACATGCAGTAATTTGGAAAACAAAAGGATTTTTGTCCCAACTTTAAACGTCGTCCTTTTTAGGGAGCAAATCTTTAGATTTGCTGTCAGTGACACCCAGCTAGGGATTTGATTGTCACTTGTCTGTGTACAGACCCATTTCCTCCTGCGGAGAAGAAACCAGGAAGGAGTGCAAGACTGCCCATGGGGCACCAACCTGGCCAAGGTTCTTTACCCCATCTTGGACATCTCTCCCCTTCTCTCTCTGATTTCGGACTTGTCTAACATACTAGGTCTTGCCCTTCTGCTCCAAGCTTTAAACTTCACTTCTCAAGAAGTCCCTTTGGAATATCATGGCTTTTAAAAGAAAGGTGACTGTGCACCTTCTGCACGGTTCCTTTACAACACAAAGAAGCCTTGAAACTTTAGATGTAGAAGCAAGAAGAATGTTTTAATCTGAGCAGCATCCTCCACCAAGGTCTGGATGGTTATAAATCAACAGCCTGGGCATAAGCTCTTAGCACCGTTCAGTATTTATTCATCGTGTCTATTTACCTTCCATACTACCAGCAAAAAAAAGCCCTTAAAAAGATTTTTGAAGACACTATAAAGATTGTGTTTTATTTCATAGCAGAACTTATTGAAGGCATGACGTGTTTCCTGGGTTTTAGCTTTCAGACTACGGCAGTGAAGGAAATGAGTGTATGTCCTTTTTAGCAAATCCGTAATTGCCTAGAGCATTGCAGAGTTCAGATACAGTTTACACACAGTCGTTGTCAAACAAAGACAAACATCAAGTCAGAAATGGTTGTACAGGGCCAATACAGAGGCAACTTGGCATGGAGGTAATTTGCAGGGTTACTGCAGTTGTCCATGTGCTTGATACGAGACCATTTCCCTTCAGTTTTGTGTGCAAGACTGGGGTGACAACTACAGGGCTCTTCCACATTTTAATAAGATTTTTATGGCATTATCATTTATAATAGAATTCAATACCAAAACGCCGCTCTGATTGGAATATTCTTACAATTCAGGGATTTCCTCCTAGTCACAAATCCTCATGGCACTCATATCTGTTTACAGATGTAATCAATATTTATAAAGACAGTGTAGTTCTTTAAATGTCATCTTTGTCGGTTAGATTATTTTATCGTTGTTTTCTAATTTGACCATGGGACATCCAAACTAGCACACACTCTCTGTCATGACAAAAGTTAAGCTTTCTTCAGTAAGATCAGCCCTGGAGAAACTCTCTCCATCTAAGTTACCTCCCAGGAAATACCCAATGTCTAGAATTTTGTAGGTTATCAGTCATTACAATGTAGGTTTCTAGCACCTGCACTCACGATTTTTGGAAACCAAACCATAATCAAGTCTACCTGACTATTTGTTTCTCAGTTTTTCCAGGGTTCAAATAAAAGTGAGTATGCACACCTACCTCAAAGAGACTAGAAGAGCTAAGAGCTGCAGCCAGAGAGCAAGAGAAGAGATTTCAGATGAAAAGTGCTACAGATAAACAAGTTGTCACTAGTAATTGCTGAGCTCCAACACAAACACAGACCTGTGTGTCAAGTGCATTTGGAAACCTTTCTATAAAGCAAAGTCTAATTAAGCAATAACCGGAAGCTAGTTGCTGTACATAGGCTGAAACCATCCTGTTCTTCCAGCACCAGAGGCAGCACTTCAGTGAGTCATAGCTGCCCCTTTGAGAGTTTTGCTGGAATGTCGTTTTTGAAGAATAATGAGATTTTGACTTGCACCCACACTTTAAAACCCTCTTAAACCATTCATCCCTTTTTGGTGTTAGTCTTTCCGGCAATAAAGTTGTGTTTCCAGCACCAAGATTTTATCTTGATCTAAAAACCTATTGGAGACAAAACAGAGGTACCCTTTGCTAGACTTTGAGCAGATACATCAACGTAAAAAAAAAAAATACACTTCTTTCCTTCTGCTAGGATTTTATATAGGTTCACTATTTTGATGTCACAAAATGTAAAAAGTTTGATGCAAAGGTAAGTTTTTAATTTTCTCCGGGAGACATGAGACTTTAGCTAGTGGTAGCTGATGTTACCAGGCCATGACGAAAATCACTTCACATCTCCGATGAATGGTCTGTCTCTCCACTAACTACGGATGTCAAAAAAAAATGATAAATACTGCAGGTGTGAGTAAATTTGTATTTTTGTAAGCTATTTCTTACGGCTACAAGTTGCTAACTTAGTAACTGAAGAGTTCTCTAACGGCATGTTAGTTAAAAGCAACATTGCAGTATTTTTCCCAAGTTTTCCCCTTCTCTTTTCAGAAGAAAAATTAAAGCAATGGTGAAAAATAAAATTGTGTAGGAAAAAAATAGTGTATGCAGTTGGTTAATAAAGTTCAGAAGAGCTGTAACTTGACATGTAATTAAGTTTCAAAGACAACATGCGAATGATCTGGGCTCAAATCCAGCTTATATGTACAATGCCAATATCATCAGAGGACACCTGTGCCATCTGATACAATTCAGTTCGGTTTCTTTGTCCGACCTTACAGTATCCATTACCACTGTTAGTGTTACCTAATATCATGGGTTTTGTTTAAACCATAAAAGATCACAACTGAATTATCCTATTACACCAATTCCTGATGGTGATATACCATTAAGAATGATAACTTTACTTAAATTATTGCCTGTATTTTCAGAACTGTCAAATTACCACCAATCACTAGAATTTTGCTCATGGTAATTAAAAAAAAATAAAATACATAAATCTGTATTTTTATAAAATATACAAGTTCCAGGGAAATATTTTTCAACTTGGTAGTACATTGAAGGATGAAGTGTCTCCTTAACAGATAATACGAGAATGAAAAGCCATTAGATAGTTTTGGATTCTGATTCATAAGTGTTCAGAAGAAATCCATACACATTTTCACTTTCTCTAGAACAAGAACATCCTGAAAGTGAGAGCTGCACTAGGAGAAGCTACATAACAACAGATAACTGCAGACCCCAAAAGGACAGGCACTCGGTCTCAGGGTGTGGGAACCAAGTCCATAAATGTTCAGTGTCCTGCCCCAAAAGTGGATATTTGTCAAGAAAAAAAAAACAACAACAGCAACAAAAAAACACAGAACCAATCTCTTTGTGTAAAGATAAATTTATTATCTTTAAAAATGTGCTGTATGGGAGATCTACTCTTACTAGACATCACTGGTAGGCTGCCAAACTGTAAGCTAAAGAACATAGTTCCCCAAGAAATAAGAACTAGCTAATGAAGTGATTGTGCTGGAGAAAAGGGACAAGTCCTAACAGCATTTTTAAAAAAAACTTCATTAATGACATTGGCATAAAAAATGTGATAATGAAATTCACTGCCAGTACCGGTTGGGAGATAATGTCAATACAAAGGAAAATTGGAATATTGCAAAAGAAGAACTGAAAGTCTTCTGGGACAAAGTAGGAGATAAAAGGACAGAGTACAAAGTCATGCATGCAGGAGTAAAAAACAATTTCTGCTATATGATAGAAACACATTATCTATAGATAATTAGGTGACAATGAGACACTGCAATGATTCAGACATAATAAAGGCAAAAGCTATCAAGAATGCTATAGGACAAGCATTTCCAGGAGGAACACAGAAGTAGTAAAAGCACACAGAAAAGTCTTGTTTATTACAGGCAGTTCTGGTTGCTGATATTCCCCTCGAAACAATTCGGGGAGGGGTATCAGGAGAAGGAGATGGCTGGAGAGCAGAGCGTAAGGGAGTCTGAATTAGGGTTAGGCTTAAGTGAAACAAAGGCTAATATGAGATACTGTTGCTTTCCATAGATAACTCTGGGATATAAATGGCAATAGGTGAAGAGAACTATTTAAGTTAAAGGGTGTAAACAGACCGCAGAGAGTGGTGTTATAAACAAGCTATGACTGAATATAGGTCAGAAGCGAGAAGCTTTCAAGCTGTTAGCAGAGTAAAACTCTGCAGTAGCCTACTGCTACTACTATCATAGCAGCAGAAGCAAAAATCATATTTTGTTACGAGATGAGGCTGGAAAATGTTCTGTACTGTGGCTGTCTGCAGTGGGAGATCCAACTGAGATTATGTCGCCATAAATCCAGTGTGGGTAAAGCCTTATCTTCACCAGAATGCAACAAAGCTAAAAGGCTCTGGTCACACACTACAAATTCAGCGTTGTCGAGGAAAGCGACAACTGCTTCCAGCAGCTAGTGTGAGTGACCCTATGCTGAAGTCATTGTCCAAACCAGGCAAGCAGCCGAGCAGTCCGTGCGGGTGCTTCCCAATTCATCGCAGTCAAAAGCTGCCAGGTCACGTTGCATTCTCTCACTGACATACGCTGGCTGATTTTGCCTGAAGCAATTTAGGGAATTCTCGTGAAAAGTACGTTGCTGGCAGATCCAGGGGACTAGCAGCAAGGTGTGGTAATTTCTTCCACCAACACGGCTGGATCAAAAACAGGACATTTTTCTGCATCTTGTTATATCACAAGGCTGTACAACTTCTTATTTTGGACCTAATTATACTGGTGTAAGCAAACCTGTCCTAATATAGTTCATTCCCAAAAGGTTTATTCCACTAGGACTTATAGTGATATAAATATTTCAGCAAAATATAGTGTTCCTAACCTAAGTAGTTCTACTGGTAAAAAACTAAAGATGAAGCCTAAGAGAAGCAGGCACTACCTGTCTACTGTGGGTTGCTCTGACAAGAGCAAAGCAATGGTAATCACATTACACTGAAGCCCTGACCCAACTAGAGAGCATGTTGAAATGAAAATGAAAAAAACAAACCACTTTAGTGCCCCAGAAAGCTTTACTGTAGTTAGTAAGTGTTCATTTTCATAATAATATAATTACAGGAATGGGAAATTGCAGGAAATTGCTGTTGTTGTGACCTTGATCTTTTAGTAATGAAGTTAACGTAATTGCTACCATTTTAATTCCTACCCATTCATGGGCATCTTCAAAGTTTTTGAGGAGAGTGATGAGGGGAAAGATGCTACTCTTTTTTTTTTTTTCCTTTTTTTCTGCACCTCAGTTAGCATATGGAAAGCACCTCTTATTTTACTGAAGTTCTGTTTCGGCTTTAGGAGCTTTTCCCTTCAGTTTTCTGTATTCTTACTTCCCATATGGCTTGGAAATCTTTACACAACACACTGTTTAAACACTTTTGACAATCTTGACAGTCAATACTAATGAAAACAAAAAACAAATCAAATAATTTTGTTTAATGATAAATATGATAAATTCTACAGTAGCTTTTTAGGGTTAAGGAATACCTCGCATTGTTTTCCCAAACAAGCTAAAAATGCCTCAATGTGGCACTTACCCTTTTGCACAGGGAATATCATTAGAACATGGCACTGACCATATCCAGTAACATGGAGGTCTCCAAAAAAAGCCATCAGCAAATGCTTGCAGAGGATTTTAAAATCAGTACGTATCAATATTTCCCCAGAGCTCCCACCTGGGACTTCTTCACCTATCTGGTTTTATGTTTAGCAGTTCTTACAGGCTTTGTCTTCCATGAAACTATCAATGCAGTTTTTGAATCTAAGTAAAAATTAATCCGCAGCATCTTGCCTTAAACTCAAAGAGTTCTTGCCTCAAATATACACTATTCACTCTGCGACCTGGAAGTGCCATCTACCCTAATTCTTGCATCAGAAAAGCCAGTGAGTGGCTCTTTCCAACGCACCTCAGGACCCTATGGATCTCTATGACATTCCTTCCCCAATGGTATCTGTTCTATATGATGTATGATAAAGTAGAACCAAAATCTGAGAATACAGGATTTCTCGCTGTGCTCTTAGTGACGACACATGCACACCTAAACTAAACCATTTGTTATTTGGCTTTAAATTAATTTCTTTCCTTTTACTTGCATTTTAGGTTTCTGTTTGTTTTATGTGCTGTCTATTCCGGTTAAGATTTCTTTCTTCTTCTTGACATTCTCATCTATTTCTCTGGCACAGCAGCAAGAAGTGACACTGAGGCTCTGATCTGCTAGAACACTGACTCTTACAGACACATCTCTTGGCCTTGGCTCCCCAGGTTACATGATTACAACTCCCTCAGGTGAAAGAAAATTGAGATCTATTCCATACTGCCTACGTATTCATTCATCTGCTGTCAATACAGCTTCCTCTTCTTCAAAAGTGGGGTTTTTTTGCACTGTGCTCAAGCAAAACACACTTCCTTTCTTTTTTCTTCTTCTATTTTTGGTGAGCCTTCTTTTAATCAAAATCTGTCCAGAGATATTCTGAGAATTCATGTAACCAAATACAGCCATTAATCAAGGAACAAATTACAAAAACATGTTGGGTGTGCAAACAAAACTTGCTTGGTACTAGCCCAAACCTGGTCCTCTGAAACATCAGTAAGGTCAACAGGAGTCCCTACACAGCACAGATATATGGCTCCTGTTCTGCCTATTTTCCACAGAGCTGGTATCAGTAGAGATGAGGCATATAGACCAACCAAAGCTGCCCTAGCATGAAATAGTCACTGGACAGCAGTTCCCCGACAAACAAGAATCACAGAATCATAGAATGGTTTGGGTTGGAAAGGACCTTAAAATCATCAAGTTCCACCCCCCCTGTCTTTCGCCATATCCAGCCAACTTCTTCATAGCCGAAATATTTTTTAAGATACTGTAAATTATCAGGGTAGCTTAACATCCTCAGATAAAGCGCCTGGTAAAAGCTATTTAATGTTAGTGACTTGCCCCTCCCCTCTGCAAACTGATACTCCATTAACAAAGAGCTCAGGAACATAATTTGTCATTATCCTTCTCTTCATGTGTTTATGTTGTAGCCATTTCTTTATATATCGAGGAATTTACAGGAGTGTATTAGTGTGTATATATGATTATCCTGTGAATATATTTAAGTAAATGTATGTGTTTGCTCATCTCTATGTGTGTGTTCAGTCTGAGTTCACAATCTAAGCCAAGTCTCCTTCCCCACAATAGCTTACTGCATATGGAAAGGGCATAGGGAAACCATACACGTAATCACCCTAATGCTAATTATCTTCTACTTTCAAATCTCAAGTGGAAATTGTTTGGTAAACAGATGTAAATCTCTGAAAATATCTCAAGGACACCCTCGAGCCCAGGGGAAGCATTTTAAAAGACCCATATAGAATAGTAAGGCTTTTGTAGATTTCCATCAAGTAAATAATTAAAAACATATGAACTTTCAAAATCAGGGTTACTTTAAGTGACTATGTATTATTGTGATGGCAGCCACATCCTTCCCTTCTTCTGGTCTTGCTTTCTACTTTGTCTCTACTGAAAGTCTCTGGATCTTCCTCAGTTAAATATCACATAGTCTCTGAACACTTTCTCTGCCCTTTTCTCCTCCTATTACGTTCAAACAAAGCTGAGAAGGTTTCTCAGCTCCCTCTTCTCCCTGTGTTCCCTGCTTTTCCTCCTCCTTGCTTCACTCCCCTCACTTCTAGCAAGGCTGGCATCTTTGTGTCTTTCCCCACTCCCATTTCCACACTCTCTCCTTCACCGCCTCGTGTGGCATCAAATTCTACCTTCCCCAAGTGTGTCAAGCGGTCTTCTGCACTTTCACTGAGAAGATCAAAACCAGTCCATCCAACTCCATAGTGTTATTCTTCTGAGACAACAGAAGAGACATAAGGGTGGACAAAGGTCTCCTACACATATTTGGTTTTTCAAAGACGTGCTGCAGAGCTGGGGTTGAACAGCACATGAAGAGAGTATAGCTTCCAAAAGCCTTCACTTCATTTCTGAGCTCCCTCTGAAGAAATTAGGCTTCTGTTGAAATTTGTGGAAAACTTCCAAAAAACACTCTGAATTCAATCATTTTTTAAATGGGAGCAGAATTTGGTCCCGATGAGTGCAAGCAAGTTTTAATTCATCTTGGATTTGGCACCACAAAATCGCATCATTAACAGAGGGACGAGATATGACCTGAACCTTGGGATGAGTGAACAGCACAGGAAAATCTTCAGACCTTGGAGATACAGCTGGATTTCTGACATATGTGCAACAGCAGCTAGTGCTCTTAAATCATGGGGGTTTATGACTCTCTACTGAACACGCAGGTAAATCTACTGATCAGAACTGATTTGCTGCTGCCTTATCACGGAAGAAAAAGCTCAAATTCTTTTGCTGCTGAAAAGAGCCAGAGAAAAAACTGCACCAATTTTCAAATTATTCTAAACTAACTCATGACAATGACCGATATGAATGTTTTGTTTTCAGTGTGTTTTAATCCCTGATGTACTTTTTGTCTAGTTACAACATGCATCAGATAGGAATGCATTAAGCACAACACAAGTTTTAATAGTTGTACTTATGTGAAGAGAAGTTTATACGTGGGCTCCAATCTCCTATACCATACTAGCTGTGGGGAATTTTTTTTTGTGCATTTGTTGCCTCAAAATGAACATTTCTGTACTCACCAGGGATACATCTCAATGAAAATATGCTTCTCCACTGCTCATAAGATTCAATTGTTTCGTTGTTTGTTTTTTTTTCTGATACAAACCTTGCCTTGTCTCCATGCACATGCCCAGCAGCATGTTCTCAGGTGACGAGAGAAGAACATGCCAGATGCTCCCCTGACAGCTCTATGAGCCCTGCACGTGCTGTTTGCCTGAGGCAATATCTTTATGTCAGCAGAAAAATATGAAGAAATAACTTTCAGGAACTGTACAGCAAGGAGGAGGATATAGTCTGGGCATAGCTGTGTGTTTAAATATGCAAAAAGAGTCAGAAAGAAGCTGTTACCATTAATGATAAGGTAACACTGAAAAGCTGTGCAAAAATTCACAGGAACCTGCAGATCACCTAGATCTTATTTTGCTGTTAGATATCAGCATCTGGGAGGACTCTGGGATCTGGGTGTGCTATCGATTTTTGGCATAATGTTGGAAAACTATTTGTGCAGAAGCACATTTTTTTCAGAGGGAACTCAGACTCAACAGGAAACAGGAGACCTGGTTACCTGGGATATGGAGAAGGCCTAGGTACTCCACAATTTTTTTGTCTCTGTCTTCATTGATAAAGTGCCCAAGTGACACTGCCCAAGTTGCAGAAGGCAAAGACAGGGACTGGGAGAAGGAAGAACTGCCTGCTGTAGAAGATCAAGTTCCAGATCACCTAAGGAACCTGAAGGTGCAACAAGTCCATGGGACCTGATGAGATGCATCCATGGGTCCTAAGGGAACTGGCAGATGAAGTTGCCAAACCACTATTCAACATGTCTGAGAAGTCATGGCAGTGTGGTGAAGTTCCTGACAACTGGAAAAGTGGAAACATAGCCCCCATTTTTAAAAAGGCAAAAAGAAAGACCCGGGCAACTACAGACCAGTCAGGCTCACCCGTGTGCCCAGCAAGATCATGGAGCAAATCCTCCTGGAGATTCTGCTGAGGCATAAGGAAAACAAGGAGGTGATGGGTGACAGCCAACACGGCTTCACCAAGGGCAAATCATGCCTGACAAATTGGGTGGCCTTCTACAATGCGGTCACAGCATTTATCGATATAGGAAGAGCAACTGACATCATCTACCTGGACTTATGCAAAGCATTTGACACTGTCCCACACGACATTCTTGCCTCTAAATTGGAGACATGGATTTGACAGTTGGACCACACAGTGGATAAAGAACTGTCTGGATAGTCACGCTCAAAGTGTTGTGGTCAATGGCTCGATGTCCAAGTGGAGACCAGTGATGAGTGGTGGTTCCTCGGGGGTCAGTAATGGGACTGGTGTTGTTCAACATCTTTGTTGGAGGTGTGGACAGTGGGATCGAGTGCAACCTCAGCAAGTTTGCCAATGACACCAAGCTGTGTGGTGTGGTCAGCATGCTGGAGGAAAGAGACGCCATCCAGAGGGACCTGGACAGGCTTGAAGTTGGCCCATGCAAACCTCATGAAGTTCAACAAAGCCAAGTGCAAAGTCCTGCACCTGGATCAGGGCAATCCTAAGCACAAATACAGGCTGAGTGGAGAATGGATGAGAGCAGCCCTGAGGAGAAGGACTTTTGGGTGTTGGATGATGATAAGCTCAACATGAGCCAGCTACATGCGCTTGTAACCCACAAGGCCTACCGTATCCTGGGCTGCATCGAAAGAAGGAGAATCAGCAGGCCAAAGAAGGTGATTCTCCCCCTCTTCTCTGCTCTCGTGAGACCCCACCTGGAGTACTGCATCCAGCTCTGGGGCCCCCAACACCAGAAGGACATGGGCCTGTTGGAGTGAGTCCAGATGAGGCCACAAAGATGGTCAGAGGGCTGGAGCACCTCCCATACAAGGACAGGCTGAGAGAGTTGGTCTTGTTCAGCCTGGAGAAGAGAAGGCTCTGGGGAGACCTTCAAGCACCTTCCAGTACTTAAAAGGGGCTACAGGAGTGATGGGAAAACACTCTTTATCAGGGAGAATAAGTACAAAAACATCAGAAAAAGAAAAAAGTGACAGAGAAAAAACATAAAGAGAAAAGGGGGGGAGGGAGTAATTTGAATTCATTCAGTAATTTTTCATCTATATACTTGTCTTACGACAATGCAAGGATGTGCAGAAACATTGCTTAAGAATTTTACATGCCATTTGTACTCATCAGAATAAAAGTTCACCTGAATACTCACTATATTTTTCTTTGAGGAGAAAAATACTTAATAAAATTCTGTTGCAAGCACATGAAAGTAAACAAACCCATTTTTAAGCAGCAAAATTAGTTTGAAGACTCCAAAAATTAAATCGACTGCTGTAAAACAGAGGATTTGCCTGCCGCAAAACCCTCACTTTCAGCTTGATTATGCTACTTAAATGACACCTATCTGAATTTTAATCCCTGCGCAGAAGTCTGCTGGTAGAATTAATAATTATGATCAAAACCCACGAAAGGCCATTCTAATGACAAGATAAAGAAATTACTCCCACCACCTGCAGTGAGAAGCTAATCTTCCTCAGCATCCTAATCTACTGGCATACAGGGTTTGATCTGAAATAAGCTCTTAATAATGAATAATCTGGCCATGAATATTATTCTGCTGAGCAGAAAATAGAAGATTAAAGAAGGAGCTCTGGAGAATTAGCTCTCTCATTTTTTTTCCAATTTTAAGACTACTCCTCCCCCTTCTCCCTTTCATTTGGAGTGAGGGTGTCTTGCAGATCTTCAGTTGTGCCTCATGGTTGTGGCCATGCGAGAGACAGGTCAGTATTTTCCAACTCTAGCTGTACACAGCCATGTACCCACCGCCCCAAGGCAAGGTCGGCCCTGGCAGGGCCTGCTCCTCGCTCAGGGGCCTCTTTGCTTCTTCAGTCCTCTGTGCAGCTGCGTCAGCCTTGTGTGGAAATCACAGCTCATGCTTGGCCCACAGAGTCACTGCACTCCCTGCCTAGGCTGCTGGTGGGATGTACCCATCCCATTTCAGAGAGCTGGAGCACCTCTCCTGTGAGGAAAGGTTGAGGGAACTGGGCTTGTTCAGCTTGGAGAGGAGAAGGCCCCAGGGAGACCCCATTGCGGCCTTCCAGTGCTTGAAGGGAGCCTGTAAACAGGAGGGGGAGCAACTGTTTACAAGGGTGGATAGTGATAGGACAAGGGGGAATGGTTTTAAACTAAGAGAGGGGAGATTTAGGTTGGATATTAGGTGGAAATTTTTCACTGTGAGGGTGGTGAGGCAGTGGCCCAGGTTGCCCAGAGAAGCTGTGGATGCCCCATCCCTGGAGGGGTTCAAGGCCAGGCTGGATGGGTCCCTGGGCAGCCTGCTCTAGGGGCTGGCAACCCTGCCCACAGCAGGGGGGTTGGAACTAGGTGATCTTTAAGGTCCTTTTCAACCCAGGCCATTCTAGGATTCTGTGATTCTATGTGTGTGGCTCGTGGACCCTCAGGGACCTTCCCACCGTTAATTTGAGGTTGTATCACTGTAAGCAGGGGTGGTGATCAGTGGGCTGTGACCCAGCAATCGCCAAGGAGGTCCTGCTCTCATGGAGAACATGGTGCCGTAAAACTGCTCCAGAATGGCTACTGGCAGAGATGGGGAGAGCTCCCCGAGAGTCACACAACAGCTGGTCTTTGAAAAGCAAAGCATCACTGAATGTTGAACCAACCCCCTTCTCAGGGCCCAAAGGGTGCTAATCGTCTTAATAGTTCTAAGTGGCCCTACCTGAGACCTGCACTGGCCCACAACTCTGTTACCCCATTTAAGCTTGACCATCACCACCTCCCTCAGGGCAGCAGCTGGGCAGCAGTGATGGGAGTGATGGCAACAGTGATGGTGGTGATGGCATGGTGCTGAGCCCTCTGGAGGTGGCTGATTGGCAAGGGCTGGGAGGGCTTTGTCCTGAGGTGATGCCACCCTCTGCAGCCCCTGCAGCAAGCTGTGAGTGTCCTCCAGTTTCACGTGAAAAAGCAGGTAGCGGTTCAGTGGATCATTAACGTAATCCTAACACAATTTACCTGTGGTCCCCTTGCTAAGATTTTAACAGAGCTTTATTTACAGGTTGCCTGGATTGTAGGAACATTCCTGAAACCTCTTGTGAGGTCATTGAGGGTGTAATTTTAAAAAAAAAAAATCTTCTCTAAAGACTTTGGGTTTAATTAAAATCCTAAGGCATTTGGCTCTTTTCAAAAATTTATTGGTATTGGTTGCTCGCCAGAACAACGATTATTTAAGGCACAATTTGCTCAGCTTGGTCAATTTGCACTGTAAAGTTACCTGCTGGTGAGCTCTGCTGTGTACATCCTGCTTAGGCATCTGTCCTAGGATCCCTTGTAAGAGAGGTGTTTTTTCAATATTTATAATAATTTGTCAAACTCTATGTGCTTCGATGTGATTGTAGATATTTTTCTAAAATACTTTATCCCAACTACTGAAAAAATCATTTCAAGCAGAGGAGGTGTGGCATGATTTTTTTCAGTGCTGCTTTGGTTTTGGGAAATTCTGCATACACTTTTGCAAGGGGGAATTTATTTCTCCAGAAAAGTGTTTTTTAACCCAGTGCAAGGTTCTGCCATTCATCCCTCACAACAAGGGCATAGTGACAAACACAGGCCACTCGAACATACTTTCAGTGTGGGAAGATAAATAAAGATGAAGATGTATCTCCTTGAACACGAGGCTCAATCCTTGGTGCTTTCCAGGTACTCTTCTGCCCCTAAAAAATCTCCTTTGCCTAAGAATAGGGCAAAGGCGGCAGGAGTAGTTTCCATCAATGGGTGTGCAATGCTGAGACACAACTCATTAAATCCAGCTGTGGCCCCACCATGGTGGCTTTCTGGTAGCATCACCTCCCAATGTGATGGATAAGGGTAAATGGCTTTCTTGCACATGGAGAGGCCTTTTTGGGATCTACATCAGGTCTGAGACAAGGCAGCAGCCCCCCTGCCTGCACTGGGAGGAGAAGAGGTGAACCATGGTTGTCTTCTTCTCCAACCGCATGCCAGTGACCCAGGAGGGAGCAAATGCAGCAGCATCTAGAGGGAGGTCTGTAGAAATGTACATACTGCAAGCTACAATCTCAGATATATCAGTTTTAATCAGACTATGATGCCCAGCTTTTCCTTCCAGTGGTAAGAGGTAGTCCATTAGAAAATCTTGATATAATGGTGCACACAAAATAAGGCCTCAGGAACACTCTCGTAATGACTGTCTGGGGCCTGTCTTTCGCTGAAGAATGGCTTTTTTTTCTTGTTTGCAGCAACTTGAAAATGAGGCAAGGCCGAAAGTCTAGCCTAAAGCTTTCAGATAAGTTTTCTTAATAGCTCTTCAATTTTCTGAATGCATTTTATTAAATCAACCCCTAGTTGTTTATAAATAGAATTAATTAAAACTTGTGATAATGAATGGAATGAGCATTGTTTCAGGTACAAAATGAGGTACAGAGGCTGAAAAATTGCTTCAGGTGGCAGCAAGAGCTGGGCATAGGTATCAGCAGTGCTAGTCCCCCTTCTTCCCCACCACACTAGCACTTCTCTGAGAGTATTTTTCAAGGTATGCAAGTCACCAGCTAACATGCTCCCAAGTGGCAGGTGGACCACAGTTTGTACGGAATAGTTTGGGGAAAGAAGGCAAGCTTTATTTTAAAACTGTGAGCTTGAAGGAAAGAATTAATTTGGGAGTTGAATCTCAAACAAAAAAAAAACTGGGTCAGGAGGAAAGCACTAACAAGCAAGTGGTGTCAAACAGCAGGTGGACAAAAAAAAAGCATAAGGGTAATCAGTCCATCAGGGAGCTGCCCAGGGCATGGGAAGATCAGCATCAGTCAGTCAGCATTTGCCTAGGATAATGCAAGGGGTTGCCATCAAGTTAGCAGGTGAAGAGGGGGGCTGAAAGGCAGAAAGCGTCAAATTCTTTTGATGCTCACTGCACCTGCTGGGATTCTGCATGTCTTAAACCGTTCGGCAGGTAAACTAGTCACCTCTGCACTGCACTTGCTTTTGGTATTTTATTTAATTCATTAATCTGGGGAGGGGAGATGATGCAAAAGAAAACTATTGCCTGTTTCTCTTAATCTTGAGTTGATGTAGTCTTGTAGAAGTGAAAAAAGACCAGTACACCTGACAGTATGTGTATAGTGTAAAAGACAGCTCACAAAAGGCACTGGTGTATTGCAGGCATTGCATGGGTTTAGGATTATTTAAACCTAAGGAAAGGAATGTGTGATTTGGTTACAACCCTGGTAAGTGGGTAAGGGAAGCTATGAGTCTGACTAAATGGACATTTCCAAGTACAGCTAAGTACAGAGAACTGACAATGTAATGATAGCAATTACGTAATTTTGAGTAATTAGCAAAAAGGACTAGGAAGGCTAGGATACCTGTAAGTGATCTCTATTAATCTAGCTACACTTGCAGGTTTCCTAACTACTGTCAATAGAACTTTGCAAGCAGATGAACACACCAGAAGCATGACTAAAATGTGTTGAGAAAGCTGCAGAGTTGGTTAGAAGATGTTTTGCAAGGTAGTGGAATGTTTATTGCATGAAAGGGAAGGCGAGATTCCATACGGCATAGATGCCCATGGATAGAATCATAGAATCATTAAGGTTGAAAAAGACCTAAAGGATTATCAAGTCCAACCATCAACCCAACACCATCCAACCCACTAACCCATGTCCCTAAGCACCACATCTACACATTTCTTGAACACCTCCAGGGATGGTGACTCCACCACTTCCCTGGGCAGCCTGTTCCAATGCCTCATCACTCTTTCAGCGAAGAAATTTTTTTTAACATCCAGCCTTAACCTCCCCTGGTCCAACTTGAGGCCGTTTTCTCTTGTCCTATGATACCAACTTCAGAGAATACTGCAGGAAAAGTCAGCTTTGCATCAGTTTTCTTGAGCCAAGTTTAAAGTTTTGCTCACTGGTAGTGTGGATGTGCCCCACCGTGTCATCCCATCCTGCCTAGCACTGCTGCAGAGTAACTACCAGGCTCTCATCTGCAAGGGTAGGTATCATTTGCCCTAATACAGTGAGTAATATGCTGCACCACACTGCAGGCTACAGATTTCTGGGACTGCAGGTGTGCACAGCATAGGAAAGCACCAATCCAAGCTTTAGCCTACATGTCACCTAGATGCCTCTTGTGTGTATACACAAAAAATATTCACAGAAATACATTCTTTCAATTGATTTCTAGAAGGGGACGAATCTCAAAAGACTCATTCATGTTTGAACAAGCTTCAAAATGGTATCTGTAGTGCTTATGAACAATGAAAATACCAGGTACAATGTGAAGTATTGCACTCTTTAATTAATATTTTTTCCTTGTAAGAAACCTTAGTTGAGACATAGGCAAGAAAACAAGCAACCTTGTCAAATGCTTGTTAAAACTTTAACCATATATTTAGCTCCTAGTATTACCTGCTCATGGCACACCCTAGGTACCGTGGTGCTTTGAAGCTAATTAAGTGCTTTGAGAGATATATATTGTGGCAACACTGTCTTCTTGAGACAAACTAATGAAGAAAAGTCAATGCTGTTGACTTTTTACCTGTCTGAAACTGATTTTTTTTCCTTTGGTTAGCTGCAAAAAATGTTCCCAAATCATGGGAAAGGGGTTTACAATTTAGTTCAGGCCAGTAGCACTCAGAAGTAATATTCAGGCACAGGAAAGGATGGTACCACTGGGGAGGGGTTTAGCATAAAGGGACAAAGAGATTGAACTGTAAGTTAATTGGCAGATAAAACATTGGAAAGAGAGTTCTGGGAATGCATTGTAGACTGAGGTTTTAGTCGGAGAAGAAGACAATGCGGGAGAGAGCAGGCTGGGCAGTGTTTTGGTGGTGTGACTTCTGTCTATGCTAGAGCTGTGCATGACCTTAAAAGCCAGGCTCTGACATGGAAGATGGAGAGAAAACAGTCAAGGCAGTTGAGGTTTTTCTCCTAGAATCAACTAGAGAAGAAAAAAGTAATTGTAAAGGCATTTACAGATAGCACTCAAAAGTTGTCTCTCACAGAAAAAAAATTTGAATCACTTGAGCAGTTCTAAGTGTAGTGCCAAGCAGTTTTCCTTATAGGTGCTTACATGACGATGCTCTTGTCCTATAATTCTTCTGTCACAAACTGGGGCTGTTTGGAGAATGGCAAATCGTGTCAGACCAGACTGGTTGTAGAGTTCTCATGTAGCCCAGTAGCAAACATTCCTGCCTGCAGATGTGAGCCACGCTAACTTCAGCCGTTGTTATCTGCACTGGGGACACTCCTGCCCTCGATGGGCTTTCCTAGGTGATCAAGAAGCTTTCTTGCAGTCATCAGGCTCTGGTGCTCTTCAGACTATCAGCACCTGCTTCAGCAACACCAGCTCTTACCCGTTGTTGAAATATTAACCACATCCCTCTTCCCAGACAGACTGAAGTGGAAACATTTAATTCAGATCAAACATCTTAATAATTTCAAAGCGATTTAATTTTGAGGACAGCTTATACTCCAGGCAGCCTGATGTGTTCCACCTTCTTGACTCTGCGTTGCCTTTACAGCTAAGCCCACAGCCAGCTTTGAAATTCTTCACTGATTATCAAGTGGTGTAGTTGCACTGTCTTCAATTAAATCTATCCATTTACAGCAGTGCTTCTGCTGGATGTGCTGTGAGCACTATGATCCAATTATTTCTTAATTTTTGGATTAGATGCAGCTCCAGACAGAGTGAGAAATCCCCAAACGTCTGGTTCCCCAATGAAGTAAATGAAGCATACAAAATAACATTGGGTGTATGCAAGGCAAGAAAGAGTCACAGGTTTATAGCATACTTCAGAAAACAGAAGTGGGTCACCTAGGTGTTTTTACCACCCAAAATTATATAAATTTGGGGAATATTTTGAATTTGAGGGTGGCAGCTGTAGGTACCAGGAACATAGCTGAAGCTCTGGACTGATTGTGTTTATTTTACACTTTCCTCATAATTAAGAGGACCAGAAACACTCACCTTTCAACAAATAAAAGAAAGTGTAAATGTTGAGCACGAAGCTCAGAACTGCCTTGTTCTGGATATAACTATCACCACAAGCAATAGCCAGCTATGACAATGACTTAGGAGGTTGTTTCACAGTATCAGTTTCCTAGGCAAGTCATCTACCCAGCTGGAAAATCACCGCTTCGTGGATGCACTGTGTAGACTTTTGGGTTCACTCGCTCTCTCATAGGTGTCACTGTTCTCACCGCACTCTCACAGATGCCATCATTGCTCTCTGTTTTCAGACTTGTTTGTGCACAGATGCTCTCTATTGAACGCATCTGGAACTGCCTAAAATAACCATGATATCAGGCATCAACAGCATTTCAGTGTTGCAGTATCATTTGCATATTTGGACAATAAATAATAAAAGTTAAGCAGGTGTTCGTATGTTTATGTGAAGTAGGAAACCATGTACATGGAAGAAAATCCTGTAAGCAGGCTTTAACTACAACACAGACATAATGGACTTAGGGATGTGAACTGTTACCTGTATATTATCACAAATTGTCTGCTATCAGGCAGAGCTATTGCTGAAATAGTTAACTGCCAATCACAGAAACTTAAGATGGGAAAAACCAGAATTTAGTGAAAATCTTGTAAAGTACTGGTTTGGTATAAGCAACATTGGGTACTCAGCTAAACTGGATTTTTTTTTCCCTCAAAGCAGCAGTACGGCAGTTAAAACTGTAATGTGAAGTGTTCTTTTTCATTTCTTCAAGGTTTCTTTTCAAACCTTGGGGGTTCTTATCTCTGAGTCCCAAATATATAGGTCCTTTTTAAAGCTCATGATTTTAATACTAATGCCAATAGTTTGCAGGGGAAGATGTGATTTTAACATACTTAAGCTGACAAGGCAAATGAGATCACTTAGTCATAAAATACACCAGCAGAACAGCGGTCATTATGTACCTTTTCTGCACAGATCATGATTGCTCCTGTCTGGAGCTAATTCAATTAGACACCAAGCTGCAGGAACTGCTTCTTGGTTACGGTAGGTTCTGAGGAAGGTGTCAAACCACTCTGGTCACTGCTATTTTGCCACCTAGAGGGTGGTGATATTCAGTGTCCTCAAAGTGATTAGTTGTCACGTGTTCAGGATTCCAAACACATGTGACAAAAAACATTCAGAGTAATTCTAGCCATCTAAATTTCCACAGTGGAAAACAGAATTTTATTGTCCAGTACCTTCAGCTGGGAATAGGTGAAGGTTTGGAGCGGAGTTGACTTTGTCGTTCAAGGGTTAATACGACAGCACAAGTTTAAAGGCATTCTGAATTTCAGGCTAACAGCTGACACTTTTCTTAACAATTAGTTTTAAAATATGTCGATTAATCATTAGCTTGAAGGACACTGCAAATGAACATCGTAAGTACCCCATTTACATGTTTAATTGGATTAGTCTTCTGACTTTCAGATTTTAGCAATTAATTTGTATGGGCATTTTTTTCCAGATAACTAAATAATTAATCTTTTGTCTTTCAGTGCATGGATTCATTTTGTACATTTTTATGTTGAAAAATGAATTGTTCCTCTGCAGTGTTGTTCTGCTGTTACCATATGACCCTGTTTTAGAACAAACATTGCTTCTTGAAACAAGAAGGTGTTACTACTTAACATAGCTGTGCTTTATATTTTGGAATAATTGAATTTATATCACCTGCAAATGTTTTTCTTTCAGTTATGAAATCAAAATGACAACATCTAAGCCTAATCGTCCTGGTTTCAGCTGGGACAGAGTTAACTTTCTTCATAGGAGATAGTGAGAGACTCAGTTTTAAATTTGTGCTAAGAAAGCTGATCACACACCGACGGTTATGGTTGTCAGGACAGTCCAGGACTTTTCAGCTTCTCTGCTGTGCCCATGTCTGCAGGAGCAGGAGAAGCTGGCAGGGAGCACAGCCCTGATTAGGATTTGACCTTAGGTTTAGGATTAAGACCCAAATTGGCCAATGGTCTATTCCATATCATGCACGGCATGCTGATTATATAGGTGAGGGTCTTCTCTGGAAACCTCATCCTTTTTGCTCCAGATCATTTTTCGCTCCAGGTCAGCTCTCTTGCTTCAGGTCACCTCAGTCTGGGTAGTCCCTCTCCAGGGTCTTTTCCTTGCTTCAGTCAGCTCTCAGTCTGGGGATGCTCGGGCTCTTGTCTCCACTCCAGGAGTGCAGTTTTGGGACTCTCCCTGTTCTGGGATCATTAGCTGGGAGTGGGCTGAGCCTTGGTCATTGGGTGATGAGCAGTATCACTGTGTATCACTTGTTTGTATATTTGTATATATTACTATTATTATCATCGTTACTATTCTTTTCATGTTATTGTAGTTTAATTATGAAATTGTTCTTAATCTCAACCCACGAGTCTTTTTTTCCCTTTAGCCCTTTAATTCTCTCCCCATCCCTGGGAGTGGAGAGGGTGAGCAAGCAGCTGTGGTGTTTAGCTCCCAGCCAAGGGTAAAACCATCACATTAATGTTACATGCAGAGTGAATAAATAAACATTTCCTCCTACGTTCAATTTTAATTATCTGTTTCATAATTAACATATTTGGGCAAAATAAGATGCAGAGACACGATTGTCATGGTCATCTGTTAAAAACACAAAAATCTAGTTTTTTCAAAAGGATTAGCAGCCCATGGCTTTCGTAAGACCCTTTGGGGCCAGACATGGTTTTTATATGCTTGTAATGTATCTATATAATAGGCTCCTGTCCATTTGACTTCCAGGCATGACAACAGTGTAAATCTTAATAACAAAGATGTTAGATCAAGATATGTTCAGAAATTTTCATTACTCAGACCTCTCTTCTCAGCCACGCTGCTTGTCAACTTGGTTGTATGTTTAGAAACTGACAGACGAGAGATGGGTCATGCTTAGAAGTTCAAGAGGGCCTTCAGGACCATGAAGGGTGAGGAAGCACACCTGGCTCTTCTGTCCTTACATCCAGTTCTCTTGCACACACCTGAGAAATGTCCTGATGTGACAGCACTGTTGATTTTGTCAAGATTTCTCCTTTGTTGCCCATGAAAACACTGACACTGGATTTGACACGGAATTCACAAGCCAAGTCTGAGTTCCTTTTCAGTTGAGAGTTACCAGCAATGGTTTCCAGAGATATGATGAATAGTTCTGCTGATACCGTGCAAAAATGTTAACTTGGGTCTATACTGGTTTGCTGACAGGTGTAAGACGTAAGGTTACCTTAGGTTCCACTCAACAAAACATTCATGCGTATGAACTATCTGTTTATTATAACTCGTGCATTTAAGATTGAGAAGCCTCAGCCTCCAAAATAATGAGCATCCTCAGTCTCTGTAGAAGTCAGTGAATTATATAAGGTATGAGTGTGCTCAATTTAAGATGTTCCCCTTTAACACCTTAGAGAATTAGGCTGTAATCAGTGAAAAATGCTGCTTGCAAGTCAGTGTTCTGAAAGCAGATTCCTTGAATGGCATAGTGATTTTGAAGTTACTTCCATAGTATGTTTACTACCTTAAAAAAAAATCCACTTTTCCAGTATCTAAGGTGTAACTATACCAATAACATCAGAGGTAGCCACATGTAACTTACCCCTTCCCTGAGTTCAGTGTCATCTCATGCAATAGCTGCTTGACAGGTTTTGAAGGGTTACAGTTATGCAATGATTTTCAAAATTTTCAAAGTTCATACCTTCCCTTCTGAAGGTCACTGTGGCAATTCTTGTGTGTTCTCACTAATGGGCTGTACCAAGGATATGTTCACAGCCAAAATACTTCTTGCAGGTTCACTGGAGGCTTTGTCTCCACCTCAGATTCAGTTCTCCAAGTCTCTTCTGGTTCCCTAGTGTGTTTGGGTAACTAGAGGGTAAAACAAAAAAAATAAAATTAAACGTGTATTAGTAGTGTACATTTAAAAAATTAAACACTTCTCTGGTACGCGTTTCTCCATCTGTATTTTTGCATTTGTTATCACTGCTGAATAGAAGACAATAACCCTAGTAATGAGTTAAACAGATTGTTTTAATAGCGACAGAATGGAAGAAGATATAGGACCCGGGATATATAAGACAAAAAAATTGGATCTTCAAAGACACATTGAGGCTACAAGTTTGCTAGCCTGATTTTAATCCTTTATTAAAAAAAAACTCAACATAAACCAAACACCAGACAGTCCCTCTGGCAAAAGGCCAAAGCTGAACTCCTAGAGGGATACGAAAAAAATCCTCTTCCACATGTTTCACAGGGCTTTGGAGTTTCAGCTCTCAATATATTGCTACTGCCAAGTTCATTTCCAGGGGAACGATGGTGGCGGAGGGGGGAGGGGTTCTGGTGTCTTTACCAATAGAAAATATCTCTTTCTAAAAAGAATTGCAAAGGTTGTGATTCTCCACAATCGTAACTGAACAAGATCATTCCCATAGGATATTTCAGGGCAAGAGCCATGACAGCAAACTCAAGACCAATGACATCAGAAAGCTCAGCTAATATTAATAATTTCTTATTGCAGGTGCTACTATACTTCTCTAGGCGTAGAAAAAAAAGAAGACAGGTATAAAACACAGAGTATGCCAATGGGGTATACAGAGAATGCTTCTTAATTATGATTTTTATTGTTGAGCACTCCTTTTAGGTGGAGTGGTTGGTATGCAAGTTCTTCCTCTTGTTGGTAGCTGAACCTACCATCCCATGTTCACTGGCCCATTCTTCTCCCAACGGACACCAATAATCTGAGATTATCTAAATTAATCTGATGGAAATTTCTTCTAAATGGGGACACTCAGTGAAAGACATAAAACCTGATGAGCTTCTGCCTGCCCCTCACTCTGCTGAGATGGAGCTTAAAGCAGGGAGGAGACACAGTTGGGATGCTGAAAATGTTCAGGGAGGATCTGCCCAGCAGTGAAATTTAGACCAGCATTTTCAAGCTGTTTGTAGCCTTTTCCTGTTAGAGCAAGAAATGTGTCAATATCTGAGGAGTGATCTCACTAACTGTACAGGAAGAAGCTTTGACCTCCTTGTCCTCTGTGTGAGCATCTGTGGTCAAGCTCTAATTTTGTCTGTTGTAATTGCATTCTTTACCATTTTACATTGATCAAAATAAAAACCAATAGAAGCTGGACTGGAACTTCAGAAATCTGATTATTGTGGTTTATTGATAAAAATCATAAGTAGTCATGCTTGGGCTTAAAGTTCATGAGTTCTGAAAACTGAATTAATAATTTTCTGATCCATTGCAATAAATGCTGGATGACAATTATTGAAGCATTTCAGAAGATGCCTATTTAAATGCAACAACTCTTTGGTGATGTTTAACCCCAGCTGGCAATAAGCACCACACAGCTGCTCGCTAACTCCACTCAGTGGGATAGGGGAGAGAATCAGAAGAGTAAAAGTGAGAAAAATCATGGGTTGAGATAAAGACAGTTGTATAAGTAAAGAAAAAGCCTCACACAAGTGAAGCAAAACAACTAATTCATTCCCATCAACAGGGAAGTGATCAGCCACCTCCAGGAAAGCAGGGCTTCATCATCTGTAATGGTTTACCATAACTCAGTATGTGCCCAGATTCCTTCTTCTTCTCCCAGCTTTATATGCTGAGCATGATGTCATATGGTGTGGAATATCCCTTTGGTCAGCTGGGGTTGGCTGTCCCAGCTGTGTCCTCTCCCAGCTTCTTGTGCCTCCTCAGCCTACTCGCTGGTGAGGTGGGGTGAGAAGCAGAAAATCTCCTCACATTACCCAGAGTAATCGCTCAGCAATCATGGAAATGTCCCTATATTATCAACCCTGTTTCCAGCACAAATCCAAAACATAGCCCCATACAAGCTACCATGAAGAAAATTAACTTTCTCTCAGCCAAGACCAGCATGCTGTTCCTAAGCACAAAAGAGTAAAAAGCAGCTGCCAAATCCTTGAGTTTTGTCTCTGTTGAAGCAGGAGTCTTGGTGACCTCTTCAGCATCAGTAAAGCTGGATTTCGTCTAGATGGAATACAAAAACCATAGGCTTAGTGCCCTTCCTGCAGTTAGTGAATTGGCACAGATGAACAGCACACATAGGCTCCCATTAGTTTCCTTTGAAGAGTGGGTGAATAATTTGAATAAAATATTCCTTCATTTTTTGTTCTCAAGAGAACTTTCCAGTGATGCATAAAAATATTAGTGGCTTTTTTCCCCTGCAGTTTGTCTGTTCTTTCCTGACATTCCTATGTGTTGGTGGTTTATAAACTCATGCAAATTGTTACTGTTATTTAAAATTCACTAGAATTCAGGGGCCTCCATCAAAATTAAGAGGCCGTTGTGCAAGCATGTACGACAGAGTAAGAAATGAACCCTGCTCTGAAGAGATACAGCTCAGGTGAAAGAGAAAGATGAACCCATAGCCTCTTTGCCAACAAGACAAAGAGACAAGTGCGTGGGTCACGAAAATCAGTGGGAGCTTAGGCAGTCAAATATCTTCATGGAGTTGGCGTTAAAGGCTCCTTGTCAAAATTCAGCATTGTATGAGAAACAGAAAAGTGGGTTGCAGGAAAGTTGGTTTGTTGATGTGGAGGCGAAACTAGCTTGGGACCCCAAAGCAGAATTGCTCTGTTAGCTCTCTAACAATGTTGGCTTGGGGACAGTGCCATGCTAACGGAGCTGTATTGCTTCTGACTGCAGGGCTAGATCACTTGGTTCACTAGCTTGGGAATCTCGTGTATTTATGTAAACAAAAGAGGAAAAAGAATTAGCAGCCAGTTCTTCAGGCCCAGGCTAGTGTTGCTTCAGCATCTCCTTCACTGCTTCCTTCGGTAGACACTCCTGTATATTATGTAATTCTGCTGGAATAATTCAAAAAGGTAAATTACTAATGCATTAAGCAATGTATTTTGCTTAAAACAAGATTACTGAAATTGTATTTTTGAAGTTCCTAGATTTTTTTTTTAGGTATGTTCAGCCTGTACTAAAGCTAAAGAGGCAGAAATTTATGAAACACTTTAAAAGATAAAGAAGATGTCTTAGCTTGGAATTCATCTTGTGTCAGCTGGAGGGAAGCAAAGGTGCTCTCCCTGCATCCTCTCCAAACCAGGCACTTTGGCTCATTCCCTCACAGTCAATGTGAAGACTGGTGGAAGTTCAAAGAGGTTCACCAGGGTCTCAGTAGTGCTCTTGGTCAAAATTGCAGGTAGACACATGAAAAAGCCGTAAATCCTGGCAGCATATTTATGGCATCTTGTTACTGTGCTCTGTGCTTCCTGTGTGTCATGTACGCAGTAATGTGCTGACAAAACCAAGCTTTGTTACCACCAGTACTTCAGAGTCCATACTGCTGCAGAAGACCAAGCTAGGTTCCCCCATGCCTTGTGTGTCATAATGCCAGCAACAGCCCAAGCTCTGATTCCACATGCTGTCCCTAGTGTCCGATAACGACAAGGGAAGGGCACAACTTGGCTGGAAATCACCAGAAGGAATGAGCCTGCTCCATCGACAGATCAGAAATCTTAATTCCAACCCGGAAAAGAGGCATCATGATGGCATGGCTAAGCCTGTTTTAGGCAGAATTGTTTTCTCTCGTACCTTTCACAAACAATGTGCTTGTTTACTCGCTGATGAGATTTGCAACCTGAAGTAATACTACTCCAGCCTTTGCTCAATGCAAGGATGTAAATACTAGTAGCAACAATGTGAATCACTTGCATTCCCGGAGCTCAAACCATAACAATTTACCAAGAGAATCAGTGACCTCCACCATTTCCAACCTAGCCCTGTTTGGTTATGAGAGAGGAATATTCTGGCATTGGTGTGACTGCCTGTCTGAATAGGAGTGATGTGGACTCGCTCTGCAGTCGTGGAAGTTTGGTTCCTAGGCTACTGTCACGGCTGTCACCAACTGGCACTTTGACAGCTTCAGGAGCCAGGCTGTGGTTGCACGTGGGCCCAGAGCTCAGCCCCCTGCCTCACTCTTGCTTGCACCTCTTGTAGCTAAGCTGTACCAGCAAGAGGAGGAGTAACTTACAGGGAGGTATTGTGAAATGGGCAATCCTGGGCTAAGGAATGGAAAAATGGAGGACTTTGGGCCATATAGCATCGCACATGCAATGGATTTTCAGCATTTGTACCACTCTATCTGCCCAGGTATTTTTTGTTGTGCGCAGTCCTGAAAGAATGTTATACCTCCTGTGTATTTCTTCTGGTTTTATTTCGTGTGCGTTGTCTCTGTGTTGTGTTAGATAGAATGGCTTCAAAATGAGTTTGTAATTGGCTTCTGTGAATTGTTGCAATTATGCTGCACATATAAAATCATTCCTTTGCTGGAGAAAGTTCAGCAGCATTGTGAGAACGTTGTAGTTTACACAACACCGCTCGCTCACCCTCCCCACTCCCCCCTCCCAGGGATAGAGGAGACAATTAAAGCGGTAAAGGGAAAAGAGTCTCCTGGGTTGAGATAAGAACAATTTAATAACTAAACTACAGGAACACTGAAAATAATAACCATTATTATAATAATAGTAATATACACAAATATATAAACAAGTGACAGACAGTGACACTGCTCACCATCCAATGACCAAGGCTCAGACCATTCCCACCTAATGATCCCAGAGCAGGGAGAGTCCCAAAACTGCAATCCTGGAATGGAGATAAGAGACTGAGTGTCTGAGAGCTCGAAAGCTGACTGAGGGAACGAGACGACCCTGGAGAGGGACCACCCAGCGAGAGATGACCCGGAAAGAGAGATACAACTTCTGGACAGAGCCTCACCTCTACCCTGGGCATGCCGTGCATGGGATGGAATAGACCACTGGCCAGTTTGGGTCTCAATCCTAAACCCAAGGTCAAATCCTGGGCTGGTCACAGGCTGTGCTCCCTCCAAGCTTCTCCTGCCCCTGCAGACACAGGCACAGAAGAGAAGCTGGAAAGTCCTGGACTGTCCTGGCAGCAACTATAACTATCAGTGTGTGATCAGCTTCTCCTCAGCACAAATCCAAAACACAGCCTCAGACCAGCTACTGTGAAGAAAGTTAGCTCTTTCCCAGCTGAAACCAGGACAGAGAAGAAACACTTTCCCTTTTACTAAATTCATCAATCACACAAAGTTTGGAATTACATAAGATAGTAGGGAAAAAACAAAACAAAACAAAACAAAACAAAACAAAACAAAACAAAACAAAACACCACAAACCAAAAAAAAAAACCCAACCAAAATTTCCCTTTGCACTCCTACACAACACGACTTCTCCACAAGAGTCTTGCTGTGTGACAGTTTGTACCCACAGTGCCGTTGCAACAACTCAGCTACCTCTCTAACCC